>CM060591.1:32200497-32702997 GCA_030578255.1 Tiaroga cobitis | reverse complement strand
TGTGTAGATGGTAAAAGGCTCAGAGTTTGTCAAAGGATGTTCCTGTCTACACTTGGCATCAAGCAGTGGACTTTTTTAGAGTGGGTTGGGCGAAGAGGGGAAAGTCCTGAGAAGATGGCGAGGTTGAGGGTAAGGACAGAGGAGCAGGACTTCCTAAAGACCTTCCTTCTGGATCTGCCAAAAGTTCCATCGCACTACTGCAGGTCCTCCTCATCAAAGATGTACCTGGAGCCCCTCTTCAGGTCCATCAGTCATCTCCACACACAGTATAAGCAATCATGTGCAGACCACAGCATCCAGCCTCTGTCACGGCAAGTATTCACTAACACCTTCAACGATTTAAATCTTTCTCTGTTCCATCCGAAGAAAGATCAGTGTGACACTTGCTGTGCCTTCAAAGCCGGGAACATCGAGGCTGCCGTGTGGGAGGAACACTGTGTTAAAAAGGACGACGCACAAGCAGAAAAGGTAAAGGACAAACAACTTGCAAACAACACCACCTTGGTTGCATGCATGGATCTGCAGGGCCTTCTCCTGTGCCCAAAGCTTCAAGCGTCTGCCCTCTACTACAAAATGAGCTTGGTGTCCATAATTTTACCATCTACAATATGGCATCACATGAAGCAAAAAATTACCTTTGGCATGAGGGTGAAGCTGGGGTCTCTGCCAACGAGTTCGCCTCCTGCATTGTGGATTACCTTGAAGCACACCCCACTTACAATGAATTCATCCTTTGGAGTGATGGGTGTGGTTATCAAAACAGAAATCTGGTCCTGAGCAATGCCCTCTTAAAGTTTGCTACTGAGAAAAAGAAACGTGTGACACAGAAGTACCTTGAAAGAGGTCACACACAAATGGAAGGTGACTCTGTGCACAGTGTGATTGAGAGGAAATTGAGAAACCGTGATACACATGTTCCAGCTGAGTATGCTGCAGTTATTCGAGGACCTCGTTCCAGTCCAAAACCATACGAGGTGAAGTATGTTGGTTACAGCTTTTTCCAAGACTTCAGCAAAGTCAACATCTGTAAGTCAGTCCGACCTGGTAGCAAAGTTGGAGATCCTACGGTGCATGACCTTCGAGCAGTCAGGTGTTTTTTTTTTTTTGTTGTTTTTTTTAACACACTTTTTTCACAAATACTTGAAACATTATCCATATCATATTAAAATATTTTGTTTCATAAATCTAAACATGCTTTTGGTTCCCTCTTATCACTGTGTCCTATGTTCCCCGACACCCCTCCCCCTTCTTTTCTTTAATCTATCTATTAGATACAATGTGGATGGCAGTATGGAGCTTGAATTACTACACTCTGACAACTGGCAACCCTTCACATCCCCATCCCTGAGGAAGACGTGTGTCATCGTGGCCCCACTCTATACATCCCAACCAAAAATTAAAGCCCTGAAGTTCAAGCACCTTCAAGAACTGAAACATGTTTTACCCAAGGACTTTCATCCATTTTACAATGCTCTTGACCATGAGTGATGCACTATTTCACTACCTGAATGAATGGGCTGTCCTGACTTACTGATTAATTTAATTAAATGTTCTATTTATTGTGTATTGGTATGTAATTGTTTATGTGCATGTTTTAAAATGACTTGGTCTGTTGAACTCTTGGAATTCCTATCAGCCAATTCTGACCGGAAAGACATGATTAAAATATTGCATTAAGGCCTGTTGCTATTTTATAATTCCACCTGTAGTAGCAGTATTGGGTCTAATTAGTCGTTACTGCTTGAATCACCTGAAGAATAAACATGAACTGAATAACTGGATTTTACTGGAACTGCAACTTCATTTTCACTTTCACTTTTATTTTCTGCAATACAGTGCTAAATAAACACAGCCTGGTGAGACAATGACTTTCCTTTACAGTAGGCCTAACTTTATCGAGGTAAACGTTCCCCCCCTGACGCCAGACATACGTCTAGGAGTGGAGAGGAGTGACAAAATTACGGTAGGACTGTGCAAACAAAGTATCAGTCTAGCATTGGCATGTCAGTGTATTGATTCATTGTCCCTTCATAGTTTGCAAGATACATTTAATAAACTGAGCGTATTTAATAAACTGAGACGTAGGCTATTTAATAAACTGAGCGTAGCCTATTCATCTGTCATCTGAAACGCGACTTGGCCATTCTAATTAATGATCGGAAGAACGCGTATCGACCACCGTTACTGTAAAATATGCACGTATGTCCATTTAAACTCGATTTTGGTCAAATGTGGATTATATCATTACACTGGCAAGTATATGGTTACTTTTAAAGATGCCGTACCAAGTATGACAACGCTACGTTCAACTGCTGTGAAATTACGGTGTTTTTTTTCACTTCCTGAAAAGTAACCGTTTTGGACATACGTGAATTTCATCGGGCAGCGACGATATGTGGAAATAAATGTGATGTGAATCGGATACGTGCATTTGCACCTGCCGTGAAAGCAGACAGATCGGATATTCCCGTGTCAATGCGAGTCGTACATCATTGTTAGTCAACTAGAGTTGTTTAATTTGTTATAGATATATCTGTACCGTGAAATTTTTCAAAAAGACACTTTTTCAGAGTATTAAAGAGCCCCTATCATAGCATTTGAAATTTTCCTATTTTTGTTTTGGGAGTTCCCAAAAACAGTTTCACGTGCATGCAAGGACAAAAAAACACTTTATTTGACTTTTAATATGCATTTATTTTTACCTGATTTGCTCAATGACTCCCAAATGATTCGTTCGACGATTTATTTTCCCAAACACCTCCTTTGTGTGACGCAAATCTGCGGTGATTGGTCAAATGACCCAGTCAGTTGTGATTGGTAAACCGTAGGCAGAGATTGTCAGAAATGGAACGCCCATCACCATTAATGGATTATAGCTTGTCAAGTGTTGAAAACTGTATACAGTGTATGCATAGGCGTAGATTACGGGGGGGACGTGACTTTTTATACAATGTAAATTCGTCCCCGCACTTTTTCATAGGGCAAGTGTGTCTACGACCAGCTGAGGTTTTCGCGGGTGTGTATACCCTACATCGAGATTTAAAATCCAAAGAATCAAGGATAGTCTATCTACATACGTGACTTTCACGTTTCCATGGTAATCAGTCACTCGTGCATTAGCCTACGACACGCCCATGCGCGCACCCGCGCCGAATCCATCAGTTTCATAGAGTTCAAAATGGCAAAAAACTCTTCACTCCTTTTTCACGAAAAAGTCAAGCACTGTAAGTTGTCATGTAGTATCCGAATTGTGTTGCACAATGCCTATTTCTCTTGTTAAATAATTAACAGGTTTTGTTGTAAATTCACTACCCGCACAAACAGAGATGGTGCTCGATGCAGAGCCAAATGGGAGGAGCTAAAGCTCGAGCTCCCCCTTTTCTGGAGCTCTAGCTCCACCTCGCTAAATTTAGTGGGCGGGGCTTCACTGCAGCGTCCAATGGGAGAGCTAGAGCTCTAGCTCACCCTCGCTGGATCTAGTGGACAGAACATGACGCGCTATCAAGCCTGTTAATGTTAGTGCGAGTTTCACCCGTGATGAAAGGACAGTTTGTTTTGATGCGCAAGATGCTGGCAAACATAATATTGTATATTTTTCTAATATTTGTCATGATTATGATAAATTATAAAATTATTTATCGTTTCTGTGACAAACGCGTAAACACTTAATAAGAACATTGCTCACACTATGTGTGCGTGTTTCTAAAAACTGTTGAAACTTTGTATCTATGTATTATTTTCTCTTTATTACGATGAACAGTTTCGTTGTTTTCCTCACTTTTAAAGCCGCTTTGGACAAAAGCGTCTGCTATATGATTATCTAAATTACTAGACTTAAAGCTCCAGTAGGTAACTTTTGAAAACATGTATTTGCTAAAACTGTCATTATGTCCTGACAGTAGAATATGAGACAGATAATCTGTGTAAAAATCAAGCTTCTCTGGCTCCTCCCAGTGGTCCTATTGCCATTTGCAAGAAATACACGCTCCCGGTCAGAAACAACCAATGAGAGCCAGGAGACATGTCTTAGCAGTGTCAATCACGCTCATGTACGCGCTGATCACACCCCTCTCTTACACAGCGCGAGCGCCGGAGCGCGAGCCGTCGTTCAAACTCAAGATTGACGGCGTGCTGCAGCTGTGCTTATGACGGAGAAACAACTTAAACTGCCAATTCTCGAGTGACACCTGCTCATAAAACAAAGAGGTAAAAGGAAAAAGACTGATGACGATAAACAACCGAAAAAGAAAGAATTACACAGAGCCCATTGACTCGGTGTCAAAACTCTAGCCGCATAACATGTAGATAAAATGTCACGCACTCTGCTAAGAAACAATTGAAACCTGCTAATTCACTCGCTTGTCATGTTGCTGAAATAATGTACTAGCACACCTTATCTAGCATTATATATCGCTAGAATAATTACTTACATGCTGTAACGTTAGTTACTGTTATATTAACGTTATCTTACTAGCTATTTATAACTTATAGAAAGAGTGCAACGTTATAAAGTTACATGTAGGCTATTGGAAAATACATAATGATTTGAGGACCAAGTTTGTAGTCAAAGTATGGGCAGGCCATAGTCAATGTAAAGCATATTATTGACGTTTAGTCCCTATTAGTGAATGTGCCATATAACTTTTTATCCGCCGTCATCGGTGGCCCTGTTTACTAGCCTGCGCGTTCACGACAGGCTCCGCTGTGGAGGACGAGCTGTGGAGGGAGGGCTGTAGCGCAGCAGAGAGCAAGGGGGTGGGACCTGTAAGTTGTGCTTGTTCAAATTTTCAGGCTAAGTCAACGTTTTCTCAAGACTCCCTACTGCAGCTTTAAAGGGGCTATATGGAACTTTTTCCCCAAAATAAACATAACAATAGCCTTTTTATTTGACCATTTATGACTCAAACATCTCCCGGTGAGCATACTGACACCTTGTCCGCTCGCAGTGGGTGCACCTATAAGCCTGTATCCTATTTTTCCTATTTTCTGTCGGGTCGGATTTTCCCGCGCTGTCTGCGGATGTGACGTCACGCCATGTCATGTTAAACGTTTCAGATCACTCTGCCACCACCGCTAGTCAGCAAGTAGCCTACACGCGCAAGCAGTGCAATGGGTTTTGCGATTTTGTGACTGTTCTTACCTCTGTAAACATAATGTTGACCTCCTTGCAGCAGATGACTTGTGAAGTGTGCACGTACGAGCGCGCTGCGAGAGCGAGCAAAAAAGGAAGAGCAGTTCTGTTTTTTGGCCACAGGTGTCAGTCGCGAGTTTAAATTTCAGAAAAAAGCATATAGCCTCTTTAAGGCAATGTGAAAGCTTACTATCTGTGCACCCGTTTATTTTTTGTCCACCGCAGTAACGCGTGTTATTTGTGTGAATTAATCTAAATCATCTGATTAATTCATGAAATAAAAAATAATAAGACTAGGTTACCTAATCTGCCCTTTTTGTACGTAAATGTAAAAGCATAGGCTACTCCAACAGGCCAGTTGTAAATTTTTTTTTTTATATTGTAAATTAAAATGGAATATTGACTGTAATATTGGATAGACTCAACCTTCATGTGATAGGCTATGCATTAAGCTATTTTAATTAAATGGAAACAAGCAGTCCAGTACTCTAAAACCAGCCATGTGAGTAGTTATTATACTACAGCTTGTGTCAAAATGATTGATGGTGACCTTTGACCTTGCCCCTTGCCCTTCCTGTTTCCGGGGTCATGGATTAACCTTTGACCTACCCCTCCCGGTTTCCGGGGTTGATGGATTAACCTTTGACCTAGCCCTCCCCATTTCCGGGATTGATGGATTAACCTTTGCCCTAATGAGCGTTCGATCATTTGGTTGACAGAAAGTTTTGACAGGTTGTTTTGATGGATGATTTGACCCTTTGACCGAGAGGGTATAAATATGTCATTGGTTTGTCTGATGTTTTGGCTTTGATGGTGCCAGATGTTTTTTGAAATCCGGGGTTCCCTCCCACCCACTCTCACAATGCTAAAAAAGATCACAGATCGTGTGACACAAATATCTCTTAAAAGTGTATAAAATATATAGTTTAACTAAAAAAGATCACAGTGTGTGTGTGTGTGTGTGTCTGTGGTTGTGGCTGTTTGTGTCTGTGTGACAGTTGGGTAAAATAACATTGTTAATTATAGAATAAAACATATGAAGGGGTGTACAAAAAATAAAATCATCTTACTTTATCAGACGTTCCCCAAAGATGTTCCTCCGAGTGACTCTCTCTCTCACCAGCCTTTTTCATGACAGCCATGGTCACCACACTAAGCATCTGTGTGTGTGTGTGTGTGTTATATGATACCCTTCGCATTCCTGAGCTCATTGCAGGGAGTGAGAAAAAGAGATTTTGTAATAATGTTGTATATTTCACACTGGCTAGAGTTGAAAACCATTGATCTTTAAAACTATATAAATGAAATGTTTATAAAATAAATATCTTACTAAATAACTAAAGTTACATTGATCTTTAAAACTATATAAATGAAATGTTTATAAAATAAATATCTTACTAAATAACTAAAGTTACATTGATCTTTAAAACTATATAAATGAAATGTTTATAAAATAAATATCTAACTAAATAACTAAAGTTACATTGATCTTTAAAACTATATAATTGAAATGTTTATAAAATAAATATCTTACTAAAGTTACATTGATCTTTAAAACTGTATAAATGAAATGTTTATAAAATATTTAACACTAACATCCTGTTCATTAAAAAATCTTATTAAATTACTGAAGTTGAAAAGCATTCGCTTCTTTAAAAGTATATACATTAAATATTAAAATAAAATAAATACACATCTTACTGATCCAGATATTTTAAAAACCACAAAAGACATGAAGAGCAATGAAATGAAAATGATCTTACTTTTTCAGCCGGTTGAAAAAAGCTCTAAGATGTCCACACGTTTAAGTTGTAAAAATCCCCCGAGGAGTCTTTGGGTGACCAGCACCTTTTGGTCTTCTATGTGTGTGTGTGTGAGTGAGTGGGACCCATGACGCCATCCCATTCCTGCACCCTTGCTGGGACAGTGAGAAAAAAGCTGTATAAATGTAATAATGTTGTATATCTCACACTAACTAAAGTTGAAACCATTCAGTTCTTTAAATTTACAAATAATTCACACCGAACCAATTATTTTCAATAAACAAATAAATAAAATGCTTTTTCTCATTCATTGTAAAATAAATAACTAAATTGTACTGATCCAATTAATTTACATAAAAATCATCCCGCATGTTTTATAGATTAGCAGAAAACATACAGTTATGAATGGATGACAAAAAATAAAATCATATCATATATATTCATACAGCTTTACGAGTGGGATGACAAAAAATAAAATCATCTTACCGTTTCAGAGTACTGTAGAAAAGGTACAACGGCCTCTTAAAAATACAGCGAGTCAAATCCACTCATCCTCCTAAGTCAAAAGAGCCGCTCGCACTTATTTTCTGTGTGTGTGGGTGTGTTTGTGTCTGTGTGTTACACGATACCCTCCGAATTCCTGAGGACACTGTGGAAGTGAGGACAATATATATCATATATGTCACACTAAAGTTGAAAAACATTATGTTCTATACATGAAATGGTTATAAAATTTACATCTAGTCATTTACAAAATATAATATTTAACACTAACTAGAGTTGAAAAACATTCTGTGTTTTAAAAGTATATCAATTAAATTGTTGTTAAATGTACATTTAGTCATTTACAAATATAATATTTCACACTAAAGTTGAAAAAATATGCTGTTCTTTAAAAATTATAAATTAAAAATAAAATAAAATAATATTTCTCTCTCTCTCTCAAACACCCGTCGTTTGACAGTCTCCGAGTCAGAGGTGAGGGGGAGAGTATGTGTGTGTTTGTGTGTGTGTGTGTGTGTGTGTTCAGTATGAGCGTCAGTTTCATGAGGAGGTCTCTGCCTATACAAGGGGTGCATCACATCATTGTCACCCCTGTTTTGCTAAGAGAACATAAAGTCTATACATGTTTCTACATATTGTGGCTATATGACATTAGTCTAGATTTAAGAATTTATTTCAAAGCATAATCGTAAAAGTTTAAATATTTTAAAATGAAAAGATTGTTTAAATTAAATCTTTATAGTTTTAATACATTCGTATCTTCTATTTATCTTTTAGAAGATTACTGTAAGGATTTTGTTTAACGGTGACCTAAAGTATAATTTTTATTAATATAGCCATAATGATTTTTGTACTGTAACAGCGTATTCTACCGTGTACACCTAAAACACGAACATCACAGAAAACTGCATTTTTACATTTTCAAAATAAATAAATAAAAATTAAATAATTTAATATAATTTCTCAGCTGTTTGCGGCTCCATAAAATCTCTTTTTTAAAATTAAATTATTATAAATAAAGTATATAACTCAATGAATAATAACACATATGTTACTAAAATGTATTCATACAAATTAAACATAGTTTTATCTAAATTAATATATTTATATATATAAATATAAATATTTATATACATTACATCTATAATGATAAAAAACTCCTTACATTTTCATAGAACTGAAGAAGTAGTAGAATCTAGATCTATGCAATGATAAAAAACAATCCAAAAAGCAAATAGTTTAAGTTGTGATAAACAAAGCCCTCCCAGATCCTTCAGTGATAAGCTACAGGGTGAGATGAAGCTTCAGACCCGCACAGAGACGGAGGAGTTACAGGTCAGATGAGCCTCTGGGGCACAATTATGTCACAGCGTATGCAATGCTAGTCTGCTTTTCAGAGGTTTATTCATATTAAATTCATTTAAAAGCATAATGTTAAAAGTTTAAATTAGATCTTTTAAAATTAAAAGACTGTTTAAATCAAATCTTTAAAGTTTTATTAAAATCACATCTTCTATTTATCTTCTTAGAAGACTTCTGTATGATATAAATGATTTGCATAAAGGTATTATTTTTACTAAACATTGTTTGTTCAAAAATAAAATAAAAATGTTATAAACCAAGAACTGTGCTTTGGCGTCTTAGATCTTATTTCAAATAGTTTTTGTCCATGCGACATGAAACATGTTGTCAAAGTTTGTCACAATGTTTTTGTTTTAAAAGAAATCACAGGACTCTACATTGCTCTTGTTTAGATTAAGTTGTATCATTTAGAAAATCACCACACATTTTCAGAGACGCTGCATAAGTAAAGTTTGTCTTGAGCGATTATTTAATTTTACTCGTCTTAATTCAAAGCATGATCTTACTTTTTCTGCTGTAGCTATGACCTATTGCACGTATAAGATATATCATATTTACTTTTCTTGCATCTCTCAAACTATCCTTATTCATTGTGGGAGCACACAGGGTGAAACCCCTCACTGAGAATATACTCATATATAATTTATAACATATATATATATATATATATATATATATATATATATCGGTTATCTACTCAAAATATATGTAGAAGTGTAAAATGTTAGCATTTGTTGATGCGACAGACTGTCTGTTGGCCGCATGAACAGACTTTGGGGAGAGCTGATGATACTAGCAGAAAGCATGCCCCTTTGACCTCCTCGATTCAAACGAATAGTGCTCTCTAGCGCCTCGCTTTTTCAAATGCGTGTTGCAACTACGGTAACCATTATGTGCCAAGAAGCTACGACACGTCATCCAATATCACTTCATCGAGTTTAACTATACATGTTCTACCGCTATGTTGCCTATATAATGAATTACACAACCACGGAATGAAAAAGCTTGTAATTTAGACCGTAACATTGACTTACCAGTCGAGAAGAAAGCAGGCAACTTCTCCTTCATTAGCTCTATCCACCTGGGAAAAGCTATCCCGATATTTACCCTCGTTTTGAATTTGCCGGACACGTTTCACTTTAAATTAATTTTTTAAGCTTTATCATGGCTACGAGGATTGCATTATGAAGTGCCGTGCAATCTTTCAAATTTGCCTGGGGAGTGACAAGCGCCTCTCACTGACCTCCTCGTGTCCGTTTCAGATGGTTTCAGTCAGCCGGCTCTGAACGAAAACGTGTTGTAGAAATGCGTTGAGCTAGCCTAGTGCTTTTTGTCCCTCTCCGCTATTATAGTTTTTCAAGATGGCGGAACGACATGGAGGCCTCCATGGACTTACCCGTCAGAACATTGGCAGAGCTAATTTTACACCAATGAGATCATATTTATGAATAAAGACATTGATTTTAGCTATTAAAATACTTTTTTAAAAACTACTGTACCTTTAATTTCAGATGTGTAAATTACAAAACTTTCAATTTTACAATTACATTTTTCAACCGAGTGAATCTACACATGGGAGATCTTCAGAAGTCATAACTTCAGGGGTCGATGGGGGTCGTTAGAATATTTAATTCCCCTTAAAACCAAAGATTAAGTTTAATGACACTAGTTTGCAACGGTCCCCCCAAAATCAAATACGATTTGTATTACACTTTTCAAAGGGTAATCTTACTTTAAAGTTAGAACAAAAAATGTAAAAGCACTTCTTCTTGTTTGCTGTGTTCTGACACAATGTCATTAATTGGTACTTTTTTCCTTTAAACTTCTTTTAAAATTTACTTTTCTTATTTATACAAAGGTTCAATTTCCATTAATTTCCTAGCAAGTATAAATAAAAAATATGATATATGATATGTCTGATGCAATGTTTTTGCAAAATTAATATGTGCTGCAAAACTCCAAACAGTTCAACTCACAATGACGGCATTAAGGATGGCCAACGGCTTAGGGCAATTGGTGAAAACGTGCGTATGGTGGTTTTCCAGATTTTCGGCAAAAAAATCAAATACTGTATTAACCTTTTCAAAGATTAATCTAGCTTTTAAAGTTAGAATGAAAAAACAAACATATCCTCATACCTGTTGTGTTCTGACACAAGTCCATTAACCGGTTCTTTTATAAATGTACTTTCTACAAATATCAGCCTGATAAATATGTACTTAATACACGATTAAACGAGGCAATCAATTACACGTAAACTATTACAACAGAATCACATCTGACTATTGCACTGAGAGAGGCATATTTATTAAGACTGTTAAACAAAGTTTGGTGTTTAAAATTAAAATTGCACAAAAGTAAATGCTAGAGGTCAACTTGCTAAAAAGTAAATTCAGCGTGAGCCATTTAAAACAAATACGAAAAGCCATTCGTGAGCAGTTTTGAATGTTTGTAATTGACATCATGTGTCTTTTTGTTTTTGTACAGTTTGCAAAAACTATAGTCTACGAACGGTCAAACATAGGAATTTATGAAAAACATGAACCAGATATTTCTACATGAGATATTTCTTTTAAAACATCTACCTGCTACGTCTACGAAACATCGACATGAAAGATGAGTATTGCTGTTACCCATAAAACCTTTACGCTACAAACTCGTCTAACTATTGCCCATTTCACAGCACAGTCATAGATACATCGTTATGCTGCGCATGTCGCTAAACAACGGTTAAGCTAATGAATTACCGTTCATAAGCGGTATTTTTACGTGTAGGCATAGGTCTTTTAGGCCTGATCCAGAAAACAGACGTTGTGTTTTATGTCCTGATAATTGTTGTTCTTTTTATGAAAACATATCGTAAATATCAATTGTTAGATAAATTATATCTAACTATCAACAGTTATATGTGAAACACGCTCAGTCGCATTAGAGTCGGATTCTTTTTTATATTGAACATTGTTATTGAACCGCTAGTGTTCTTAAATTGTTTACAATAGTTTCATTTTAACAACACTATCGTAACACTTATCGTATTTTGTACGGTGTTTTCTTTACACTTTCACCCCATGGATATCCGTTTCCTACAGTTAGCTGTAATGTTAGTGAATTCTAGGCCTTCTCTTTTTTTATATACGACAGTATTTGCATGAATCGGCATGATTTAATAAAATGATGGTTTTAACCACATTAAATTATTATACCATCCTAGTTTTTAAATTGCGCTTAATTCTATATTTTAACCCTTTATGCGAATATAGAATACCACACAAGGATCTCTGAAATATTTTTTCGTGGAAAACATCTATGTAGATCTATTTATGTTTTAAAAATACAGCAAAACAAAGAATGAAGACATCTTTCAACCAGTGACCCTCAAAATCTGGGCATACAACAAAACACAGTACATTATCAGAAAATTACTTTTGTCGCTTTTTCTGAATAATCCCACAAGTGCGGATGCTTGATAACTATTATCAAGCGGTAATGACGTGTTTTACGTGATATTGATATCATGTTTTAATTTCAACTCAATACATTTGAATGCGCTAAAGGTCTATAACTGAACGTCTTAATATTTGGTAAAAGTTTACTTAAAGCCTGCGCAAAATACGTCCTAGCTACTTTCTAATCGCTTGTTACTGAGCTTATTGCGAACATTCACCATCCATATGTTTCAAAAATATATATATTGGTGTAATTAATAGAATTATCTCTGGCGGCATATGCATAGCATCTCCATGACGCTACTTCTGATACTAGGTGGCTTTAATCCTATATAACGGTTTACGACATCATGATGACGACGCCCCTATACTACAACTCAGCGGGGCGAGGGCGGACCACTATCAGTTGTCCTGATAAACTCTACACAGAGCCCAGCGTCAGTTATCGCACACAACCCCTGGCTCTAGCTCTAATAGTCGCGGACTGCTGTGCTACTGCAACATCGATCAAAAGTTGAAGGCACATTGTCTGGTTGTTACACCGACTGTCAAAGGCCGCTTCAACCTTCCTGTTTGTCAGACGCAAATTTCTTTGACTCACATTTCTAACCCAAAAACTGTGTTAACGTACAACGCCTGGACGATTGTACTGTAAGGACCTCCAGGAGATTACAGAACCTTTCATCATCGAATAGGGGACCGAAAAATCTAAAAACTTCAGAAATGGCGACGCAAAAGCTGATGGAGAGCGACTCCCCGTTGAGTTCTGTCGTAGTGGGGGCACTGCGTCATCCAGCGTGTGAGTGCGGCACGGTGAAAGAGTGTCGTTTGAGAGCTATACAAGACTCTATGTTTAAAGATCATTTTAGAGGCCCGATGGTTAGCTTGATGCACAGGATCATCGAGGCTGCGTGTGATGACAACAACGATTGCGAGAGGGATACCAAAGGTGTGAAAAATCTCAAAAAAGAAATGGATGTCATAAGAGGGTTGGTTGGATCTTGGACAGATGTTACGCCCATGTTTATAAACGGCAAAGAACCGGTCGGCGTAATCCTCAGAAAAGTTCTGGATGTGATGCATGAATCTTGTGAGGAATTTAAAGTCGCCGAACTACTCTGTATGTGTACGTTTGTAACAGATCTCTGCGTGTCACTGTTGTCAAAAAATGTAAAAACAGATGTTGATAAAACAGTTGAAAGTCTGGTCAGCTATGCCCTAGAGAAAAACATGACTGCGTGCCGCAACTTTTTATTCTTGCTCGATCACCTGTAAATGTTGTTATTGTTTTACTTTACTATGTTGAAATAAAAAATTATTTTCTGGTCATGTCCGAGCTCATAACTTATTCTATAGGATTATATATATATTATAGAAAGTAGCTAGGACGTATTTTGCGCAGGCTTTAAGTAAACTTTTACCAAATATTAAGACGTTCAGTTATAGACCTTTAGCGCATTCAAATGTATTGAGTTGAAATTAAAACATGATATCAATATCACGTAAAACACGTCATTACCGCTTGATAATAGTTATCAAGCATCCGCACTTGTGGGATTATTCAGAAAAAGCGACAAAAGTAATTTTCTGATAATGTACTGTGTTTTGTTGTATGCCCAGATTTTGAGGGTCACTGGTTGAAAGATGTCTTCATTCTTTGTTTTGCTGTATTTTTAAAACATAAATAGATCTACATAGATGTTTTCCACGAAAAAATATTTCAGAGATCCTTGTGTGGTATTCTATATTCGCATAAAGGGTTAAAATATAGAATTAAGCGCAATTTAAAAACTAGGATGGTATAATAATTTAATGTGGTTAAAACCATCATTTTATTAAATCATGCCGATTCATGCAAATACTGTCGTATATAAAAAAAGAGAAGGCCTAGAATTCACTAACATTACAGCTAACTGTAGGAAACGGATATCCATGGGGTGAAAGTGTAAAGAAAACACCGTACAAAATACGATAAGTGTTACGATAGTGTTGTTAAAATGAAACTATTGTAAACAATTTAAGAACACTAGCGGTTCAATAACAATGTTCAATATAAAAAAGAATCCGACTCTAATGCGACTGAGCGTGTTTCACATATAACTGTTGATAGTTTGATATAATTTATCTAACAATTGATATTTACGATATGTTTTCATAAAAAGAACAACAATTATCAGGACATAAAACACAACGTCTGTTTTCTGGATCAGGCCTAAAAGACCTATGCCTACACGTAAAAATACCGCTTATGAACGGTAATTCATTAGCTTAACCGTTGTTTAGCGACATGCGCAGCATAACGATGTATCTATGACTGTGCTGTGAAATGGGCAATAGTTAGACGAGTTTGTAGCGTAAAGGTTTTATGGGTAACAGCAATACTCATCTTTCATGTCGATGTTTCGTAGACGTAGCAGGTAGATGTTTTAAAAGAAATATCTCATGTAGAAATATCTGGTTCATGTTTTTCATAAATTCCTATGTTTGACCGTTCGTAGACTATAGTTTTTGCAAACTGTACAAAAACAAAAAGACACATGATGTCAATTACAAACATTCAAAACTGCTCACGAATGGCTTTTCGTATTTGTTTTAAATGGCTCACGCTGAATTTACTTTTTAGCAAGTTGACCTCTAGCATTTACTTTTGTGCAATTTTAATTTTAAACACCAAACTTTGTTTAACAGTCTTAATAAATATGCCTCTCTCAGTGCAATAGTCAGATGTGATTCTGTTGTAATAGTTTACGTGTAATTGATTGCCTCGTTTAATCGTGTATTAAGTACATATTTATCAGGCTGATATTTGTAGAAAGTACATTTATAAAAGAACCGGTTAATGGACTTGTGTCAGAACACAACAGGTATGAGGATATGTTTGTTTTTTCATTCTAACTTTAAAAGCTAGATTAATCTTTGAAAAGGTTAATACAGTATTTGATTTTTTTGCCGAAAATCTGGAAAACCACCATACGCACGTTTTCACCAATTGCCCTAAGCCGTTGGCCATCCTTAATGCCGTCATTGTGAGTTGAACTGTTTGGAGTTTTGCAGCACATATTAATTTTGCAAAAACATTGCATCAGACATATTATATATCATATTTTTTATTTATACTTGCTAGGAAATTAATGGAAATTGAACCTTTGTATAAATAAGAAAAGTAAATTTTAAAAGAAGTTTAAAGGAAAAAAGTACCAATTAATGACATTGTGTCAGAACACAGCAAACAAGAAGAAGTGCTTTTACATTTTTTGTTCTAACTTTAAAGTAAGATTACCCTTTGAAAAGTGTAATACAAATCGTATTTGATTTTGGGGGGACCGTTGCAAACTAGTGTCATTAAACTTAATCTTTGGTTTTAAGGGGAATTAAATATTCTAACGACCCCCATCGACCCCTGAAGTTATGACTTCTGAAGATCTCCCATGTGTAGATTCACTCGGTTGAAAAATGTAATTGTAAAATTGAAAGTTTTGTAATTTACACATCTGAAATTAAAGGTACAGTAGTTTTTAAAAAAGTATTTTAATAGCTAAAATCAATGTCTTTATTCATAAATATGATCTCATTGGTGTAAAATTAGCTCTGCCAATGTTCTGACGGGTAAGTCCATGGAGGCCTCCATGTCGTTCCGCCATCTTGAAAAACTATAATAGCGGAGAGGGACAAAAAGCACTAGGCTAGCTCAACGCATTTCTACAACACGTTTTCGTTCAGAGCCGGCTGACTGAAACCATCTGAAACGGACACGAGGAGGTCAGTGAGAGGCGCTTGTCACTCCCCAGGCAAATTTGAAAGATTGCACGGCACTTCATAATGCAATCCTCGTAGCCATGATAAAGCTTAAAAAATTAATTTAAAGTGAAACGTGTCCGGCAAATTCAAAACGAGGGTAAATATCGGGATAGCTTTTCCCAGGTGGATAGAGCTAATGAAGGAGAAGTTGCCTGCTTTCTTCTCGACTGGTAAGTCAATGTTACGGTCTAAATTACAAGCTTTTTCATTCCGTGGTTGTGTAATTCATTATATAGGCAACATAGCGGTAGAACATGTATAGTTAAACTCGATGAAGTGATATTGGATGACGTGTCGTAGCTTCTTGGCACATAATGGTTACCGTAGTTGCAACACGCATTTGAAAAAGCGAGGCGCTAGAGAGCACTATTCGTTTGAATCGAGGAGGTCAAAGGGGCATGCTTTCTGCTAGTATCATCAGCTCTCCCCAAAGTCTGTTCATGCGGCCAACAGACAGTCTGTCGCATCAACAAATGCTAACATTTTACACTTCTACATATATTTTGAGTAGATAACCGATATATATATATATATATATATATATATATATATATATATATATGTTATAAATTATATATGAGTATATTCTCAGTGAGGGGTTTCACCCTGTGTGCTCCCACAATGAATAAGGATAGTTTGAGAGATGCAAGAAAAGTAAATATGATATATCTTATACGTGCAATAGGTCATAGCTACAGCAGAAAAAGTAAGATCATGCTTTGAATTAAGACGAGTAAAATTAAATAATCGCTCAAGACAAACTTTACTTATGCAGCGTCTCTGAAAATGTGTGGTGATTTTCTAAATGATACAACTTAATCTAAATAAGAGCAATGTAGAGTCCTGTGATTTCTTTTAAAACAAAAACATTGTGACAAACTTTGACAACATGTTTCATGTCGCATGGACAAAAACTATTTGAAATAAGATCTAAGACGCCAAAGCACAGTTCTTGGTTTATAACATTTTTATTTTATTTTTGAACAAACAATGTTTAGTAAAAATAATACCTTTATGCAAATCATTTATATCATACAGAAGTCTTCTAAGAAGATAAATAGAAGATATGATTTTAATAAAACTTTAAAGATTTGATTTAAACAGTCTTTTAATTTTAAAAGATCTAATTTAAACTTTTAACATTATGCTTTTAAATTAATTTAATATGAATAAACCTCTGAAAAGCAGACTAGCATTGCATACGCTGTGACATAATTGTGCCCCAGAGGCTCATCTGACCTGTAACTCCTCCGTCTCTGTGCGGGTCTGAAGCTTCATCTCACCCTGTAGCTTATCACTGAAGGATCTGGGAGGGCTTTGTTTATCACAACTTAAACTATTTGCTTTTTGGATTGTTTTTTATCATTGCATAGATCTAGATTCTACTACTTCTTCAGTTCTATGAAAATGTAAGGAGTTTTTTATCATTATAGATATAATTTATATAAATATTTATATTTATATATATAAATATATTAATTTAGATAAAACTATGTTTAATTTGTATGAATACATTTTAGTAACATATGTGTTATTATTCATTGAGTTATATACTTTATTTATAATAATTTAATTTTAAAAAAGAGATTTTATGGAGCCGCAAACAGCTGAGAAATTATATTAAATTATTAAATTTTTATTTATTTATTTTGAAAATGTAAAAATGCAGTTTTCTGTGATGTTCGTGTTTTAGGTGTACACGGTAGAATACGCTGTTACAGTACAAAAATCATTATGGCTATATTAATAAAAATTATACTTTAGGTCACCGTTAAACAAAATCCTTACAGTAATCTTCTAAAAGATAAATAGAAGATACGAATGTATTAAAACTATAAAGATTTAATTTAAACAATCTTTTCATTTTAAAATATTTAAACTTTTACGATTATGCTTTGAAATAAATTCTTAAATCTAGACTAATGTCATATAGCCACAATATGTAGAAACATGTATAGACTTTATGTTCTCTTAGCAAAACAGGGGTGACAATGATGTGATGCACCCCTTGTATAGGCAGAGACCTCCTCATGAAACTGCAATCATACTGAACACACACACACACACACACACACACACAAACACACACATACTCTCCCCCTCACCTCTGACTCGGAGACTGTCAAACGACGGGTGTTTGAGAGAGAGAGAGAAATATTATTTTATTTTATTTTTAATTTATAATTTTTAAAGAACAGCATATTTTTTCAACTTTAGTGTGAAATATTATATTTGTAAATGACTAAATGTACATTTAACAACAATTTAATTGATATACTTTTAAAACACAGAATGTTTTTCAACTCTAGTTAGTGTTAAATATTATATTTTGTAAATGACTAGATGTAAATTTTATAACCATTTCATGTATAGAACATAATGTTTTTCAACTTTAGTGTGACATATATGATATATATTGTCCTCACTTCCACAGTGTCCTCAGGAATTCGGAGGGTATCGTGTAACACACAGACACAAACACACCCACACACACAGAAAATAAGTGCGAGCGGCTCTTTTGACTTAGGAGGATGAGTGGATTTGACTCGCTGTATTTTTAAGAGGCCGTTGTACCTTTTCTACAGTACTCTGAAACGGTAAGATGATTTTATTTTTTGTCATCCCACTCGTAAAGCTGTATGAATATATATGATATGATTTTATTTTTTGTCATCCATTCATAACTGTATGTTTTCTGCTAATCTATAAAACATGCGGGATGATTTTTATGTAAATTAATTGGATCAGTACAATTTAGTTATTTATTTTACAATGAATGGGAAAAAGCATTTTATTTATTTGTTTATTGAAAATAATTGGTTCGGTGTGAATTATTTGTAAATTTAAAGAACTGAATGGTTTCAACTTTAGTTAGTGTGAGATATACAACATTATTACATTTATACAGCTTTTTTCTCACTGTCCCAGCAAGGGTGCAGGAATGGGATGGCGTCATGGGTCCCACTCACTCACACACACACACATAGAAGACCAAAAGGTGCTGGTCACCCAAAGACTCCTCGGGGGATTTTTACAACTTAAACGTGTGGACATCTTAGAGCTTTTTTCAACCGGCTGAAAAAGTAAGATCATTTTCATTTCATTGCTCTAAAACATAATGATTGATGTATGATTTTTATGTCTTTTGTGGTTTTTAAAATATCTGGATCAGTAAGATGTGTATTTATTTTATTTTAATATTTAATTTATATACTTTTAAAGAAGTGAATGCTTTTCAACTTCAGTAATTTAATAAGATTTTTTAATGAACAGGATGTTAGTGTTAAATATTTTATAAACATTTCATTTATACAGTTTTAAAGATCAATGTAACTTTAGTAAGATATTTATTTTATAAACATTTCAATTATATAGTTTTAAAGATCAATGTAACTTTAGTTATTTAGTAAGATATTTATTTTATAAACATTTCATTTATATAGTTTTAAAGATCAATGTAACTTTAGTTATTTAGTAAGATATTTATTTTATAAACATTTCATTTATATAGTTTTAAAGATCAATGTAACTTTAGTTATTTAGTAAGATATTTATTTTATAAACATTTCATTTATATAGTTTTAAAGATCAATGTAACTTTAGTTATTTAGTAAGATATTTATTTTATAAACATTTCATTTATATAGTTTTAAAGATCAATGTTTTTCAACTCTAGCCTGTGTGAAATATACAACATTATTACAAAATCTCTTTTTCTCACTCCCTGCAATGAGCTCAGGAATGCGAAGGGTATCATATAACACACACACACACACACACACACACACAGATGCTTAGTGTGGTGACCATGGCTGTCATGAAAAAGGCTGGTGAGAGAGAGAGTCACTCGGAGGAACATCTTTGGGGAACGTCTGATAAAGTAAGATGATTTTATTTTTTGTACACCCCTTCATATGTTTTATTCTATAATTAACAATGTTATTTTACCCAACTGTCACACAGACACAAACAGCCACAACCACAGACACACACACACACACACACTGTGATCTTTTTTAGTTAAACTATATATTTTATACACTTTTAAGAGATATTTGTGTCACACGATCTGTGATCTTTTTTAGCATTGTGAGAGTGGGTGGGAGGGAACCCCGGATTTCAAAAAACATCTGGCACCATCAAAGCCAAAACATCAGACAAACCAATGACATATTTATACCCCCTCGGTCAAAGGGTCAAATCATCCATCAAAACAACCTGTCAAAACTTTCTGTCAACCAAATGATCGAACGCTCATTAGGGCAAAGGTTAATCCATCAATCCCGGAAATGGGGAGGGCTAGGTCAAAGGTTAATCCATCAACCCCGGAAACCGGGAGGGGTAGGTCAAAGGTTAATCCATGACCCCGGAAACAGGAAGGGCAAGGGGCAAGGTCAAAGGTCACCATCAATCATTTTGACACAAGCTGTAGTATAATAACTACTCATGTGACTTCCCACACTAGAGGAAAAACAAGATAACAAATGTGCTCTGAGATTAGTGAGGCATCCACTCCACATTTTAATGGTATAATAAGATAAAATAATACATTTTATGAATAACATTGAAGTACACATTCACATAACATTGTAATATTTTACAAACTCAATCAATATTTATTTACATAGTAGCCTTCTGAAAGAGCAGATATGCGTTTGCATTTTTTGCTATACGGTTGAATAAATGGAGAAATAGGAAGAGGAAGGAAGGCTCTATCAGGAGAGACAAAATAACAACACCAGCCAGCGTTATTTAGAGAACCTGCTTGGTATCAACAACACGGACCCGTACGAACTGCAGCTAACGTTAACGTTACAGAATGGATGAAAGACCCAGAAGCACTAACGTTATTACCTTTCACACACCCAGACATAATCAATTACCCGGTTTACGGTATCGGTGCCTACACAATGCAAGAGTTTAGAAGCTTTAGTCATTAGAAGCCATGAATATTTCTGATGCGGCTGGGTGCAAGACTTACCAACAAACTTGTAAACTACGATAGCTCAGTCATACTTGAGGTTTCAGGCGTCATTTATATGTGGAAATAAATCTGATATGAATTGGATGTGCATTTTGGACCTGCCGTGTAAGCAGACAGTCGTACATACGTCATTAAAATTGTGTCTTTTTATAACAGTTTGCGGTACAGATATATCTATAACAAATGAAACTCTTGTTGACTAACAGAGTATTTATTTAGTTAATTTGTGTTAAATAAAAATCGAGCTGGCGCTGAAATATGTTGCTTTTGAAATCTTGCTGAGTGCTCGTAGTCGATGCTGCTGCGCGAAAGTTAACCTGCGCCTGCGCGGCCAGTAAATCCAGTGAGGTGAAGCTGGAGCTCCAGCGAAGGGAAGAGCTGGAGCTCCAGCTCCTCCCATTTGGCTCTGCATCGAGTACCACTTGAACAAACATGCAATATTTTCAATCTATTTTACTCGTAATGCATTTTATTTTCACAGATATATTATCAAAACAAAGCCCTTCAAATTTGAATACACATGCTAAATGTTAATGCTGAATTTGTATTTTCATGCATCAACAGCCACGATCTGCTTGAATCAGGCAGCGTGGTAACGTGTACATGATGTTTATCATAATTTGGTAACACTTTACAATTAGATAAAAAAGTTTGTAGACAAACTTTAAGTTCTCTAGAAAAAGCCTAACTAGAAAGTTTGAAGTAGTTTTAAAAGCTTGAAGTTTGAAGGTTTTCAATTGGCAAGTTTTAGTTTAGTAAGACAGACTTTGTCTAGTAAGAAAATGTAATTTTGCCAAAAAAAGAACTTTAATTTTAAGTAAATGTTATTTTTAAATCAGCTTCAGTGTGATAATTAAGCATATTATCATGCTTAACACTGATAACTTGAATAATTGTAATGCGATGATCAGATATCTAAATCAGAGAATATCATATGTTTGGGCAGTTGGATTATTTATTTTTAACAGTGGATTCGGGGGACTCAAAGTGCACCAGATTAATGAATTTATCTTTTAATATATTTATCGTGAGAAAATCTAAATTTTGCCCTACCATGCCCCCGGACCCCCCTAGAGGTCCCGAGATCCACCTACAAAAATACTGTGCCACAGCAGACTATATGATGGTCTACGAAAAATACACATTTTATTATCTTATTAAAATACATGATCACGATTTTACCACCTTCGCCTCATTTTACGTCAGGAAAAACCCTGCATGTGCAATATAAAGAACTGGACAACTAGTAGCCTATATTAAGCTAATTAAGCAAAAAAACTCAACAAAAGTCTGAAGAAAAAAAACTGGTATTACACTTGACATTCTGTCCCCCTCACTTTTTAAATGGTGGCTACGCCCCTGAGTGTATGAACAGACGACATCAATTTTCCTTAAAAACAAAGAAAAAGTGCACTTTCTACACGGTCCCTTACTCGCGTCTCCGCAAAGAGCGAGCTTTCCCGGCAAAACTCACATTGCGGCGGCTTTTGAGGGGCAGTGCTTATTAGCGAAAATACAGAAAATTAAGCTTGTGAAACATTGTTAGCCTTGCCTTTTTAGCGGCAATGGGGTTTCAATATTTTTTGGCTAAGTCGTAATTGCCATTTTTCAGCGAATGTCAGGGGAATATCAAAAACAAAACTAACTTTACCCCGCTCATAATGAACCCCTATGTGTAACTGATGCTGCTAGGTCACGGTAAATCATATTCATTTTTAATTTATATGTAGCTAAAATCAGCTCAAAACATACTGGTAACCTTTCCTGCTCAGCTTCCAGATCATAGTCAGTTGAGTTTTTGCACTGTCCCAATGCAACACATTGCGACATGTATAAATGTAATACTGAGTTTTAAAATAACTTATTTTTTTGTGATTTCAGGTCCTGTGGAAAGCAGATGATCATGGCAAACAAGGTATGGGAAGAATTAACTTAAAAAAAAAAATAGTAATGACGAGTCTTCTGATTTCATGTGATTGCACAAAAAGTGTGCACAAGGTTTGGTTTTGCTACAGTAAGACCACGATTGTGTTAGATTCCACCCATCTATTGTTTTTTTGTTTTGTTTTTTTGTAACTAGGGTCTGTCGTTTAGATTTAGAAACATGGCTTTTCCTATCACTGCTATCTTAATGACACACATCTCTACCTTTCATTCCAGCCAGATGATCTGACGGTTGCTGCTCGCATCTCGGCCTAACGGATGGAACATTCTTGCTGGATGAATGACCTTCACCTATAACTCAACTTTGCCAAGACAGAACTGCTTTATGGTTTCAGTCAAACCATACTTGCTGTGATCCTGCTGATTTGTCTGACACCATTAGGAGGATCAGGCCCTTCCTATCGGAGCTACACAACTCCTGGTCTAAGCTCTTGCTCTATCCAGACTGGATATTTTAATTCTCTCTGGACTTTGGATAAATGACCAGACCTTAAATCACTTTGGATTAAATGTAACTGTAAATGTTTAAAAAAAGTTATATTAGACTATAAAGGTATACAGCAATTGCCTTTTAATGTGGATAATGTTACATGTTCTAAATGATATACTAAGCTTCTATTTCCAATTAATCACTTATCTTGATGTTCAGTGTTTGTTCAGTTACTAATACTGTAAATGTGCAGGTATTCTGTACTCATACATTTAGTTAATTAACAGAAAGTGACTGTAAATTTGCTATTATTACTTAAATGGGGATTGGTCAAAGTTGTGAAATTGGATCTGTACAAATAAAAAATAAAACTAAATTTACAAACATTTGTATTTTAATTTATGCATTTTTATACATCATTTCATTGTTATTTAACACAGAAAAACTATATATTAAAAGATAATTACTGTAGATAGACAGCATTATTATATAAAATAACTTTATAAAACCATAAATTTACAGTTTAACCTGAAAGTTAAATGTCTTTTTAATGTAATTTGACATAATTTATCCGTTTTCCACGGTTTAATAAGCCATTATCAACAGTAATATACTGTAATTTAATCAATTTTGACTGTAAACTAAATTCTGTATTTTTACGGTTTTTCCATGTAATTTTGTGAAACGGTTATTTGCTGTAATTTAACGGTAACCGTCTGGAAACTCTGCTGCCAGAGATTTGCCGTTTTTTTACGGGATTTTTTTTTACAGTGTAGCCAAATCTTGTATTGGCCTGTAGTCCCCGAGTGACAAGGTTATGTTGACTTGCGTGTCGTCCGCATAACTGTGATAGCTAATGTTGTTGTCTTCCATAATTTTAGCTAGAGGAAGCATGTAGATGTTGAACAGTAAAGGTCCCAGGATGGAACCTTGAGGAACTCCACACGTCATACTTGTATGTTCAGATGCAAAACTTCCTATGGACACATAATAGTTTCTATTCTTTCTATTCTAAGTAGGATTCAAACCACTTTAGTACTGAGCCGGAAAGGCCTATCCAATTTTCCAATCAGTTTAGTAGTATGTCGTGGTCGACCATGTCAAAAGCAGCACTGAGATCTAGCAATAACTGTAGTTTTGCCACTATCTGTGTTTAGATGGATGTCATTAAAGACCTTAACAAGAGCCATCTCAGTGCTGTGATGTGGTAGGAAACCCGACTGGAAGGCATCAAAAATATTGTTTAGGGACTAAAAAAGGTTTAGTCATTGAAAAACTACTTTTTCAATTATTTTACTTAAAAATGGAAGGTTTGATATTGGTCTATAGTTATCCATTAGTGATGCATCTTCTTTTTTAAGAGTGGCTTAATTACTGCAGAGAATTACTGAAATTATTCACAAGTTCAGTGATTGAAGTCCCAGAAATGGCGGGAGTGAGGGAGAAAAGGTGAGTGAATGATTCACTTGTACTTTCAGTGATGTATCGTTTTCTTACAATCTTTGTTTGAACACGGTTACACACAGAAATAACAGCGTTGAAGAAAACACAGAAATGGTCGGAGAGAGCAACATCTATCACTACAACCTTGGAAGTGTTCAAACCTTTGGATATAATCAAATCAAGAGTGTGACCTTTAATGTGAGTGGGCTCTTCCACATGCCCATAGTTCTAAAAAACACAGTAAAGTTCCTTGGTCGCTCTGTCCTGAAGGTTGTCAACATGAATGTTGAAATCGCCAGCGATAATCACACAGTCAAAATCAATACAAATCATAGACAGCAATTCAGAGAAGTTATCAAAAAAAATACTGGACAGTATCTAGGTGGCCTGTAGATATTTAGAAATATGGCTCGAGGGGAGGACTTTAGCAGAAGCGCTACATATTCAAAAGAGGCAAAACTTCCATATGATAATTGTGTACATTGAAATGAGTCTTTATGTAAAATGGCGACTCCACCTTCTCTTTTATTTACTCTGTTCTTCTCACTCACAAAACTGAAGTTGGGGAGGAGCCGACTCAATGAGAACAGCCGCATTAGTATTATGATCCAACCATGTTTCAGTTAAAAGCATAAAATAAAGTTTGTGTTTAATAATAAAACGATTTTCCCGCTAAACGGCTCGACTGCTCGATTGCTTTCACCTGCTCGATTGCTTTTGTCCGCCTCGCTGCCTGCTGTGTGAGCTGCGAGTTTGTTTGCGTCATGGCTGTCTAAGCCTCGTATTAGCTTCGTATTTCCTTCTGTTTTTCCGTATTTCTCTCTTTTATTCTGTTCTGAACCATCATTTAACTCATAATTACAACTCGGACTGTTGGCCGGGCGCGTCTCAAGCCATTATACGGCTGGAACCGCAAATACGGTTGGAACATTGTTTGCTGGTCGTAGAGCGAGACATCGCTTCACTGCTGCTCGCCCTGCGATCGACTGCTTTTGTCAGCCTCGTTTGTTGGTCGTAGAGCGAGACATCGCTTCACTGCTGCTCGCCCTGCGATCGACTGCTTTTGTCAGCCTCGTTTGTTGGTCGTAGAGCGAGACATCGCTTCACTGCTGCTCGCCCTGCGATCGACTGCTTTTGTCAGCCTCGTTTGTTGGTCGTAGAGCGAGACATCGCTTCACTGCTGCTCGCCCTGCGATCGACTGCTTTTGTCAGCCTCGTTGCCTGCTGTGAGTTTGTTTGTTTGCGTCGTGGCTGTCTAAGCCTCGTATTAGGTCGTATTTCTTTCTGTTTCTCCGTATTTCTTTCTTTTATTCTGTTTTATTCTGTTTATTCTGTTTTGTTAAAATGGCGAATATATCAGGTGTATGTTATCTACCTTTTGGTGCAGATGAGAACAAATCTGATTTGCTCGCGGTGCAGTCTGAATTAGAAGCTGTAGAAAAGCAGATCCGTGACCTTCTAGAGAGACAAGCTGAGCTGAGAGACCGGCGTTTAGCTCTTGAAACATCACGCGCTGATGCACACGGATCAGTGATTAACGTTAGTAACCCGCTGACGCCGACCTCGTCTACTCCGTGCGTTTCTCAGCATTGGTCCCGAGCGTCCAGGTCACGATCAGCCATGGTTTCATTCACTCCGGCTCCAACACACCACCACGAAGCCTGGGTGGTTCCGCGGAAGCCGCGAGCCAGGACAAGAATCTTTTCGCCCCTCCCGGTGTTCGAGATCTCCACTCAGAACCGCTTCTCCCCTCTTCGTAAAATGGAACGCGATGCTGTGATCATCGGCGATTCCACCGTCCGACACGTCCACGCTACGTTAGGTAAAAGTAAGGTGCACAGTCACTGCTTTCCTGGTGCTCGTGTCCTCGATATCACTGCGCGGGTAACTGAGATCTTGAACGGCGACGAGCGCGTCGGAGCTGTGGTGCTGCACGCGGGATCTAACGACACTGCGACAGACGGAGGTTCTGAAGAAAGACTTCAGGAGCCTTATCGATACGGTACGCAGCACATCGCCTGAAACATCGATTATTGTGTCTGGACCGCTTCCTACGTACCGACGAGGGCATGAAAAGTTCAGTAGATTATTCGCGCTAAATGAATGGTTATTGTCATGGTGCAATGAGCAGAAACTGCTCTTTGTAAATAATTGGAATCTGTTTTGGGAGCGACCAAGGCTCTTCCGCGCTGATGGCTTACACCCAAGTAGAATCGGGGCAGATCTTCTGTCGGATAACATCTCCAAGATGTTAAATACCGTTTGACTAGTATCCAAAAATCCAAATCACAGTCTCTACTGCACCAATTTAATTGATAGTGTAGAACATTGCATAGAACCTGTGTATGGAAGTAAAATAATGTCAAATGTTTTTGAAACAAAAAGCATGTTGAATTGCACCAATTGAAAAAAAATATGCATTGTGTTAACCATGCTTGCATTTTAATCCATTGTATTTTTAAGGCTTGCATTTTTATGGGCTGAAATTCAACATGGTTGAATATTTAAGCTGTGAATATTTCAATTAAAAACATTTCAAACACATTTTCAATATTAAAAATTCAATAATCCATATTCACCTTTCATATTTCACTTCCAACATTTTCAAACTGTTTAAAAATACAACCTATAATATTCAACAGGCAATTTCGGTCCATTTTATTTCGCCTTGAAAATTCGCTTCCACAAATTCAGTGGTTCAAATTCGACAGTAAATTCAACGTCGACATCCAGGAACTGCAGGAAAAGCAGTAGATTACCGATCATAATCTCCATCTGCTGTAGTCAGCTTTACCAGAAGGGGGTGCTCGCCCGTGTTGACAAGCACCAAAGCAAGTTGAGAGGCCTTCACAAAACGTCATTTGCTGAAATGGACAGAGCGATGAGTACGAGTTATAATTTATGTGTGTGGAAAAGGTTGATAAAGACACAAAACACACGAGCGTTTACTCAAGTGTCTTATGAGACTTATTTTTACCCCCGTGCAAAGTAAGGTGATTTGTCCATTGCAAAACTACATTCTCTCGCCGTTGGCATTGATATTAAGTTTTAGTAAAACAACTGTAATACACTGAGACAGAGTGAATTGTTTGTTTTAGTCACTATGACGGAATACTAAATTGATGGCTGGGTTTTACATGATGGCAAAGGCAAATTTATTTAAATATATCATCATTAAATACAACCAAATTACAATTATCAATTAAATTCAGCAATTATAAATTAAAAATTACATCTCTACCATGATATCTGGTAATCTCTGTGTTATAACGTGAATTGTCTCCGCTATTATCCAGGGCAGCGTAGGCTACAGTAGGGGTATTTGTCATCTTATTTTATATCTTTTTGTCCATTTGGAGCGCGCGTCACTCACTCAGCGTCGCGCCTGCCACAAGATCTCTCACTGTTTACATGAACCAGACACTCCGATGAGAGCACATAAAGTGCAATCCATCTCTACCATTTTTTCATCTTATCTTATATTTTATTCGCTCCTTTGCCCGTATTGGAGCGCGTCTCGTGGCTCTTACTAGCGTCGGGCCAGCCACACGATCTCTCACTGTTTTAATCTACCAGACACTCCGATTGATGCACGAAAACACAAAGCCAATGTAATCCTGCTCTTAGTTACCCTTCTGCCATCTTATCGTATATTTTATTTGCTCGTTTGTCCCATAGAGCGCGTTTCGTGGCGCGCCAGCCACAAGATCTCTCCCTATTACAGTTGCCTGATTCTCCGATTGACATTCTGAAGGAGAATGATTTTGACCACTCCATTACGTTTTGTTTTTTATAAAGCCTTTCTTTAAAGTGAATTTCGTTTTTAATAAATGTGTATCTTAATTTCAATCAATGTTTGATCAACCAATTCCCTGGATTTAAGAAGCAAAGCAGACATATAGGCATAGCAATAAAATCATGAAATTTTTGCATTGCACATTTCTCACAGGCATGATAAATACATCAAGGTAGAAATGTCTATCCTACTTTTAAACGAAACAATTCAAAACGAAAATAAATAGACTACTCTCAATGTAATCCGTATGAAATGAGCATTTCTCTCGGCGCGTTCACTACTGCGAAGATGGCTCCAATACGACGCGCGCTCCATTATGGACAAAAAGAGCGAATAAAATAAGATGACAAATAGATAGGCTACATAAGAGCAGGTCAGGATTGCACTGTCTGTTTGCACATGTGCATCAATCGGAGTGTCTGGTAGATTAAAACAGTGAGAGATCGTGTGGCTGGCCCGACGCTTAAGAGCCACGAGACGCGCTCCAATACGGGCAAAGGAGCGAATAAAATATAGGCCTACGATAAGATGAAAAAATGGTAAATAAGAGATGGATTGCACTTTATGCGCTCTCATTGGAGTGTCTGGTTCATGTAAACAGTGAGAGATCTTGTGGCAGGCGCGACGCTGACGCGCGCTCCAAATGGACAAAAATATATAAAATAAGATGACAAATACCCCTACTTAAGCCTACGCAGCCCTGGATAATGGCGGAGACAAATCACGTTATAACACAGAGATGACCAGATATCATGGTAGAGATGTAATTTTTAATTGCTGAATTTAATTTATAATTGTAATTGGGTTGTATTTAATGATGCTACATTTAGCCTAAATAAATTTGCCTTTGCCATCATGTAAAACCCAGCCATCAATTTAGTATTCCGTCATAGTGACTAAAACAAACAATTCACTCTGTCTCAGTGTATTACAGTTGTTTTACTAAAACTTAATATCAATGCCAACGGCGAGAGAATTTATTTTTGCAGTGGACAAATCACCTTACTTTGCACGGGGGTAAAAATAAGTCTCATAAGACACTTGAGTAAACGCTCGTGTGTTTTGTGTCTTAATCAACCTTTTCCATACACATATAAATTATAACTCGTACTCATCGCTCTGTCCATTTCAGCAAATGACGTTTTGTGAAGGCCTCTCCTGTTGCTTTGGTGCTTGTCAACACGCGCGTGCACCCCCTGCTGGTAAAGCCGACTACAGCAGATTGAGATTATGATCGGTAATCTACTGCTTTTCCTGCAGTTCCTGGATGTCGACGTTGAATTTACTGTCGAATTTGAACCACTGAATTTGTGGAAGCGAATTTTCAAGGCGAAATAAAATGGACCGAAATTTGCCTGTTGAATATTATAGGTTGTATTTTTAAACAGTTTGAAAATGTTGGAAGTGAAATATGAAAGGTGAATATGGATTATTGGATTTTTAATATTGAAAATGTGTTTGAAATGTTTTTAATTGAAATATTCACAGCTTAAATATTCAACCATGTTGAATTTCAGCCCATAAAAATGCAAGCCTTAAAAATACAATGGATTAAAATGCAAGCATGGTTAACACAATGCATATTTTTTTTCAATTGGTGCAATTCAACATGCTTTTTGTTTCAAAAACATTTGAGATTATTTTACTTCCATAACTGTGTCTATTCCTCGTTTACTAAGATCAAATAATAAATCTACTGCGTGATCTAGAAAAAATATAATTGTTATTAAAACAAATAATCTCGCTATTAGTGAACAAAAACAATTTCTAAAGCTAGGTCTTCTAAACATTAGATCGCTCACACCGAAGGCGGTTATTGTAAATGAAATGGTCACAGATAATAATTTTGATGTTCTGTGCCTTACTGAAACCTGGCTTAAACCAAATGATTATTTCGGTCTAAATGAGTCTACTCCGCCAGTACTGTTATAAGCATGAGCCCCGTCTGATCGGTCGTGGCGGCGGTGTTGCAACAATCTATAGAGATATCCTTAATGTTACTCAGAAAACTCGTCATAGGTTTAATTCGTTTGAAGTACTTGTGCTAAATGTTACGCTCTTAGATGTAAGAAAAAAATCCCTATTATCTCTAGCATTGGCTACCGTATATAGACCTCCAGGGCCTTACACCGATTTCCTAAAAGAGTTTGCTGACTTTCTATCAGATCTTTTGGTCAACGTCGATAAAGCATTAATTGTTGGAGATTTTAACATACACGTAGATAATTTAAATGATGCTTTAGGGGCTGCGTTTACAGATTTATTAAACTCCTTCGGGGTCAAGCAAAACGTCACCGGACCAACTCATCGTCTTAATCATACACTCGATTTAATTATATCATATGGAATCGATCCAACCGATATAGATATCATTCCACAAAGTGATGATGTCACTGACCATTACATGGTAACTTGCATATTAAGTACTGCTGTAATATGTCATGCTGCGCCACGTTATCGACCAGGTAGAACAATTCTTCCATCCACCATAGATCATTTCTCAAATAGCTTATCTGATCTGTCTCAGCTGCTGCCTGAACCCAAACAAACAGATGAACTAGATGAACTAACTAGCACTATGAGCACCATTCTCTCTAGAACATTGGATATTGTTGCACCCATTAAATTAAAAAAGGTCAGAGAAAAAAGTATAGCACCATGGTACAATAATACTACGTATGTTTTAAAGAGAGAAACCCGTAATTTAGAGCGTAAATGGAAAAAAACTAATTTAGAGGTCTTTAGAATCGCGTGGAAAGACAGTATGTCACGTTATAAAAAGGCCCTTAAAACGGCCAGGGCTGAGCACCTCAGCAAATTAATAGAAAACAACCGAAATAATCCAAGGTTTTTATTTAATACCGTGGCTAGACTAACAAATAAACAGACGTCGTCTGAACAAAATACCTCGTTACAGTTTAGTAGTAATGATTTCATGAACTTCTTCACCGAGAAAATTGAAAGCATCAGAATCAAAATCGTAAACGTTCAATCTTTACTCGCGCCTTATAATTCAGCCGCAATTATCACCCCGCAAGAACAATTACAATGCTTTACAACCATAGAACAAAAAGAGTTAAATAAACTTATCACTTCATCTAAAACAACAACGTGTTTATTAGATCCTATACCAACTGAACTACTGAAAGAAGTGTTACCTATAGTGGAAGAGCCTCTTCTCAATATTATTAACTCATCTTTGTCTTTAGGTCATGTTCCAAGAACGTTCAAGCTGGCTGTTATAAAACCTCTTATTAAGAAACCACATTTAGATCCAAATAACCTAGCAAATTACAGACCCATTTCGAATCTTCCATTTATGTCAAAAATATTAGTAGAAGTTGTGTCCAGTCAACTCGGCTCTTTCTTGCAAGAAAACGACATCTATGAAAAGTTTCAGTCTGGATTCAGGCCACATCATAGCACTGAAACTGCGCTTGTTAGAATCACAAATGATTTACTTTTAGCTTCGGACCAAGGCTGTATCTCAGTACTAGTTTTACTTGATCTTAGTGCTGCGTTCGACACTATAGATCACACAATACTCTTAGATCGACTACAAAATTACACTGGTGTTCAAGGACAAGCATTAAGCTGGTTCAGGTCATACTTATCTGACCGCTACCATTTCGTCTACTTAAATGGAGAAAAATCGATCATAACTTCGGCAAACTATGGAGTGCCGCAGGGATCTGTGTTAGGCCCTTTATTATTCTCAATATATATGCTGCCACTTGGTAATATTCTAAGGAAACATGGAATTAGTTTCCATTGTTATGCTGATGACACTAAAATATATATTTCATCACGGCCAGATGAATACGCTAAATTATCCAAATTGACAGATTGTGTTAAAGATATAAAAGATTGGATGACGCGTAATTTTCTTTTATTAAATCCAGACAAGACAGAGGTAATACTTATCGGTTGTAAAAACCGTCCACAAAACCTTTCACAGCACGACTTTAACATAGTAGGATGCCCTGTTACTTTATCCGCTACAGTAAAAGACCTGGGTGTTACATTAGACTGCAACTTGTCTTTTGAAAAGCATATTTCGTATGTTACAAAAACAGCCTTTTTCCTCCTTAGAAACATTGCTAAGCTACGTAACATGCTATCAGTCTCTGATGCAGAAAAGTTAGTTCATGCATTCATGACCTCGAGACTAGATTACTGTAATGCTTTATTAGCTGGTTGTCCTGCATCTTCAATAAACAAGCTACAGTTAGTCCAAAATGCAGCCGCTAGAGTTCTTACTAGATCAAGAAAATATGATCATATAACACCGATTTTATCATCACTTCATTGGTTACCTATAAAGTTCCGTATTAATTACAAGGTATTGCTTTTGACTTATAAAGCTCTAAATGGTTTAGCTCCAGTCTATTTAACGGATCTTCTATCGCCCTACAATCCATCGCGCTCTTTAACATCACTAAATTCGAGGCTTCTGGTCATTCCTAGGATATCCAGATCCACCAAAGGAGGCAGAGCATTTTCACATTTAGCTCCGAAGCTCTGGAATAGCCTTCCTGATATTGTTCGTTGCTCAGACTCGCTCTCACAGTTTAAAACTAGACTGAAGACGCATCTATTTAGCCAGGCATTCATATAAATTTTTTATCTTACAGTTACTGTAAATTCGGCCTCTAGTTCATAAACGCCAGAGGAGAACTGGCCCCCGACTGAGCCTGGGTTCTCCCAAGGTTTTTTTTTCTCCATAGGGTCATCTGATGGTGTGTTAGGACACCTTTAGGTCACTGGATGGAGTTTTTCGGTTCCTTGCCACTGTTGCCTTTGGCTTGCTCAGTTGGGGATATTCAAATTAATTAACCAATCATACCATTGATCAGCTCTACCAAACTTGGATGTCTTTTTTTTCAGTAATTAACAAACATTGTTAAGTTGTTTTGATTGATACTGTGAAGCAGCTTTGATACAATCTGTATTGTGAAAAGCGCTATATAAATATATTTGACTTGACTTGACTTGACTTGACTTGGCTAAAGACCTGACATTTAGTAGGGCTAGTGTGTTAGAGGAATTATCCGCATCATTTATTAGAACAGACTGTGGCTAGGCGAGGAATGGGTGCCAAGTTGACTATGTTTGAGTGTCTCTTATTGTTTTGCGGATTCTTCTCTTTATGTAATCTATTATTGATTCTGACTGGGATTATATTGGAGTTTTGTGGGCTTCTACATTTTTAACTTCTCTTTGTTCCTTGTCCCCAAACGTGGTTTTGGTAGGTGATTTTTAATATCCATGTGGACAACACAGATAATTTATGTTCAAAGGAGTTTTTATCAGGCCTAGATAGTTTTGGACTTCAGCAATATATCAATGTCCCAACTCATTCAAAAGGTCAGAAGGACTGTTTTGTTTGTCAACTCTGCACCCTGGTTTACATCAGAACTTCGTCAGCTAAAAGTCAAGGGTCGTCAATTAGAACGATTATATTCCAAGAATGGACTGAGAAATAAATAAGCCCACAGCATTAAAGATACAGGAGAGTATTTCATTTTACACATGGGGTACTTTTTTATCCCTGTATGAACCAAACCCGTTTGCTGCCAAAAAGCTCTTTTTTTTTGTTTCATCTATCCATCTCATAAACATCTGGCTGAATCAGACCTCTGTATGTCTTTCTGACCCTCACTCTTGGTACTCTTGTTGGTATAATATGACAAACATGTTTTAATAAATGCTGCAACACACAGAAAGTCACCACATTAGCAACGGGACAAAATAAACACTTGTTGTCACTGTAGCGGGACAAAAGTGTTACTTTCGTCCTGACAGGAACTCCTAACATTTAAACCTGATTTACTTTTATACTGAAAAACTCTGACAAGGAAAACATCGGGATGTGTTACAGCACTAATCTGTAGATTGATCATTCATTACTGTGACACATTAAACGAGAAACACAAGTTGTAATTATGAAATTACACAAGTTGTAATTATCAAATTAATCAAAATATGATTAATTTGAAAATGGCCTGTCTGATATATAAAGTCCTTCACTCCCTCGCTCCGCCATCTCGGACTGTATTAAATCGAAAGACAATTCTCTAAGGACTACATGAGCCTCTACTAGAGGAGACTTGATAATACCTCACAGGCGTACCACCTTCGGTCAGACGGTCCTGTCTGTCCGGGGTGGGAACCTGTGGAATAGTCTTCCTCGAACACTAAGAAAATGTACTACATATAGCTCGTTTAAAGTCCAGCTGAAAAAATGGCTATGGGCAAATGAAAGCTGCACACACTTGTATGTAGGTTTTATCCTTTTTTAAAATGGTTTTGTTGTAACGTGTATATGGATGTGTGTTTTGTGAAGTTGAATGTAGTCTTGTGTGAATATTGTATATAGGATTTAGCTAATTTATGAATTGACTGTAGATGTAAAATTTTATTTTGCAATGTTTTGTGAGTTCTATGATCCTGGACCGTGGGACTACGGATGGAAATTAGCCTTTGGCTAAAATCCGGCATTTTTACATGCATGTACTCCATGTAATGTTCATTGAAATGCACTGTCCCAATAAAAAAATAAAAAAAATAAATAATAATAATTAGAAAAAAATAAGTACCGCTTCAGTTATTTACTTACCGTTCTCGAAAACTGCTTTCCGGACCTAACCGCGGGAAACGATGACAAAATCACGTGATACTTGGCAGCTCTGTCAAGGGTTTGCATGCTGAACGTGCTGTCATAGCTTGGAATGCAAATGCAGTCAGGACGAATTCACACAAAATTATGTAAAAACACCAGTCTTGGCAAGTATCCTAGTAAACAGTCGGTTATTTCTCTAGTTAACGTAGACAATTCATAATGGACATTTGGTCTTAAAGGAGTAGCAGTCTAATCAAACAAAGAACAAAGTAATCACTGCTCTTGACTAAATACCTTTTGTAACTTTATAAAGATCCATCTATATTTAATTTATACAGTAATGAATATGCAGTGTTCGCTATCGGTCAGTCACTACAACGTAGGTCAGACTGACCAATAGGAATCTCGCTAGAGAGGCCAATCTACTTCGAGTGAAACTAAAACAAGCCAATGCACATTGGCATGCAATCATTTGCATCAGCTGTGAGCCTCGCAGCGCGGGTATTTAACGAGCAGCTGTTGTGATTGCACACTAGCTTTTTGCTTCGGAGCCAAACGCTTCATGCTTGACTACAAGAGAGTGACTACGAGCCTCTTCTTTGAACCTCTCCTTCCCGGTGCGGGCGTTACAGCATGGCAGCGCGAGCAGTCTTCTTTGTCTCTCTCCTGTCTGTGGTGTGTTGAGCAAACCAAAAAGCTGTTGTAACAGCTGGTAAGGTGCGCCGTACGAGCACTCAAAAGCTGTTTTCACAGCTGGTAAGACAGAGAGAGAGAGAGATTGCGCACAGACAGGTGCACATTCCTGTCTGTGTTCGCAGTGACTGTTCCCCTGCGTGTTTCAGCACCAGTGAGAGCAGTCCCTAAAAGAGCTTACACAAATAGAGAGCGTCTTTTAAAAAGAAAAAGATGACTTTCTATTTGTGTGTTTCTGGATGCGGTCGTTACCTGGGCTCACAGGATGGTCACAAACGCTGCCTCGTGTGTCTGGGCCTTGAACACGCTGAGGCAGCGTTTGTGGATGAGTCATGTACCCATTGTGGGAAGATGACCATCGCGGAGCTACGGTCGAGACACCTGTTCCTGCAAAGGGGCGGAGTCCCCGTGCCTCTGCCTCGTTCCAATCCTCCTCAGAGGGTTGCTTCGGGCGGGGGCGCGGGTGACCTGAGGATCACGGTGAGCGCGTCTCCTTCGGGGAACCAACCCCCTAGGAGCCCTCACCCCTCTCATGCTCCGCAGCCAGTTGAGCTTCCATTGGAGAAAGCTGGACCATCCTCGAGGTGTGAACCGGTTGTCTCCTTTGGGGCTCCCAGTGAAGACCAGATGTCGATCGCTGCATCGGAGGGTGGGTCAGACCTCTCTGCGGACGACGACTCGGCACCGCTGCCTCCTTCTGGTGTGCCAGCGGTGCCTGAGACGGACCCAGAGATGATGGCCATGCTTTCCCGGGCCGCCAACGGGGTTGGGCTCGTGTGGAATCCTCCACCGTGTCCCGAACCCTCGAGGTTGGACGATTGGTATCTCGGGGTGGCGCGCGCTGGTTCTCAGCAACCCACCCCAGTGCCTTTCTTCCCGGAAGTGCATGAGGAGCTTACGGGGACATGGGCGGCACCTTTTACTGCCAGAAACCGTCCCGGTGGCTCCTCCTCCCTCACCACCCTTGATGGCGGGGTGGCTAAGGGATACACGCGGATCCCGCCAGTGGAACAGGCCGTTGTTATGCAACTGTGCCCTAACTCCACTTGGCGTGGAGAACCATGTCTCCCTTCCAAGGCCTGTAAGTACTCGTCGGATTTAACCGGCAAGGCTTACAAGGCCTGTGGGGAAGCTGCCTCTGCCGTGCACGCCATGGCGTTGCTGCAGGTCCATCAGGCCAAGGCACTGAAGGACCTGCACGAGGGTGGTCACGATCCCCAAGTTCTTCAGGAACGGTGACCCGGAGATGGAAGGGACTGCTCTCCAGGAGACGATGACCGCATCGCTCCCTCCCCAGGAAGAGGGCCGGGTGTAAAATCTTTTGTTTCGTTTTGTTTGTTCCGCCGCTGGCCTTTTAAGCTGTTAAGCTGCAACAACACTTTTGAAAAATCCCCAGAAATGGCATACACAAACTGAAACGGATACAGTTCATGAACCCGTTGTACTAAAAGCACAAGTATGATCTCATTTGAAAGCTAACACCTGGCAGTTTATTGTAAATGTAGAATTAATTATTGTCATAATGAAAAAAATAGTTATAAATAGCTTCAAAGTTTTGTAAAGTTATTAGAAATTAATTTTTATGAAACATCTTCATGAAAATAAAATTGAAGTTGGCATTGTAGCAATCTAGAAATGCACTGCAGCTAAAGCCACATGTCTGACCATGTTATATTTAAAATCTGAAGATGGTAAGTCTAAAACTCTGTATTTAGTTCAATGTTTTTCAAGATCATGTCATATGACTTTATTTTGATTAGACTCTAAAATGCAAACTGATGTTTATTGTCATCTTCTAAGCATCTATTCAGTCTATTGTCTCTATTGTTTTGTGGTGCAAACGAGCCCCATTCAGTGTCAGCCTTCCCTGCACACATTCACACCTCTCCAGTCTGTTTATGGCTCTAAATATGCTTTTCTTTTGTCTGCATTATAATCACTAACGACTGGCTATTCACGCTGTTTTAATCCCTAATTTCTTTTACCAAAGTTCTCTCTTCACATTTTAAACTGTATCAAATGGCCTTTTTGAAAAAAGAAAGATTTCAGTAAGCATTCTTATTTAGAAAAATTCATAAATAACACCTAATGTGCTAGCAGGTGCACAGAGCAAGCTAACATGTTAGCTTAGCACACCATCAATACACGACAATTTATGAGATTAAAAATGTGTTTGTGCTCCAAACTTACTTTATAGCGCAAGTCGAGTGTTTTAAATAACTTTCTGTGATCTGATTTGGCTTCAAATAAAAAAATCAGACAGAAAATATATTATTTTACAGTATTCTGCACAAATGATAGTCTATATATCGATTAGCATTACATTATAAATATAATCTATTATTATGAAAATACCTGACATGGCTCGAAGAACACAGGTAAATCAAATATCATTGCAATCATGTTTATTGTCTTCAAAACATCTTTATCTGCATGTTACAGCGATCTCTGGAAGCTTTGTTTGTGCCAGGGACTTCCTGGAATGTCACATGGTTATGGCTCTTCTTCATGTGTTCCATATATGGACTATTACTGTGCATAGAGCGCCGGCGCCCTCAGGCTGCCAGTATGGATTGAAAACACAGTACATCAGAGTATCCAGCGCTAATGATTACATCGACGCATTTGGGTATAAATTCAATAAATATTATTCCTGTCTATAGATATCTGATGTAAACCTATGAGAATATATCAATATTTCTCCAAATCTGCACATGTTTGAGCTAAAAGCCCTGAGGGACGTTGTTTTGTCAAGCTCTGTCATGACGATCGCACAGGAGTTTTTTTCTGAATGGAAGCGGCTGACGCTCATAATTCATATTAAAGGTAACGACTCATTTTTTAATTACATAACTCCTGACACAAATTAAGACATAACTGTCACTATAAGTTTCTCAGAATACAATAGTGGTCAAATACTGAAACTTGAGTCTTATATCTTTTTAATGATGTATAGTTTGTCAAGGTAATAACATTAAATCTGATAGTAACTTTGAACTATTTAAAAAAAAAAAACGCTTCAGTGCGCCCGCGCTCTGGTGAAGCTTAACAGGTTAAACCAGCGGCACACTTAAATTTTCAATAAAAGAGCAGTTTCTACCATCTCTGGGTCCGAAGGGGACCCGGAGAGCAGTGGGGGGACAGAATCCTCACCACTCTCATCCGCCTCCTCTGTCGCCAGTGAGCAGCAGTGTGCAGTTCGAGAACGCCACCGAGCCGCCTCCTGCACCTCCTGCCCCGTGGAACCAGGTAAGTGCTACACAGCACACACAGACCCCGCTACGGGCCGCCTCCCAGAGAGAGCCTCTCGAGCCGCGTCCCTGTGTTCCACTTCGCTGCCCCACTCCGGGTACGCCTACGGTCCCTTTGGTCCCGCTTGCACAGTCTCTGAGAACATGGTTAGCGCTCCCCAGTCCGTCTCGCTGGCTCATTCGGACCATCAGGCTCGGCTATGCGATTCAGTTCGCCCGGCGTCCCCCCAAGTTTCGGGCCATCCACACCACTACAGTGAGAGCAGCCGATGCCCATGTCTTGCGTGTGGAGATCGTAGTCCTACTGGCGAAGGACGCGATAGAGCCGGTCCCTCCAGCCAATATGAGGTCAGGGCACTACAGTCCCTACTTCATTGTACCCAAGAAAGGTGGTGGGTTACGGCCGATCTTGGATCTGCGAGTTATGAATCGGAGCCTCCACAAGCTACCGTTCAAAATGCTCACGCAGAGACGCATTTTCGGATGCATCCGTCCCCAAGATTGGTTTGCAGCGATCGACCTAAAGGACACGTACTTTCATCTCTCAATTCTTCCTCGACACAGGCCATTTCTGCGCTTTACGTTCGAGGGTCGAGCATATCAGTACAAGGTCCTGCCCTTCGGGCTGTCCCTGTCTCCCCGTGTCTTCATGAAAGTCACGGAGGGGGCCCTTGTTCCCATGAGAGAACAGGGCGTTCGCCTCCTCAACTATCTCGATGACTGGCTCATACTAGCACACTCTCGAGATCAGTTATGCGAACACAGGGACCTCGTGCTCATGCACCTCAGCCAGTTGGGCCTTCAGGTCAACTGGGAAAAGAGCAAACTCGCCCCTGTGCAGAGGATCTCTTTTCTCGGTATGGAGTTGGATTCGGTCACACAGACAGCGCGCCTCACAGAGCAGCGCGCTCAGTCGGTGCTGAACTGGTTGAACACGTTCAAAGGCAGGATGGCGGTCCCACTGAAATTTTTTCAGAGGCTCCTGGGGCATATGGCAGCGGCAGCAGCGGTAACCCCACTCGGCTTGCTTCATATGAGACCGCTTCAGCACTGGCTTCACGGCCGAGTCCCGAGATGGGCGTGGCATCACGGCACTCACCGGGTGGCAATCACACCGGCCTCCCGCCAGACCTTCAGCCCGTGGTCAGACCTCTCGTTCCTTCGGGCAGGAGTCCCTTTGGAACAGGTCTCCAGGCATGCTGTGGTATTCACAGATGCCTCCGCCACCAGTTGGGGTGCCACGTACAACGGGCATGCAGTGGCAGGGGTGTGGACGGCTCCCCAACTGCATTGGCATATCAACTGCCTCGAGTTGCTAGCAGTACATCTCGCTCTGAGCCGCTTGAAAAGGCCGCTACAGGGCAGGGACGTACTGGTCCGTTCGGACAATACAGCGACCGTTGCGTACATCAACCGACAAGGTGGTCTACGCTCCCGTCGCATGTCGCAACTCGCCCGCCATCTCCTCCTCTGGAGTCAGAAGCGTCTGAGGTCGCTTCGAGCCATGTATGTCCCCGGTGTGCTCAACCGTGTGGCCGACGAGCTATCACGAGCTGCTCTTTCGGGAGAGTGGCAACTCCACCCCCAGGTGGTTCAGCTGATCATGAGAGAGTTCGGGGAGGCTCAGGTAGACCTGTTTGCCTCCTCAGAGACCTCCCACTGCCAGCTGTTTTACTCCCTGACCGAGGGAACACTCGGCACGGACGCACTCGCACACAGCTGGCCCCGGGGCCTCTGCAAATATGCATTTCCCCCAGTGAGCCTTCTTGCACAGACACTGTGCAAAGTCAGGGAGGACGAGGAGCAGGTCCTTCTGGTGGCTCCCTATTGGCCCACCCGGACTTGGTTCCCAGAACTCATGCTCCTTGTGACAGTCCCTCCCTGGCCCATTCCTCTGAGGAAGGATCTTCTGACTCAGAGACGGGGCACCCTATGGCACCCGCGTCCAGACCTCTGGAAACTCCATGTCTGGTCCCTGGACGGGACACGGAGGTTCTAGGTGACTTACCCCCTGAGGTACTTAACACCATCACTTCAGCACGGGCGCCGTCCATGAGACGCGTCTACGCCCTGAAGTGGAACCTGTTCGTCGAGTGGTGTTCTTCTCGCCGAGAAGACCCCCGAAGATGTTCGATAGGGTCTGTGCTTTCCTTCTTGCAGCAAGGGTTGGAGCGAAGGCTGTCTCCCTCCACCCTCAAAGTACATGCTGCCGCTATTTCAGCTTATCACGACCACATAGATGGCAAAACAGTGGGGAAGCACGACCTGGTCGTCAGGTTTCTTAGGGGGGCGAGACGATTAAATCCTCCTCGACCCCCCTCCATACCCTCTTGGGATCTTTCCCTGGTGCTTCGAGCACTTCAGGATGTTCCCTTTGAGCCTCTGCAGTCAGTAGACTTAAAGCTTCTTTCTATGAAGACTTTGCTACTGGTTGCACTGGCCTCTGTCAAGAGGGTAGGAGACCTGCACGCATTTACGGTCGACGAATCGTGCCTAGAGTTCAGGCCGGGTGACAACCATGTGGTACTAAGACCCCGCCCTGGCTATGTGCCCAAGGTTCCTACCACTCCCTTCAAAGACCAGGTAGTGAACCTGCAAGCGCTGCCTTTGGAGGAGGCAGACCCAGGCCTGGCTTTGCTCTGTCCCGTTCGCGCTCTGCGTATGTACGTGGACAGAACTCAAAGCATCAGGACCTCAGACCAGCTCTTTGTCTGTTACGGAGGCCAGCAGAAGGGAAAGGCTGTCTCCAAGCAGAGGATGGCCCACTGGATAGTGGATGCCATCGCCTTGGCTTACTAAGCTCAAGGCGTGCCCTGCCCGCTCAGGTTGCATGCACACTCCACGAGAGGCGTTGCATCCTCCTGGGCGCTGGCTCGTGGCGCCTCGCTAACAGATATCTGTAGAGCTGCGGGCTGGGCGACACCTAACACGTTCGCTAGATACTATAGCCTACGTGTAGAGCCGGTCTCCTCCCGTGTTCTCACCCTAAACGGGTAGAAGTACGGAGAGGCCCGGCTCTGTCGGCTTGCTGCACCCTACTGTGCAACCTTATTGCTCCAGAGTGAAAAACCTGTCGAGTCCTCCAACACCCCTCGGCCCGGACATGGCGGAGCGTCCGGAGCCAGGCCCCTGTCCGCTGAATCCTTGAGAGCCGGACCCGGGCTGGGTTCCATATGTGCGACCCTTCGGGGATCCCATATGTGTATATGTTCCACGGCTGCTCCTAAGTCGGAAGCCCGTGTCTTTCCCTTGGGCTAAGTCACCCATTATATCATATGCAGTACAGCCTTCGGGTTAGTCCATATGTATTTCCACTTAACTCTCTGAAGAAAGTGGGTTCCGCAGCGTTCCCCTCCCTCTAAAAAAGGGGCACGCTTTCCCAGTGTTATCCAAGTCTCACTGTATGGGTTAAAGGAACAACAGTGTCAGACACTCTCTGTGTAACCCTCCTCCTATCGTCCTTCCAGGCAAGAAGGTGCAGAGGCTTGCATGGGGCGCTGGATGGGGTGCAGCAGCTGTGGCGCTTTAGTAGGGATTCCTATTGGTCAGTCTGACCTACGTTGTAGTGACTGACCGATAGGGAACGTCTCGGTTACATATGGTAACCCTCGTTCCCTGAGGGAGGGAACGGAGATGTAGGTCCCGTCGCCACATCTGCTGCTGCCCGCCGGGGGGCCAGCTTTTTTAGGTTTGGCTCCTCAGCAAAAAACTAGTGTGCAATCACAACAGCTGCTCGTTAAATACCTGCGCTGCGAGGCTCACAGCTGATGCAAATGTTTGCATGCCAATGTGCATTGGCTTGTTTAAGTTTCACTCGAAGTAGATTGGCCTCTCTAGCGAGATTCCTATTGGTCAGTCTGACCTACGTCTCCGTTCCCTCCCTCAGGGAACGAGGGTTACCATATGTAACCGAGACGTTATTTCACATTTGATTACTTTAGTCAAATTTTTTGTAACTGAAAACTACTATTAGACCTAGACCTACCTGGAAAACTCTAAAAACAGATTATTTCATTTATAGCCTTTGTTCCAGTGGCGGTTCTACACGGAGGCCTAGGGAGGCCTGTGCCTCTGTAGACATGTACCTGGCCACCCCTGTGGCCCCCCCACCCGTGCTGACAAAAAAAAAAAAAGAATTTGATTTTACACGCGACTCGCGAGCGCCAAAAGCGGAACTAATGTGACACAACGTTCTACACGGGTAAATTAGAGTGGCGCACCCAAACACTAAAGAGAGCTCAGCAACTACTCTTGGAGAGAGGAGCTACGATTTTTCCTGTTGCAAGAGTTGAAGGTAAGCAAAACGATTTAATCTCGTAAGTGATGTAAGTTTCTCGTAAGTGTAATGCATGCCCCTACGTTTTTTTCCCCTTCTAATAGTTATCATGAAACGAGGAAGGGACATAGCGTCCTTTTTTGCCCCAGTAAACAAAAAAGTAAGAGAAACGAATCAAGGTATTGAGAGAGTTGAGGAGCAGGAAGAGGGAGTGCTAGAGGAGTCAGTGGAGGTTGGAGAGAGTGCATGTGATGAAAGTGAGGGCTCTGACACAGAGAGGGAAATTCCAGAGGGTGATGAGCATGAAGAAGAGGGTGATGAGCTTGAAGATGATGGAGAGGATGAAGAAAACATACAGGGACAGAGAGAGGAACAGCCAGAGGGACAGAAAGTTGATCCATGTGGATCAAGTACTGCACCATCAGGTTTGTGATGAAGAAGGTTCTTACTATTTGCAAAGCAGTGCAATTATAATTTCATCCTACATGTGTCCTTAAAATGTTGCTTTCTGCTGTAAATTATTTTTTGTGTCAACATGTCTCTAATGTTTATTTTTTAAAGTAAATACTTGGCCTACATTTTTCAATACATGCAGATATACAGGTGAAACTCAAAAAATTAGAATATCGTGCAACAGTTAATGTATTTCAAATTAAAAGGTGAAACTAATATTTTAAGTATATATAACTATATACATATGCATGATTATACTTTTCAGAGGGCCAACATTTCTGTATTTAAAATCCTTTTTTTCATTGATTTCATGTAATATTCTAATTTTCTGAGATTTTGAATTTGGGGTTTTCATAAGCTGTAAGCCATAATCATTAAAATTATAACTTTTGCAGGATATTCTAATTTTTCGAGTTTCACCTGTACATGCATATGTAAATAAATGTTGTAGTTGTGCCCTATGTTTACTGTTCATCTTTCTACAGATATCAGCAAGTCCAAGAATGATGTACCAGTACAGCCCAACTTGAATATATTCCCAACCACTTTGATGGGGGACAGAAGACGGAGCTTCAGGCCAAACTGGTATAATCTTCATTCATGGCTTGAGTATTCTGTCATGATGGACTCTACATATTGCTATGCATGTAGACATTTTAGCACACCAAATGCCCCTGACACTGTTTTTGTTTCAACACCTGGTTTTAGAAACTGGAAAAAAGCAACTATGAGAGATGCAGGGTTTTCAGTACATGCAAAGTCTGAACGACACAAGTGTGCAATGGTAGCATGGAGGGATTATCAAAGAGCTCTTAAAACTGATGCAACACTAGCAGATCTTCTTGACAAAGAACATACTAAACAAGTACAAGAAAATCGGGCATACACTCTTAGAAGAAAAGGTTCTATATAGAACCTTAAAAGGTTCTATCAGCTCTACGTATTTTGAACCCCTAAAATGTTCTATACAGAACAAGATATGGGGGTTAGAAAATTTATATATTTATATAATTTTATGTAGTTAATCAATATCACACGAAGAGTGCCATTTCGGTTTTTCTCCTCCAAAAATCAGCATGATTAAAATGTGATATTAAGTTACTACAACAGTTTAATAAACAATAATTTAATTACAACTACAAAATGTTGTAGAATAATGTAATATATAAATGAATAATAGCCTATAAAGAACCTTTGTGCCAAAAGGGTTCTTTCTTGTTATTATAGTACCTTTATTAGCATTTAGGTTCTTTGGAGTTGAGTAAAGAATCATTTGCTTCATATATAGAACCCCAATGAACCCTTTTTTCTAAGAGTGTACATTAAAACAGTTGGGGAAGTGCTGTTACTTACAGCTACACAAAATATAGCACAAAGAGGACATGATGAATCTGAAGGGTCCAGTAATAAAGGAAATTTTAGGGAAATTCTTAAAACAGTTGCTAACCACGACCCACTTGTTAAGAGAAGATTAACTTCCATTCACAACGCAAAGTACACAAGCAAGATCATCCAGAATGAGGTTTTGGGTTGTTTGGCAGAAATGGTTCGGTCTGAAATCATAGAAGAAGTGAAGAACAGTGAGGTTTTTAGCATCATGGCAGATGAAACAAAGGATATTTCAAAAAGGGAACAGATTTCTTTCACACTCAGGTACTATTACAATGGGGCCATTAAGGAGAGTTTTCTCCATTTTGAATCTGCAGAGAGGTTAGATGCAGCAGGGCTTACTGGAAAAATAGTGCACTTACTGGAACGTGATGGCCTGAACTACAAAAATAACCTCGTAGGCCAAGCGTACGATGGGGCTGCCGTTATGAGCGGTAAGCATTCAGGGGTTCAGGCAAGGATCAAAGAACAGGCTAAATTTGCCTTCTACATCCATTGTAGTGCACATTGTCTCAATTTAGTCTTTGTTGATGTAGTCAAAAGTGTCCCAGAAACAGAGGAGTTCTTTTCTTTGTTACAGAGCCTTTATATTTTTACCTCTGCCTCATATGTGCACCCAAAATGGCTGTCTCTCCAAAGAGAAATGTATGGCAGAACAAGAGAGCTGCAACGTTTAAGCGACACACGTTGGGCATGCCGATTTCTAGCTCTACGTAATATTATGGACACTCTACCTGCCCTTAAACGACTACTGCAAGAGATTGCTCAAGAACGTCATGATGAAAAAACTGTTGACGCCCGAGGTCTTCTGGCTCAAATTGACCTAGAATTTGTTGTGCATCTTGTTACTCTGCGTAAGTTGTTTGGGGAGACAAAGCTACTGTCTGACATGTTACAGTCAGAAACTGTTGATCTGTCAAGAGCTGTTGACTTAGTAAATGCTTTAGTCCAGACATTGAAAGACCACAGACAGGAGTCTTTCTTTGATAAGTTGTGGGATGAAGCATTGGATATTTGTGAGCAGTGTGATTCTGCAACAACGTCAGTGGCAAAACGTCAGAGAATGCTGAGCTCTAAACTCAGTGGCTACTGCACACTAAGCACTGTTGGTCAGAGGGAGGTAGAACGTGACAAAGATATGTTTCGCATGTCATTTTTCTATCCTGTAATTGACAGCATGCTCAATGAGTTGAACAGACGTTTCTCCAATACCAACTGTGAGCTCATGAGAAGCATCCAGTCTCTCAGCCCCCAGAGTGATGCCTTTTTAAAGGAGAGCAATGTTTTTTCATTTGGCCGTTTGTATACTGCAGACATTGATGATTTAGGGCATGAGCTCCATCAATTTAAGAGAGTTTTGGACAGAAAAATACAGAGTGGTGAAGTTAAAAAGCCATGCAGTACAGTTGAGCTGGTTTGTTTTATTGAGCCATACAGGGAAGTTTTCTTTGAGCTCTTTAGACTGTGCAAGATTGCTGTAACCCTTCCTGTAAGCTCAGCCTCTTGCGAACGCAGTTTCTCCACACTGAAATTGATAAAAACCTTCCTGCGGTCCACCACTACTAATGAGAGACTCAGTGATCTTGGTGTCCTGAGCATAGAGTCCAGAAGGGCCAAGGCTCTGGATCTTGATGTGTTTGTGGACCGTTTTTCCAGACAGCACAACCGCCGTATCCTGTTGCTGTAGTGTAGTGTATATCTATATTTAATTAAAATTCAATTGATCCAGAATTGTTGTGCCAATTCAAATACTTAAGTGTAGCACAGTAGTGGGGCTTCCATAAAAAGGAAATGGCACATTGTTGTACCCTTTGTTGTATCCTGGAGTTTTGTTCACCTCTTTTGCACCTCCACTCACTCTTGTACAAAATAAATGTTTATATGATTTTAAAGTAAAATAAAGTTTATAATCTTTAAATATCATTTGTTGCCATTTTTTGTGCCCCTCTGGTTAAACACTGGCCCCTCCTTGGCCCCCCTAGTAAAACTTGTCTAGAACCGCCACTGCTTTGTTCTATTGTAATTTGTGCCATTTGTAATTTTTATTATTTGTTATTACATTACTGAGTCTTTAATTGTCCTTAATAATGTTTAAATTTACATTAGTTAGGCTAGTAGTTTTTCAGTAGTATCAAAATTGAACATTTTTTAAACAGTGAAACAAACTTGAAACTTGAAAAAGTTGAAAATTGAAAACTGAAATATCACAATTTCAAATTGTGATATTTCACTGATATCTAAACATTTGAACAGCTCTAAATGTGTGCTGTGCAAATGAAAGATGATAGAGCAAAAGACTGAACAGTGAAAGTAACAGAAGCTCATACATTTGAGGAGGATTAAGCATGAAAATAACTGAAGGATATATATATATATATAAAGCCAATTAATAATATTTATAATCTTTTGTTTTCTCTACTCAATACATTTAAAAATTACAAATGCATCCAAAAAACAGGTATTAGTACTCTGTATTGGCAAGTACCAAAAATGAAAGTATTGGTATCGGACTCGTTCTGGAAAAAGTGATCTCAGTGCATCCCTATTTATATATATATATATATATATATATATATATATATATATATATATATATATATATATATATATATATATATATGAGAGCAGCTTTAAAGATATTTATGTTTTTCAATTTCCAAAAAGTCATTACAAATAAAGTTTCTATAGGTTTTAGAAACCTGTCCTTAAGCAGAGCATATGTTCTCTTCTTGTGCCTTTGATCATTTAAGCCAAGCAGGCCTTCCATAATGCAATTGATTGATCTCCCCTTTGCAAAAGCACCCGGAAAATCAGAATGATTGAACTTGTCTATTTTGACATAGGCCTAGATCTTTTTCGGTTTGAGGAGACCCATGCTTCAATTGCTTTTAAGGCTCCCCTGGGTACCGCTATCTGCTCTTTTAGCTAGGCCTATCGTTAAAAGTCAGTATCTATTCACATAAAAGTGATTTAGTAGATATGCTGTAAGAAGTGGTCAAAAATGTTTTCAAATTGTATTCAGAAAGATACTAGTAAGAGTTATTTGATCATGTCAAGTAACACCCACTTGAAATTATTTTAAGAACCTGCACTATTTATTCAAGACTGTGGTAAATCATGGAATCTTGAGGAAATTATGCATGATACTGTATCAAATGGTAAATATTAGTTAAGGATCAAAAGCTCATAGAGCGGACACTCTCAAATATGAAATGTACCTTATTTAAATGACTATCAATATCTGATTAGCAAATATGTTACATATTCCAGAAACAGTGATAAATACATCAAGCCATGAAGAACAGCATCATTTCAATAAATATCACATCGGCTCTTAAAAAATTAGGCAAAACATCTTTTTATTTCCTGATACAGACCATTTTGTAAATGTGATGAGATTTGTGTAATAAACATGATGTCGAGAGCGCGGAGAGCCTCTTAAGGCTGGCAAACCATCCAGCGCAGCCTAATTAGTCACAAAAATAAGCAAAACATATTGGATACCAAAAATACAAAAACCCTCAGAACACCAAAGCCTGTAAGAGGCATTATGGGTATCGAGTTGTTACCGTTTGCAGGCTAGATCAAAGCTTACGAGCTTAAAGGTAGTAATTACAGCTTCACAGAATCCCTCACCTTACGCTGAATCAGGATGATGCATCTCCAAACTAGGAGGAATACAGAACTCAGAACAGAGAATCTGGCTGAAGTAACAAACACTAGACACAAATGACCTTAGATCTTAGATCTTGTGATACAAATTTGGCTGCACAAAAAAATAAATGTGGGCAGTATTGTTTTCCCTTCTTTTTCATTTTTCGCTTAGGGGTTAAACAGATGTCCGAAATACCTTGCTGTGAGCAGTGTTTATGTTAAAATGTGTTGCGCGCTTACCTCTCGATAGCAAAATAAACACACAACAAAAATGACAACGGTGAGAAAACAGCAGTAAAAGGAAGCGTTCATAGCGAAGTGGTTATTTGCACCAGGTCTACAATTCAGTACTCCAACCAAGTTACTTCATGTAACGTTTATTTGTAGTTTATACAATAGATTGCTTTAAAGCAAGCAGCTTTACAGTATTAAAAAAACAGTGTCAGTGCTTTTAAGTAGTAGTACAACTTCAATTTCTACTATAAAACAGCTTTTCGAAGTGTTGTGTTCCTATCTGACCTTGATGGACAGAACAGAAGAAATGAACCAGAGAAGATTTCCATGTCAAAGAAGGCGGAACATCAGCACACGCCTAGGCTACCTATTACGAAATCGCCTCAGACCAATGGTAGTTTGAAGGTGTTTACTAACCAGTCTTCTGTAGTGTCTCTTTGGCAAAATGTTTCGAACTCTCAAAAACTAATTTCATTTTGACCTGATTTTGGTCACCACATTTAACCTATTATGGTGTGATTACATTAGCCAAATTTCAGTGACATTTTAATTTTGTCACTATTGTCAATTAGTGAACCAATATCTTTTTTGTGTCAAACCCGAAGTCACATGGGTTTGGAACAACATAAAGGTGAGTAAATGATGGCAATTTTTCTTTTTAAGTGAACTTTCACTTTAAGTATTACATGCCCTCCTCATGCATTAAAGCCACATGATTTTGTGTGTCGGACTATTTTTCTTAAAGCTAATGTCGTAGCTTCTCTATCTGATGATCTCGTTCACATCTGCAAAGCTGACTGAGAGAAGAGCAGCAGGGCTGGAGCCAGGGTTTCCATACTATTTGCAGAGGGGAAAGCTGTATTGGGACAGGTTTTAGACTCTGTGTATGACGGCTTACTGCTGCCCTTATGACCTTTAGAACTGGGTAGAACTGGGGCTCCGTGTCTGGAGTCAGGGGGGTGCTTTCTGACGGGTCTCTCGACAGGTCATAAAGCAGTGGAGGGTCATGGAACGTGATAAAAGGCTTGATGCAGAAGCAGATATGAGTGTGGAAGCACGCAGAGCTGTTCTGTGGGAAGAAGTCAGGTGTAAAGAAAAAGGCCTTCCAGATTGCACTACCTGGAAACACAGGAAATCTAGTTTTCAAATGCGAAGATTCATCATCTCCTTTATCAATCCATTTCTCAATTTACAGTAAAATATCTCGAAAGGTAAAAATGGTTATTTTTACACAGATTATGGTCATAGAAAAGACATGTGAAAAAGGAAGGACACTCTTTAGAATTTTATGGTTTTACATATCAGAACATGCTAAACAACATTTGGCCGTTTGCAGGTCTTAAAATTAGGTAAATACAACCTCAGATGAATTACAACAAATGACATATTACACTGTGTCATTATTTATTTAACAAAAATAAAGCCAAAATGGAAAAGCTTTGGGTGACAAACTAAGTACACCCTATGATTCAATTGCTTGTAGAGCCACTTTTAGCAGCAACAAGTTGAATGAATCTTTTTCTGTATGACAGTATAAGTCTCTCGCATCGTTCTTGAGGAATTTTGGGACCTTTTGGATACCAGTCTGACTCTTTAACCATTAGGCCAAGACTGCCCCTGCCCTCACAGCAATTTTGCCTCAGTTCATTGAGGTTTGTGGGCTTTTTCTTCTTTTCTTTTTTTTTCAGCGTATTTTTTTCTTCAGGTTGAGGTCTGAACTTTCACTGGGTTTCACAATCTATCTATCTATCTTTCTATCTACCTATCTATCTATCTTGAATCACTTGAAGAGCAACTCATCAAAAGGTCTACTTTACAACAGGGTTCCCACACCTTGGTAACTTCAAATTCAAGGGTCTTTCAAGGATTTTCCAGGTCCAGTACCCTCAAATTTAAGGACTTCAGCCCAATTTATACTTCTGCGTCGAACTCACGCCGTAGCTACGTCGTAGGCTGTGTGTAGCGCACGTACCCTTCGGCGTACCCTGACGTGCACCTCTCCAAAAATGTAACAGCGCGTCAATTCTAAGCGGACGCAAACGCTGTGATTGGTCTGCTAGAACCCCTCCCTCGGGTTTCACATGTTCCCTCTGCGTGCATCAATGCGGACAAAGACGCAGAAGTATAAATTAAAACCAACGTGTAGTCTACAGCATAGAGGCTCCGGCATAGGTCCGATGCCGCAGTATAAATCAGCTTTTAAAGTGGGGACACATTTGTTGTGTCCAACAATAAACGTTCAGGTACCATCATAGTAGTTTCGTCCATGCGTGAACGTTAAGGCAACGTACAACACAAAGTACCCCACGCAGGAAACGCTTAACGTAACACGTAAATAAGCGGAACTAACGTAAATCAAGCAAGCTAGTTTGCATAGGCCACGAAGTGCTGGCGAAATAACACATTAGCGGACCGGAATAATATAATATGGATTTTTTTCCCAGAAAACTTCTTTCACAAAATAAATTCAAGCACTTTCAAGGACCTATATCTATGTATGTTTATTTTCAAAAACTTTCCAGGGCCTTGAATATTTTTTTCCCGATTCACAAACTTTCAAGGATTTCAAGGACCCGTGGGAACCCTGTTACAACTAACAGACTAAAAGTAATTATTTAGATGATCAAAATAGTTTTTAGTTGCTTCTTGAGAGTGTAGAAAGATGGGTGCATTGAAATTAGGACTCACTGTTAGGAGGGTGCCATCGGACAGCATTCAGTTCGGCATTGCAGTAATGAAACATAAATTCATGTTCAGAATGTTCCACTTGCCCTTGCAGCAGAGGCAAGAGATCATGGCCATCAATGACTCTGTAATGGAAACAAGTTGTAATGCACTGCAACTACTAGCCTATTTAGTGAGTCTATTTAGCAGTTAGTCTATTTTGTTCATCTTATTAAGTGATTGAAAACACAATCTAATCTAATGATTTCTGTATATCCAAATATTTCAATGTATCTCCTGATTATTAGCATCTATTATAGACCTTATGCACCAGAAAAACAAGGGCGCAGCCATCTTTAGAATATTGTCTTTGAACTTCCGTTTTTGCGGTCGCAATATTTCTATGGCATCGCTGTCCAGGAGTAATTAGCTTTTGAAGTGGATTTACTTAATGTAAAGTTAACGAAAGTTATCATAGGATTGTTTAAAGCAGATGTCTTAACAAATGTCAGTTGACTCGACCGGGAAGATTTTAAAACGAGCCGTTCATTCATATGCAAGATCGCTGTGAAAGTACAGACCAGAAGACAAAAGACAACGAGTGCAGTGCTGAAAAGGGGCGGGGCTACATAAGGTCTATATCTGCATCTTGTATCTGTTGTCTCAGTAACCAAATTCTTGACAGATACAGATTCTCACCTGTCACTGGGTATGGAAGCACCAGCTAAATTCAGCACCGTGGGGAAAATATCCATGTTGCTAGTAGGCTCATCAATGACCTTCCCAGCAGGCAAGACACCTGGCCAACGAAGAATCCCCGGTATCCGAATCCCACCTTCCCAATTGGTAGACTTACCAGCTGCTCCAGTGAGGGTGTGGAGAAACAGAGGGAGTGAAATCGCATTTACTGTTCAACTTTTAAACTGAAAATAATGCTGATGCTAAAGGTGATGCTTTGTTCACAAGGGTTGATAAACTCAGGCCCTCAGGACTATTCTATGGGACAGAATACCTTTGTATATGCTGCTATAACCCCCATGCATCTCTCCGTGAATAGAAATCTCTTCCAGGTGAGGCCCCTGATCTGAAGTCATGTAAACCAGAGTGTTTTGCTTCAAGTTTAAGCGCTCCAGAGTCTGCATGATTTGACCTAAGAACAGCAACAGCGTAGTGAGAAGTCAGACCGACAATAAGATCAATATAAAAATACTAAAATCAACCTGGTGCAACATTTAGCTTATCTACTTATCTTAACTACTTAAAAAGCTTAATTTTCCAGTGCAATGCAGCACTGAATTGATTTCTCAAACATTGTCACTTGGGGTTTGTTTAAACCCATAACACTAAAGTATAAACAGACTTCAAATAATTTACATGTAGCACACACTTTTATTTAACCAATTTACAATTGAGACCACAGTTTAATTTTTTTTTGTGTGTTTATAGTAAGTGCTCTGATTACACTTTATGTGATTTAAGTTTAAGTGATGCTCTGCCCCAGCCGTCTGCTCAGCCTGCCCCGCCTCAGTCTCCAGGCCCTCTTCTGCTCCATGGGCCTGGCCCTCCATCCCGCCCCCGCTCCACCTCCCTCATGGACAATTTTAGGAGCGGCTTCCTGGAGTGCCCTTGAGAGCCACCAGAGGGCACTCCACATCAGACTAGTGTCATTCCCTCACAAACTACATCTCCCATAACTCACTGCCTGGACTCTTCATCCATTATCACATTCACCTGTGTCTCATCTTGTTTAGCTCACCCCATATAAGCCTGGTTTTCTCGTTCATTATCTGCGAATTCTTGTTTAGTGTTACACTGCAATTCTGAGCATTCTCCCTAGTTTCATGTCTCTTGGTTTTTGGATTTCTTGCCTGTTCCGTGGATTACTCTTTTGCCCGTGTTCCCTGCCTTGTTGTGTTTGTTATTGTTTGGACTGATTACCCGGTGTTTATGACCTTTGCCTGTTTTCGACTGCGATTGTGGATTACCCTTTCAATAAAACTGCATTTGGATCCTCAACCTTCGTGTCTCGGAGCAGTTTGTGACAGCCATGGAAACTAGCATAAACCTTATTCAATCAATTTAATAACAAATTAAAAAAAGGAATTTATACATGTGTATAATACGTTGGACCAGCGCGTTGGAAAATGGATGGATGATTCAGCTGTGGCGCCATCTCCACAGCAGGACGCGGGAATTCATTCAGTGCGCGACTCTCATAGTGCATTATGAGTATTCTCTAGCCGTTGAGCGTACATCGGTTGTACACTCGTTATTGCCATGCATTGTGGGATTGAATGAGTGCACTCAATAACGTCAACTATGGTTTCGAACACCACTACAAATGGCTGTCCCCTCAAATAGTGCCCTATTTAAGGGTATAGGGGGCGATTTAGGACACAGCCCTAGACACATGTGCCTTAAAGTTTAAGGCACGTGTCTAGGGCTGTGAGAGATACTTCACCCAGAAAATGAAAATTCTCTCATTATTTACTCACCCTCATTCCATGTGTATATGACTTTCTTTCCTCTGAAGAACACAAACAAAGATTTTGAAAAAAATGATCCATTTCTATGAACCCATATTATCCAAGTTGTGCTTCAAACCACAAAAATAAACATGACAGGAACTTAATTTGATGAATCAATGTCTTGAATCCAAAATATAGGAGCGTGTTTAAGAAAATAACGATAAACCATAATTTCCGGTCAACTGTCATACACAGCTGTCATGACAGCGCCGTGAAGCATTACGTCAGCATGTTGTGAAATATGATGAAAGCGCATTCTAAAAAAGAAAGTGACGCAAAACCACAGAGTATTGTCACATCTCACGTAAGTTTAGCAACATACTGATGTTTATGTCAAGTGTGAATTCGTATGATCCCATTTGTGACACTTGGCAAAGCAATATATTATATTTAAAATAATTCTTTCTTACACACCTTAAGTTTTGCTTCAGTAGACATTGATTCATCACCTGGGGTAGTTAGGATTCCCCGTTCAATTTACATGCATTTGCATTATATAGATTCACAGAGATGGATTACCCATATCTGGGTCAGCATGAGGGAAAATGATTTGTAAAAGTTGAGAGAAATTTTTATTGTGGGTAGAGAATGCCTTTTATATGGAGTTGGCCCCATTTAACAGATTTCCTTACAGGTATTAAATTTCTGTCATTATTTATTTTTCTCATCCTCTTGTCATTTAATGTATGACTTCCTTCTGTGGAACATAAAAGAAGAAATGTCTTTCTTTGTTTTCAAGTAAGTGGTCGGCTAAACTGTTAGGTTACTGTAACACATTCTTCAAAATATAATACAACCATATAGTCATTCAGGTTTGAAACAACATTAGGGTGAGTAAATGATGACAGTTCATTTTTGGGTGAACTATCCCTTTAATTTTACAGCATGTTAGGGATGTTAAAGGGATAGTTCAGCCAGGTTTGAAATGGAATGAGGGTGAGGGTGAGTAAATGCTGACAGAATTTTCATTATTAGGTGACCTATCCCTATTAAGATAACAGTCTGACGGAACTATTGAGAGGGTCTTGTATAGGCTGTGCACAAATTCAAGCATGGTAGTCAAGGAGGTGTCCATATACTTTTGTCGAACTTGCTTTTAAACTTATCAATTTATTTTTAGAATATGTATGTGACAAGGCAAAGTCAAAAGTCATTCAGTACCTACACTCCAGTCTATCTCCATGACAGCGTCACCATAGAGGCCATGCTGGCTCTTCCCCCTGAAAAGAGGAGAGGCAAAAAGTCCAGTGTGGACTTGAATGAATGAGAAGAAGAGCAAGAAAGGACTCTGTGAATTCCTGTGGGAAAACAAACAAACAAACAAAAATAAAACCCTTAAATGCTCCATCTTGCATTACCATTGGACAAACACAAAGCACATAATTTCAGGGTTGTATTATCCCATCAGATCAGGGATCAGAGCCTGGCTGAAAGGGATTTGCTTCCATGTGAGGTTTCATAAGGCTTTGTTGATGACATGTCTTACAGTGCCTTACAATGCACACAATAGTGCAAGGAGATAATTTACAGTTGATCATTACTATAAGAATCTATAATTGGTTTTACAGATAAAAACCACAATTTACCAATAAACCGATTCTCTAATACAGCTAAGAATTAAGGCAGAGAGATACTGCATTTAAATCAGAGACTACAAATAAGAAACACCATGTCAGGCATCAGTGTTTTTTTATTATTAACAATTCAAAATAAGTATAATATAATAAATAGTAGAAGCCTATTATAAAAAAAATTGAATAAAGTATAATTAAGTATAATAAAAATAGAATTACTATTTTAAAAAATAAGTTGAAATAGACTAATGCAAAATGATGACTGTAACAAATGCATAGACCACAATTAAGCCTTAAACATAGCCTCGTACAGTAACAGGTCTGCTTACAGTAGGTATGTCAATAACAGTTTATAAGTTTTCGTTAAAAATAAATGTCCCTATAGAGAAAATAAAAATACTATGAAAATAGTTTCCGTTATGACCTTTTTTTCACTTGGTTTAGTATAGTTAGTCTTGTATCAAACACAATATCAGAGAAATGTATCAATTTAATGAGCTTTACTTAACTACCCAAAACTATCTGCCAATAGAGTCGGAAATAATTAACTTAAAGTTTGCTTTAAAAAAAAATCTAATTTACTTAATCTAATTTAGGTAGGTGGGCCTCATTTTGAAAATCTGCTCAGGGCCCCCAAATACTAAGGCCGACCCTGAGTGTATGATGGGCACAGACATTTTCTTTTTTAGGTTCAGACTGATTCCATTCAGACAGAGAATTTCACAAGTGTTTGATATTTTGAGACAATTTTAGAACACATTCTGTTTTCTTTTGTCATGCGTCTCCTAGCAACAAGGAGCATGTTTCTGTGTGAGTTTGTGTTCGAAACTACTTAAAATTCTGGACATGTGTAATCCTCAATCATTTAGTGCAGTTTTTAGCCCAGTTTTTCTCCATAACCATTTTTGAAGTCAGCAAGTGTATGAATCCTAGTGTTTTCAAATCTGTTCTGAATTTACTTGTGCGGTGTACTTCTACATTTTGGCCCCAATAACTGTAGTTGCAAGAGCGACCTGGCACAGAGAAAATAGTGTAATACAGTTTTGGAATGAAAATGAGCACATCATGACAGAATTTATTTTGGTTTGGGTGACATCTACCTTTAAATTCAGAGGGTTAATCAAATTAATAATGCAAAGGCTTAAGCAAGACCTTCAATTTCAATACAGACCTTTCAAACTGGATTGGCTATTTCCCTTGATATTAGTTCAGTCACTGCATTTGTAAGCTCAAACTGGGTACCTAAAAAAGCTTTTTGCACTTTAACATAAAAAGAAGACACATACCTTTCCAGATACTCTATGGCTTCACTGGTCATCCTTTGAGTGAGGTTCTCTGATGTATATGGTTGCTCAACAATCTCCGCCCCTCGCATGACAAAGCAATTTAGATTGGGGAATGTATACAACAACACACCATAGAGACTCACAAACACCCCTACCAGGACCAGAAAAACAAAAACTACTTTCCTGGTCACAGTTATTGTCCCTCTAATATGGAGTAACACCAGGGAAACCAGACCAATACCAAGGGCCTTGTATGGGATGTGACCTTGTACGTGATGTAAGACAGAGCCATGTCCAGGCTGGCAGTCCCGAAGATGCGTCATAATGGTGCCGTAGAAGTAGTCAAAGCCATGAGAGTTAGGATGGTGGCAGTGGTCGGCACTGTCTTCACAGTTGAGACCCAGGTGCCATTTCCCTAAACAAATGATACAATAAAGCAAATAAAAACACAGCAGCAGAATATGGTTGTCAGTTTTGTATTTGAGTCCTTAATACGGTTATGTCTACACACATTTCAGTTATTTATGGGAGTGACAACAACATTCTTTAAAGAGTAACTAAACCCCAAACCAACTTTTTTTAGTTAATGATCTGTAAGAATGGGGCTTTATTAGTGCTGTTCATTGATTTAAGTAACTTTTTTGACATTTGGGTATAAAGTGTTTTAATTCTACAATATATGGTGTAAAAACGTCTGAGTGCTGCCCTCTTCAGGTTGAACGGTGGCTACTGCAGTTGAATTTTCCTATTGGATGTTTGCGGTGGTACATGACGTAAGTGGTGGCAGGTGACGTAAGCAGGTTCCACAACACCACGCCCTTGGTACGAGCTACCACGCCCTTGGCAGTATAAAAAACATCTTGTTTCGTCAAAACCACTGTAGCGAGTCAGGAGTTGTAATTGCGAGTATTGAAAACGATCAGGATAGAGTATTTTAGCATCTATTTAGCATAGCATTTATATAGTTATTTAGATTATTTAGTGTAGCCTAGGTAGTTAATTAGCATAGTTGTTAGTGTAGGTTAGAAGCATAGTTAGTTAGTAGCATATTATTGCATCAGTTAGGATAGCTAACTGTTAGCGTAGATTTATCTGTATTTAGTACAGTGATTAGGATGTTATGTAGGTGTAGTGTTGCTGGTTGCAACAGCACTGCTGGACTGCATAGCTTTCCAGCAGACTTGGAAATTAGGCGCCAGTGGTTGCATGCACTTGGCCTGGAAGACCGCGAGTTCCTGCCTAGAGCTGGAGTGTGCAAACTGCATTTTACGCGCGATTGCTTCTCCAACGCAATAGAGGTGGAAATGGGCTTCTCCACACATCTCGCGCTGAAAAGCGACGCAGTGCCAAACGCTGCTCTTCCTGCATGGACTCCACTACCGCAGCGGCGTCATGATGTGAGTGAGCATATATTTTTAATCACAATTTATGTTCCTTCCTATTAGGCTAAAGTTAACCATCTGGTGTCGACAAACGCGCCGGCGCATTTTGCTGGATATTTTTTTCTTATATAGAGATTGACAGATATTTTAGCGAGTTTGACAGCAGCTGTCAAATAATCCGTCACTGCTGGTCTCAGGTGCACGACCCTCCGCTCAGCCCCGCCCTCGGTTCGTCCCCTCTATCTCTGCTGGGCTTTGCCCACTCTTCCAGTATTTTTTAAATATTGCCAGTGGCTGGAGTCAGGCTCTGACCAGGGGTTTAGTTACCCTTTAATCAAACTCACACCTGTAAATTTTCAAGACACACCAACCAGACTGGACAACTAATTGTCTGTCACATCATACAGTCCGAGAGAGATGCTTTGCAATGCATAAACCTGTGTCTACCGTGTGTTGCGGGTTTTAGTGTGCGGTCTCGCTTTTGGTAACTTACAGCGATGGAGATACGAGGGTCATATGAAGGTTTTAGATCCAGTCACTGCTCTCCACCGGAGCTGCTCATGCCAGTTTTTTGTTCTACCTACACGCAACTCACATGCTCCGCTCTTCACCCAGATATAAAAGCTGTTGTCGATTAATGAAGATTTGATGGAAGAATTCACTCGATTGGACTCTTGTCATGTCAAAAGTGATGACGTTTCAGTTTTATGGGCATCTTTGATATTACGCTACGGTTATTGGTAAGAGAACATGGACTTGACTCCCGTTGCATGTTCATACAGACAGTATTTGACACGCTACTGTAAGTTGTTGTTTGAACGGAACATTATGAGACTCACACCTGTAAGTAAATGCAGTTATCAATCCCAAAAACTGGCAGTGTGAGCATAGCCAATATCTCACTGTGGAAAATGTCTCAGTCATGAGCGACCGCATTGTTCTCAGCGGAGTAGAAGAGACGTTTGCCGTTACATTAGTAGCTATGTTTCCATCCTAAGTTGCGAATTTAACATATTTGCAAAATTGTAATATCGCATAAAACATTTGCGAATTAAGCACTGTTTCCATCCAGTCAGTCGAAGAGAACAAAATCGTCACTTCCTGATAAAATGGCAATAAATATTACTAAGAAAAAAAGTAGATGCAGAAGGAGAAGCCACTATATATAATGTTCATAATATTTATAATATATTACTCCTCTGAGCACGCAGATTAAACGCATTAAATGCGTAGACTGTAGCGCTCCGTTACAGTTTTTTTAAATAATTTTTAAATAAAAGTACATTTTAAAATTATTATTATTCAAATTGTTTGGCTTCCTAAAAACACCAGTGTGAATATAAGGTGGACTGAGATGCTATCTCAGTCCAGGCACAAGTCAGTACAATTTATTTATTTTTTTTACTCGTTCAATATGGTCCTCGAAAAGGAGTTAAATGCAATTTAGCTATTAATTTTGCTCTCAAAGTGCAACAGATTGATTCATGAACTTACATGTATTCTGACACACCTGCAAAGTATTCATCTCACCAACTTGTTCAAATTTTTTTACACAGACATTTACCTGCAAACAACAAATTTCCCAGATTTGCCAGAGACAACAGACTCACAAATATTAAACAAAACCTTTTGGTCTCTCTCTCGCCCCTTGGGTGTTACAGGCGGCTTTGAGAAATGTCGATTTTTGAGTGTCTGCTTATTTAGACAATCTGCTTCTCTGCACTCTGTCTCGGAACAGGAAAGGGACAAGTAGATTCCTTCAGGATGTGCCTTAATGGCCTTGACATGGGTTGTTAATCTCTAGGGGTTATTGCAAATGACTTTTGAGTTTGACAGATGAGTTTCTGCACTGGACAGCTACACAGTATTTGCGTCCCCACCCTCACCTCAACTGTCAGTTGATAGGTTCTTTAGTCCACATTCAAGACCCCTTATTTATAAGAACTGGAATCTAACGAGGGCCAGTTTCACTGAGGAAAGTCAATAAACGAGCACTCATTTGCTGAGAGCCTGAGTTTGAGGGCAGAACAGTGAAGAGCTTACGACCCCCATAATTTCAATGGAGAAATATGGATTATCTTGAATTTGACTAGAGGACTGTTGAATGCTTGAATATGATTGGTTGACAAACGTTCTAAAGTGTGCAATTATTTTCAGGGAAACGCATGGCTAAAGTAGTTCCAGGCAGGTCTTGACAGTTTTATATGTCCATATCACTTCTCCAAATGATTTTAGTTATTTCAAAGGTCCTTAAAGCCTACAACAGCAAAAGAACCAAAACCCACAACGACACTGACCAAGCAAATAAAAATAGTGAACAACAGGATAAAAACGACAAATTATTTCCATGTTTTTTTGCCACAAACATACGTTTTATTATGTACAGAAAGCACATGCTCTCTTTCTCCAGCTAACCCACTAAAACACACACGCATGCAGTACAGACAGACACTTGCACAGAAACCTGTTGTTAGTGCTGCTCTGATGATTGTAAATATAGATAGTAAAATTGTTTAGCATCTTTAACAATGAAATATCTCACTATAACTAATCACATCGCTATTCTTGGAACAGATAAACTTACCGTTTTGCTAATTCAACTATATATATATATATATATATATATATATATATATATATATATATATATATACATATATATATGTGTGTGTGTGTGTGTGTGTGTGTCTATTTTACACTCTTGATGTTTTAGAGTTTAACCCTTTCATTGCTGTGTAGTTTTGCCTGCATTATAGGATAAGATCTATTAGTCTTTTTCTCTTTTTTGAATGACAAAATGGCATAGAACCAGTTCATTTATAGTTCATGCGTATTTCAGTATGTCAGTATGTCTAACCCACGAGGAGACGGAAGCCTTGTTTATACTTTTGCCTGCCTCCGCTGTGCGAGTCTCCACAGACAGACTCTGGTCATGGTCTGCAGACAGACTGTGGACTCTGACATGGTCTGCCATACTTTTTTTTTGTGTTTTATTTCTGTTAACTTTGACCCTAAGAACCAATAATTGGAGGGTCTGCTCTGCCGGAAATATCGCGAAAAAAAATTGTGGCCATTTTAGTGTATGCACCCTTTATTTTTTATCAGAAAAATGTGAAAAATGATTTTTTTTCATCAAATCCTTAGTGGGTTGGGTAGGCTCTCCAAACCTCTCCAAACGGTCGAGGCATTTATACTTGACGCGCTCGCCGTTGTACTATTCTTTGAAACGACAGGGAGCGACTCAAGTAACTGTCCTCTAACCATCAGGAATCAGTGAGAAGAAGAAAGATAAACATGCGACAATGTTTATTTTTTAGTATACCACCACCAATACAAAAATAATCATGTAAAAACCCTGAGATTATTACTTGTGACATGTGCCAAATATGAATATGGGAACATGTATGTATACAACTAAATTAACGCTCTCTTAAATATTTTCTAATTTCACTAAACATATTTCATTAAGTTTCGTGTACATTTGTATTAAACATGGACCTTTGTTCATTAAAAAGGCTTTTTATGCTATTGTATGCTAATTTTTTAAAATGTAAGTAACTAATTTAGTCGTGCAAACTGGGCGCTGGTGTGATGAGAAGTTCGTGCTCGGCTTTGTTTTTACGAGAGAACATTCAATTTTAAAACCTTTCTGCAGGCCAGTAGATTATTATATAATGTACACATGAGTGGGGTCAAGTTAAACATTTTAGTTTGAATTTTATTTTATACTGTGCATTGTTGCAATGTGCTAAATAAATATTTGCATAATTTGTAATTGATTTATTCTTTGAAAATTTTATATTAATTTGTGCAATTGCAATGCCTTGATTTTAGTAAAGTTTGCACACAGTCATAGCCATAAATGCAATGGTACTAATAATTGGCATAATTTCTTTTGGTGTTTCTGGTTTTCGGCCTTGGTTTCATCTTTTTTCGGTTTTCGGTTTCGGCCAAGAATGTTCATTTCTGTGCATCCCTAAAATAAATACATCTGGACTTACAAAATGCTCTGTGTGTTTGTGTGTGTGTGTGTGTGTGTGTTAGAGGTCTGCTACCCGACCCGACCCCGATGGGTCCCGAAAAACTCACGGGTTTCGGGTCGGGTTTGGGTTAATGTTTAATGAATAGCCTCGGGTTCGGTTTTGTGTGCCGTGTGCTTGCCGTGTTGTGATCGTAAATATGAGCACGCAAGAGAGAAAGTACGTGCGCAGTTTCAGCACCACCGTCCTCTGACGTGTTGTGATCGTAAATATGAGCACGCAAGAGAGAAAGTACGTGCGCAGTTTCAGCACCACCGTCCTCTGATTGCTGTTGTGACAGAAATAGTGCGTGCGGAAGCACATGCGCAAAACTGTTTTGTAAAATGATATATGAATCATTTTAATTTTTATCAAATATCATTTTACAAAACAGTTTTCCGCATGTGCGCCCATGCAGACCTCTAGTGTGTGTGAGTGAGTGAGAGAGAGAGATTTTACACTCTTGCTGGTTTAGAGTTTAACCCTTTCATTGCTGTCTGCAGTTGCTTCCATTTCAGGATACGAAATGTCTCAGGCCCTATCTTTTAATATCAATTTGAATAACAAAAAAAGGCATATAACCAGTTAATTTGTAGTGCCCTGACAATATAATTGTGTATAATTAGTTTATGTATTAGGTTAATAGAAATATAAAAATATATCATAACATAAATCCTTCTGGAAGTACAAAATTTTGAGATGCAAATGATACATTTATAATCACCTGAAACTGACCTATGACATCCTGTCACATGCAGTTTATTTAAATTTAAATTATCTCATGGATGTGGCTGTTGTGGTTCACGGTCATAGTGGCACCAGCTGACTGCAGTCAATGTAGCATATTTAAATTACTTTGACATAAGCCCTATTCGGACGGGACTAGTTTAAAGTGGAGAGGTGGGGTAAAGTAATAATTACCATAGTCGGGGAGCCAAAGTCTCAAAAGCTCAATAAAATGGGTTGAACCTGACGTGGTCTGCCATACTTTTTATTTGTGTTTTTTTCTGTTAACTTTGACCCTAAGAACCACTAATTGGAGGGTCTGCTCTGCTGGAAATATCGCGAAAAAAATTGTGGCCATTTTAGTGTATGCACCCTTTATTTTTCAGAAAAATGTGAAAAATGATTTTTTTTCATCAAATCCTTAATGGGTTGGGTAGGCTGTCAATAAATGCATTCCAGATACACAGAACACATGTGCTGACAACATCCACTGAAAAAAAATCTCTTAAAACACATTTCTACATGATTTTGCATCAATTTAATGCAAAAAAAAATTAGCCGTTTTCTCACTTTTTTTCAATATTTTCATCTTTACTTCATTGGCAATCAACTATTCCTCTAAGTTATGACATCAGTCAATATGCCATTCTTTTTACCAAACACTATACTCATTCCACAGAAAAAATTATAAAAATCCAATCAAAATCAATGGATCTGTGATGATTTCACTACTAGTTGGCGATCAACAGGCTTAGAACTTCAATAGAATTTTAGACTACTGTCAAAATTGTGCAGGCGTTGTGCAGGTTTATGTGAATGTATCATAACATTAAGATGTTAATAATTATGACCATAGGCGCTGGAGAAAAATATATACAGTAAATACTGTAAATGTTTTATACCTTATGGGAACAGTGCCCTTCCCTCCAAAATGAAACACATAAAAAAATCATTCAATTGAAAAATATAAATAAATATATTGAACACAGTGTTTGAGGAGACTGTGAGGCTGTCAGTCACCATGGCGGTGTCTATACTGTCATTCAGAATCACAGATGATTATTTTTGGAAGTATGACCAACATAAGAATTTTCACCGGAAAATGTCATCTGAACAAGTAAGAAACATCCACCTTTGTTCTGGTTCTGACATTGCAGTAAATCGCGCTGATTAAATCTAACAATTGCTTATAAGTTATCATATCACGCAAAACCGTGCAAATTATACTTTGTTCTCAAATTATTAATGTTAACAACGTAAGCAAACATTGCGTGACTACATGTAATGTCCTTCTGATATGTATCCTTGTTTTCGCATGGGTTCGGTTGCAGTCTCTTTTTTTCTGGAGCCACTCCGAAGTCCGAACGAAGTCTTTTGCATTTTACAACGGGTGAATCTGTTGTCACTGGTGATTGTCGTTTGAACCTTTCTGGATCCGCCATCAATATAGCCTACTAGCCGAGACTCCTTCTTTATGTGTACAGATGTGACTTAATGACGCAAAGACATGCTCGAATCTCCCGCGGAAATCCACCAGTACCAATGGAATTAAAAACATTATTACAAGCTTACCGTTTTGAATCGAGCTAAGGCAAGCAGATAGTTTTGAACACTGGCTGGTTATGTATTTTCTCAAATATGTATTTTGGATAATGTTTAACCCAAAAAAAGCTACGGACTGCAGCTTTAAGTACATTTGAAGGCAAATACTTTTGTACTTTTACTCAAGTGAATGTTTAAAGGCAGCACTTCTACTTTTACTTGAGTAATATGAAGAGGTCTTTTCCAAAACGCTATAAATCCATTTCAATAGTTTTCAGGAAAATTACATTTTTTACCTAGACCCACACATTTTGTGAATATTCAATTTATCCTGTTAAAATGTTTTATTGGCTCAGTCTGAACATGTTGAACAATGATTATTAAATCAAACAACAATATTGTTTATGATAAATTAAAAGTTAATTTATTTTTTTTCCAAAACGCTATAAATCCATCAATTTTTTCCAAAACTGTATGGTTTGTCTTTAAAAAAAAAAAAACGAGAGCATGTAACATATAATCAGGGGCTCATACTATAAATTAAATTTAGTAACACATTTAGGCTAAAAGTCATTTGGTGCAGAACCTGAAAATAGTAATGATATCAATAGCTATTCAATAAGTTATTTAGTAATACATTCAGAGTCATTTTTAGTAAAGTGTCAAACCTGTAACAAGTAGGACCAATTTGTCCACTACATATGCGTAAAAAAAACAAATTATTAAAAATATTTAATAATGATAACGATATTCAAAAGTAGTGATGGGCACCCCTCCACCACACACACACACACACACACACACATGCGTGTATAGGCTACACAGCATGTGAACAAAGCGGAGCGGCGTGACGCTTACATATAGGCTAAGTTTAAAAAAAAACTTAAACATACGTTTCATATTTATGTTTAATAATATAGGCTAATGTTATTTTTTTTTATTTAATCTATGTTGATTATATGAAAAGGGAACCGCATGAGATGAGTATGATAGGATCATAAGATGACCAATATATCGGAAAACATTTGGAATGGGTCAGACATGATTTTGACCACTTATTAAGTTTTGTTTTGTAGAAAGCCTTGCTTTAAAGTGAATTTCGTTTTGTATAAATTGTATCTTCATTTTAATCAATGTTTCATCAACAAATTGACTGGATTAATAATAAATAAATAAGCAAATATATAGCAGACATATAATCAGGACACGGAAGCGCCCGCGCGTGATCTGGAGAGCATCACATAAATGAACCGAAACACAGCGATACTTGCCTCACAATCCTGAGAAGTATATCTATAAAAAGCTTGAAATGTCTACATTTAAACAAAACAATAAAAAACGAAAAGAAATTGGCTACTCTCTGCGTATGTAGGCTAATTCAAAGTGTGCATTTCTCTCTATAGGCGCGTTCACTACTGCGAAGATGGCGAGTCAGCATATCAACTTTATCTTTTCAGCTATATCTGACAGAAAACACTAATTAAAAAATAAACAATTCAAAAGTTTCATGCATAGGCCTAATCATTACTTTTGTCGGTTCTTTGTGGCAAGCTTTATGCGTGAGATGCGGAATAGGCAATTAAAAAAATGGTCATTATGGTTTCTCTCCCATATTTAAATAATTAAATCAATAGAAATATGTGATTAAACTTAAATGAACTACTACTAGTCGATTAGAAAACTCACTCATTTTGAGGAATAAATGAACATAAACAAACCTCTGTTCAGAGCGCCACCCTGTTGGATTGCGTAGAACGTTCACCGAATTCTGATTAGTCGAGAGGATTTATCGCGTTTAGGCTAAAAATAGGTTTGGCGCTTATCGCGTTTTGGAAAGAAACTGCATCTTGTAGTACATTTTAAACAAGGAAATGTAGCGATTTGGCATGAAATGTTGATGGAGCAGTGAATAGGTTCAGTGCACAGCAACATGACATGACAAACTCATTTTTTTTAAAAATGGCGTTTATCGCGTTTTGGAAAAGACCTCTTCATATTTTACCTTGAATATCTTTACTTTTACTCAAGTACATGGTATGGGTACTTCATCCACCACTGAAGAGAAGGCAGCAGAGGATTGGAAAAGACTGTAAAGAGGAGTGGAGTGGAGGATTGAACAGAAGAGAAGAGTGAAATGAGTAGAGAAGAGTGAAGAGGACAGGGGTGGACTGAACAAGAGAGAAGAATAGTGGATGAAAAAAGAGGAGTGAATTGATCAGATGTGGTTTGTTGGTGACTTGGGGAAGAAGGGACCATAGCAGATCACAGTTGCAGGGATGGTATCTGGGGTGAGAAATGCTTGGAATGAACTCCATGTTGGAGCAGCACAACTTGGTTTCAGGTCCTTCAATAGTTTGTTGGGGAAGAAGGGACCATAGCTGATCACAGTTGCAGGGTTGTTATCTTGGATGATGAATGCTTGGAATGAACTCCATGTTGGAGCAGCGTAACTTTATTTCAGGTCCTTCAATAATACAGTAGGGCAGCTATGCACCAAATGCCAGAGGATGCTCAGGTGGTCAAGAGGTTCTGCTAGACACACAGGAAGCTTAGGCTCTGTTTCAACTCCAACCAGGGAGCGACTCTTTTGACGATCTTTTAGACTGAGGTGGCTTTCCTTGGTTTGAAAAGGCTGAGAAGATTCTAGGGCTGGTTGGCGGGTTTTCAGTAGAGGTAAACTAACCGTTGGTGTTGGTCATCTGGATTCTTGTACTGGAATATGACGTGTGTTGTGACATGCTGTGTTCATCCATCCTTTGTGTACTCTGGGAAGTCAAGGTTATCAAATGCAAACTGTATGAATCGTCCAACCTTTAGGTTTGTTGGTATGAAGGCACCATCCCTAGTTGTCTGCTCTTCAACTGCCATTGCCATTGTTGTAATATATCTCTGTGCTTCTTTGTAGCTGATGCTGTTCCCAAATCTATTTAGGAGTGACACAGTCGACTTGCTTCTGGTTTCCTTAACGGCTGTCCCAACGTGTTTCGGTGTTGGGATCTTGGCAACTGCTTGGCAGACATCCTGGGCAAGGTTGAGAACTTGTTCATGCTGCTTAGGACTGACTTTCACCCAGCCGTCCTCACCTAACTCTGGAGATGCATCTGTTATCATCCATGCCAGGTGGTTATACAGGTTAGAGCTCACTCTTCAGGATGCCTCCAGGTATGATATCTCTAGCTGCAGTGACGGGTCTTCAGTCATACTTCCAGGCATCTGGTGATTTCTTCTGGCTTTCTGCTGAGCAAATCAGGGTAGAACATACTTTCTGTGGCACAACCATTATTTTACAATTGCCACCTAATTCATAGTGCCTTCTAAGGCAGGCATCTGTATGAGGCAACATTGTGAACTCCATGGCTTTCCAAGTATTTACGGAATTCATCCCTCAAAGCTGTAACGAAGAATATGGCATTCAGGTCTGGACGCGGGTGCCATAGGGTGCTCCGCCTTTGAGAGAGCAGTTCCTCTCTCAGAGGAATAGGCCAGGGAGGGGCTGTCACGACGAGCAATACAGCGCAACTAATAAGACCTGCTCCTAGTCTTCCCTGACCTTGCACAAGGTCTGTGCAAGAAGGCTCACTGGGGGAAACGCATACTTGCGTACGCCCGGGGGCCAGCTGTGTGCCAGAGCATCTGTGCCGATGGTCCCCTCGGTCAGGAAATAGAACAACTGGCAGTGAGACGTGTCCGGGGCGGCAAACAGATCTACCTGTGCGGTCCACATTGAGGCCTGGATGGTGGCTGCTGCTAGGGCTTCGCGGGAGCGGAGGATGCTGCAGGAGGTCGACCTCAGTGACGAGCGGATGGAGGGTCTGCGGCCGGCGGATGGGTGGGGCAAAGCACTCGACCGCGTCGCCGAAAAGCCCAACCTGGGACAGAGGGGCATCCAGGAACCGATTCTTATCGGTGTCCCTCATATCGGCCAGGTTGAGCCAAAGGTGGCACTCCTGGACCACCAAGGTGGACATCGCCTGACCAACGGAACGTGCGGTTTCCTTCGAAGGGGGCAACACAGCCGAATCCTCATCTCCAGAGGACTGAAGCTCCCCCTCCGATGCTGCGATCGACATCTGATCGTCAGGCGGAGCCCCAAAGGACACGGCTGGTCGTCCATGAGAAGGACCAGCGCGTTCCTTTGGGAGCTCCAATGGCGGCAGCGCTTGTGAGGTGTGAGGGACCCAAGGAGATTGCCTCGGCGGGGAAGCCCTCACGTCAATCCTCAAAGAACCCTCAGATCACCCTGACCATGCACAGAAGTAAGTTTATTCAGAGGTCCAAAATAAACGCTAGATCGGGGCATAGGCGAGGGGACTGCACCTCCCTTGAGGTAAGCAAGTCTCAATCTCAGCGCTGTCATAGTCATATCCCCGCAATGGGAACATGAACTATTCACAAAAGCTGCCTCAGCATGCTGAATGCCCAAACAAGAGAAGCAACTATTGTGGCCGTCTGCTGGCGCCAGGGAATGACCGCATCCAGAAATGCATGAGCGGAAAGACATCCTGAATAGGACGCATGGTCACGCTTGTGTTGCTCTTTTAGTGAAAACAGAAGTAGAAACTCTTTCAGTGCTGAAGCATCCAGGGATAGCCACGGTGTAATCAGGGTACACACTCAAAGAGGAACGCCCACCGAGACCGACACACACACACACACAAGCAATGCTGTGAAAACACGAAAGCTCGGCTCCAAAGTGAAAGACAATGTGTGCGTGCGCCCGCTTCCTGTTTATACCCGCGCTGCGGGGCGGGGCACGTTTCACGCACAGCAACGTTCATTGGCTCGTTCTGTAGACACTCGAAGTTGATAGGGCTCCCTGAAGTGATCCCAATTACGTCGTCACGTTGATGTTACGTCGCAAGTGAGCGACTGAAAGGTAACTTACATTTTATTAGTAGGTACTAAATCAAAACTGCGTAATTGTGGAACTTTTACACTTACTATCGCCAACTCTGTTATCTTTCCTTCTTCTCAGGTCAAGAGTCTGGGTGTCATCCTTGATAGTACTGTCTTTCAAGGCTCATGTAAATAATATTACATGGTCCGCATACTACTATCTGCGAAATATTAATCATCTTCGACCATCTCTTTCTGCTAATGGTACTGCTGTCCTCATGCATGCATTCGTTACCTCTCGAATTGACTACTGTAACTCTCTGCTCAGTGGTGTTTCACAGAAACTTATTCATTAACTTCAGATGGTTCAGAATTCAGCAGCTCGGATCATTACACGAACACCGTTGAATGAGCATATTACTCCAGTTTTAGGGCACCTTCATTGGCTTCTAATCAGATATCGTATTCAATTCAAAATTTTACTTTTTACTTATAAGGCTCTTCATAATCTAGCACCTTCATATCTGAGTGAACTTCTTCATGTGTATGTACCTACCCGATCCCTCAGGTCTTCTGTTTCTGTGACTCTTGTTGTACCATCTGTGCGTTTGACTACCATGGGAAGTAGAGCCTTCAGTTGTATTCCTCCGGCAATTTGGAATACTATGCCTCAAGATATACGTAATAGTCTTAGTCTTTCAATTTTTAAATCACGCCTTAAAACTAATTTTTTTAGATTAGCCTATCCTGATTGATTTTAGTTATGTTATTGGGTAATTGATTTTACAAATCACTTTTACTTTTTTTGTTTGTATTGTGTTGTTTTCCTCTGTATAATTATGTATTTTATTATTGTAAGGTGTCCTTGAGTGTCTTGAAAGGCACCCACAAATAAAATGAATTATTAATATTACTACTAGCTAACTAGCTTTTGACAAATCACTCACTCTATATACTGTACAGTACTATATACAAAAACAAACTATGCATAATATATAGTATGTTTACATATTACAGAACATTTGTATTGTTCAGTATTGTGTACAGTCTGATATCCAATATAGCTATATATAGCTATATACTTTTTTTTTTGTGTGGCCATTCATGCCACAAGCTAACTAGCTAAAACTTTTCTGAACCTGAACGTAACAACTAGCCATATAGCTAATTGCTAACGGCAGCTAACGTTTAGTGTAGCCTTTAGTTATCCTTACTAGCCTACTATCTGTCTGACATGAAACACACTTCAAGGACCACACCAGCCTTCATACAAGTGTATTTCCAATGATTCCTCGCTCCAAACGTATCCCTGTAGCAGCATTTATTCTCATATCTATTGCTTTACCTAACAAGTCCAGTTGAAATTTTCGCAATTTCATATAGGACACATACCTCTCTTAGAGCAAAGGATTCTGAGCATTTAAAAAAAAAAGTAAGTCTCTACCCCATACCTGTGAGGTGTTATGGCCGTTTAAAGAAACCACCGAAATTAGCTAAAACGGCTAAGCTAGCTAAGTAAACTAGTAGAGAATGAATACGGCTGCTACAGGGATACGTTTGGGATGAGGAATCATCAGAAATATACTTGTTTGAAGACTGGCGTGGTCCTTTCAGCTAATTACCAGTACAATATCCATATTACCATTCTTTTCCCAAAACGCTGGGGCAGACCTACCGGTATTCACTAAAGTCACTGTCACTTACCACAGACAATGATGAGCAGCTTTGAAGTATGTTGGTAACCGTTGGTTGGTTATTCCAAACTCATTCAAATTACTAAGATCATGTGTGTGTGTGTGTGTGTGTTTGTAAGTGTGCCATGATGCTAAATATCCAGCATGCCATGTTTTTAAGAATTTTGACAGTAGTCTAAAATTCTATTGAAGTTCTGAGCCTGTTGATCACCAACTAGTAGTGAAATCATCACAGATCCATTGATTTTGGTTGGATTTTTATCATTTTTTCTGTGGAATGAGTGTAGTGTTTGGTGAAAAGAATGGCATATTGACTGATGTCATAACTTAGAGGAATAGTTGATTGCCAATGAAGTAAAGATGAAAATATTGGAAAAAAGTGAGAAAACAGCAAAAAAAAATTGCATTAAATTGATGCAAAATCATGTAGAAATGTGTTTTAAGAGTTATTTTTTCAGTGGATGTTGTCAGCACATGTGTTTTGTATATCTGGAATGCATTTATTGACAGCCTACCCAACCCACTAAGGATTTGATGAAAAAAATCAGGTAACACTTTATTTGAAGGGGTGTGCATAAGACTAACATGACACCTTCATAATCATGACATGACACATGTTATGAATATGAAGGAAGTTGTATGCATGTTTATGACAACTGTCATTAAGTGTCATTCACTCAGTTATGACATTTTTAATGCAAATATGACATTGTTTGAGATGTCTTTATGACACCTTGACATAAACAAATACATCATAACCTGTCAGTGTCTTTGTCATGACAACTTGACATTACTAAGACAACACTGTCAGGGTTCTGTCACTTCTGTCTAGTCTATCTCTTGGTTTTGTGACAGAGCCCTGACACACCTGTTTTATCTTGTCTGTGCCTTGTTTCATGTGCTTTCGTGTCTTGTGCTGTGTAGCACACAGCTTGTGTTTTACACTAGCTGTGTGCTTTCATGTTGTCATGTTTTGTTTGAACACGTGGCTTATGAGTGTTTTCATTAGCTGCGTGTTCATGTCTCGTTTTGTGTGAGCACATGGCTGGTGATTGGTTTTACTGGCCATGTGCTTGTGTTCAAGTCACGTTTGGTGTGAGCACATGGCTTGATTCAATTGCCCCACCTGTCCTCCCTCGTTACCTCCTTTGTTTGGTCTCCCTATTTATTCTCCCTGTGTTTGCAGTCCTGTGCTGTTTCGTTGTCGTATGTACCTGGTGTGTTACCTCTTGTGTCAAGTCAGTCAAGTCAAGTCAAGCCAAGTCAATTGTTTTCCCCTACGGGGTAGTTTTGTTTGTATTTTTGTTTTGTTATTATCATTAAAGAACCCATTATCTCTGCACCTGAGTCCTCGCTCCTTTCACCCCCACCACACCTGACAAACACAACTTGTCATAAACATGACCTAGCAGATTAATTATCAAACTTAAGAAACCACTTAGCTTTATTGGTTAACATTACATTAAACTGTCAGGTGGTTGGTTTTGATATTGGCTGTCGTGAAGCCATTATAACTTTTTAATGACAAATTCAATTTGTACCACTGTAGTTGAGGTCACGAAAAATATTCATGACACAGTTATAATGGCCTCATGACAGCCAGTGTCAAAACCAACCACATGACAGTTTAATTTAATTTAATGTCCAGTTGTCATGACAAAGACACTGACAGGTTATGATGTTATGGTTTATGTCAAGATGTCATAACAAAGACATCTTAAACAATGTCATATTTGCATTCAAAATGTCATTATTGAGCGAATGACACTTAATGACAGTTGTCATAAACATGCATAAACCCTACTTCATATTCATGACACATGTCATGGTTATGAAGGTCTCATTTCAGTCTTATGCACACCCCTTCAAGTAAAGTGTTACCAAATATAATGTTTAACATTTTTCTGATAAAAAATGAAGGGTGCATACACAAAAATGGCCAAAAAAAAAAAAAATCGCGATATTTCCGGCAGAGCAGACCCTCCAATTATTGGTTCTTAGGGTCAAAGTTAACAGAAAAAAACACAAATAAAAAGTATGGCAGACCATGTCAGGTTCAACCCATTTTTGAGACTTTGGCTCCCCGACTAACTGTTTTGAGAATGTTCAGCTCAAGGTTGTTATCAGACAGCCATCTGTTCAACCTCCAGTCTGTAAGCAGATTCGTCACCATTTTGGATAAGGCCGATGACTGTTGTCTCATCTGCAAATTTCAGGAGCTTGACAAAGGGGTGTTTTGCAGTGTAGTCGTTTGTGTACAGGTAGAAGAGCAGTGGGGAGAGGATGCAACCCTGAGGAGCACCGGTGCTGACAGTGAGAGTCCTGGATGTGAGTTTCCCCAGTCCCAATAGCTGCTGCCTGTCTGTTAGGAAGCTGGTGATCCACTGACAGATTGGGGTTGGCATGATCAGTTCAGCTGTGAGAAGATCAGGCATGATGGTATTGAAGGCCGAACTGAAGTCCACAAGATCCTTGCGTAAGTCACAGGTCTGTCGAGATGTTTCAGGATGTAGTGCAGCCTCATGTTGACTGCATCATCCACAGACCTGTTTGCTGTATAGGCAAACTGCATGGGGTCCAGTGATGTTCTTCAGGTAGGCCAGCACCAGTCTTTCAAATGACTTCATTACCAAAGATGTGGGAGCGACAGGTCTGTAGTCATTAAGTCCAGTGATTTATTTTATTTTTTTGGGCGCTGAAATGTGATGGCAGGTGCACTAACAAGGACGCTAAACAGTAAACACTGCATTCTCTAGCAGTCATCAGCATGCACAACTCTCACTAGCTGGCCTCCGTTACACGCGCAATGAAGTGGATATCTATCGTAGCAGAAGCGCAACAAAATAATGCTTCACGAAAAATAAAGCGAAGATGATGAACGGATGACAAAGAAAAACACAAAATATTAACATACCGATGATCCAGTTTTTTGTCCAGGAAGAGTACATGTTTGTTGTTAGTTGCGAAAAGCACATCAGCTCCAGACAAACAATGACAACATTCGCCACACCATCATGTCACAACATTGATAATAATACCTGTTTCTTGAGCAACAAGCAGCAATAATTGAATGATTTCTGAGGTATCATGTGACTAAAGAAATGGCTGCTGAAAACTCAGCTTTGCCATCACAGGAATTAATTACATTTAAAGGTAGCACTTTATTTTGATTGTCCCCTTTAGACATTCTGTTGACTATAAGTAATGTTGCACCTACATGTCAACTAATCCTCATTAGAGTATTAGTAGAATGTCTGCTTAAACCACTTGAGCTCTGCATAACTCCCCCCCCCCCCCCCCCCCCGGTGGGTCCAATATTGCATCATCACAATAATTAGAAAAAATCTCTAAGTTGTACAGCACAAAACTAGACATATATAGTATTGTTTGAAAGCTTAGAACCTCAGCTTTCATGACAATCCCATCACTTTTGTATTTATGTTACATAGAATAAGATATGGCCTAAATTTGACCCCCCTGCAACGATCCCCCCTTGAGAAAATCATATTTATGATATTAAATTTCATATTTATATCACACAAACTCACCAAAAATAGACAAGTCATACATCAAATGAAAGCTCTCACTCTCAAGAATATCACTGTGCAGTTTATTTTACTGATCCAGCACTTTACAGTAACATTATTATCCAAAGAATCACGAAAACGGAATCGAGTTTTTTGAACAAGCAAACACACGAGTCATATTCCTGTTCGGATCACTTCCTCCGTGTGGAGCTACTAGCCTCAAACGCTATATCAGCTCGTTCCTTAGGCTCTTTTCTTCAAAATGAGACCATTTTCACATGTCTTCGAGCATGCATGACTATATGATGAGATCTCCTATGACAAAGTCGAGGAGGCGTGACTTCATCTTGATATGTCAGCGGGTGCCATCGGTCGGTCATCGCAGACGAGTAGGAGTTGAGTTTGGGATAGGTTGGTAGTTTGGACAGTGTTTTTTCGAGTTATTGCGTGCTTTTTACAACTGGTTGGAGTGTTTTGTCTTTAGACAATGGCTTCAAGGAAGGTTTTTGTCGGCGTGGAGGCTGTTTTGGCGGAGCTTGATCGAGACAGTGACACCGAAACTTACAGCAATGCCAGTTTTGACTCTATTAGACAAGCTGCGTATAATGCTGGCGAGGATCCAGAGTTTGAGTAAGTACACATTTCGAACTTATAAACGTTGGATTTTTGTATTTCATGAACGAATGCATGCAACAATTGTACAAAATATCCATGCAACAGACATCGATAAATATCACAACCCATGCACGCTCTAATTCAAAGTAGCATGGGTGGTTTTGCTAACGCATGTGCATTTTTTTTTTGTCGTGTAAATGTTTGTGCATGTATATTTGAGATTTATTTTGCACCCAAAAACATATGCATGCAATAATAAACGAGCACAACCATGCATATATTCATGCCATAGTTAAAATATGCTTGGGAGCTTTTGCTAAGCTTTTTGTGCTGTTTGGTGCACACATGTGCTAAAAAGTTTTTTTTTTTTTTTTCATATTTGTAGTTTTGCACGTGGTGTTAATCAATTGCAATGGTTGCATGGAATGTTTCCAGGTGTTGCTCATCAGTTGCATTGATGCTTGCAGGTGTGCCATGTATCAATACAACTGATGAATAAATGCCTGGAAAAATAAAAATCTGCATGTAACATTTTAGCACATGTGGGCACCAAACAGCACATGCATCACTTACATGCATGCACATATTTGGTCATCAAATGCATTTGTGTATCTTATGTGAATATGCAAATCATAATCTTGTATCTGTTATGTGCATATGTGAATTATTGTTGTGTGTGTAATATTACCATGCATTTCTGAATACAATGTGGATTTATAAATTTGTTTTGTTTTGCAGTCTGGACAGTGGTGATGAGTGGCAGCCAGATCTGCCATGCACCAGCAGCAAGGAGGTTGTTTGCCCACCTCACACCTCCAAGACCCCCACACCCTCTGTTGGTGATTCTGTGAGGCGGCCACAGAGACCTGGAACTCCCAGCAAGCAGACCCGAGGGAGGGCTCATTCTGTACGGGGGACGAAAAGGTCAGCAAGTGCAATGTCAGAGGATGGTGGCACAGAAAGTTAGAATGACTGCAGTGTGGAGGATGAGGTTCCAGCGCTACCAAATTTCCTTCCAAAAAGAAACCCAGGAGCGCAGCTTGTAATGGACAGGATCTATTCCCCGTTGCAGCTCTTCCAGCTCTTCTTCACAGGCTCTGTGGTGGAAACCATTGTGATGAACACCAACAGCTTTGCACAAATGAGGTCGGAGGCTGGAAAACGTTTCCTTTGGTTGCCTTTGGATGCACACGAACTGTATTCATACATCGCACTTGTCATCTACATGGGGCTCCTCGGTGCAAAGAACATCATTGATTACTGGTCTGGTAAAGAAATTTACCGCTTACCCTTCCCAAAATCGGTCATGTCCAGGTCCAGATTTCAGGCCATTTCTTGGAACCTCCATCTTTGCGATCCTGAGGATGATCGAGACAACTCCAGAAAAAAGGGGACTGAAGCCTACGACAGACTTTTCAAGATCAAGCCCCTGTACAACGACATCGTCTCGGCATGCAAAACGTATTTCCATCCAGACAGACAGCTAGCAGTGGACGAGAGGATGGTGGCTTCAAGGGCTCGAATCGGCATCAAGCAGTACATGAAACACAAACCGACCAATTTGGGCTACAAACTATACGTGCTGGCTGATTCTGCCTGTGGTTACACGTGGAACTTCTTCGTCTATGAAGGCAAGTCTTCCCCGGCCACTGGAAAAGGGCTCAGTTATGATTCTGTCATGCAGCTCCTGGATCTGTCACTTCTCGGCAAAGGCTACCAGCTTTTTATGGACAATTTCTACACGAGCCCATGCCTTTTTATGGACTTGCTCTCAAAGAAGACTCTAGCTTGTGGCACTATACACACCAACCGGCGGGGCTTCCCCAAAACCAAGGTAAATTACATCAGCCGCAGAGCCCAAAGGGGTACCATTCGATGGCTCCGAGACGGGAAGCTTCTGTTTGTAAAGTGGATGGACACACGAGAGGTGACAATGTGTTCCACAATGCACAAGGCATATGACGGTGATGAGGTCCTCAGGCGTGTCAAGAATCCAGAGGGTGTATGGGAAAGGCACAGAGTCCCGATTCCAGCGGCAGTGAAAGACTATAACAAATATATGGGAGGTGTGGACCTGTCAGATGCCCTCATTGGGTACTATAATGTCCTGCACAAAACGACGATATGGTACAAGACTTTTTTTTTTCATTTTGTTGACATTCCGGTCATTAAAACGTTTAATTCTTTACCACCAACTCTGCAAATCTCAGAACAAAAGTCCTCTCAGCCAGAAGGAGTTTAGAGAGAGACTTGTGTCTGAGTTGGCCACACAGTCCAGCACCTCAGATGCCCCAGAACCATCCACATCGCATGCCCCAGAGCCGTCGCATCCACATCGCATGCCCCAGAGGTGCCAGCATCCACATCGCATGCCCCAGAGCTGCCAGCATCCACATCGCATGCTCCAGAGCCATCTACATCTGCCACATCAGCAGGTGAGCAATGTTGGCCGGAGTACTTTGGGTCAGATGCCGCAAGTGGGAGGAGAGTTTGAGCCCTGAAAGTTTGCACAAAGCACAAAGTAAAGACTCCTATGTACCGTACAAAGTGCAATGTACCATTGTGCTTGGTGCCATCAAGAAACTGTTTTAGAAAATGGCATACTGATGCACACTCTAAAATATAATGTCTTGTTTCATCAACAGTTGCAACACTTCAACGGTTGCAATAAAAAAAAACTACAAGTTGGGCTTGTTTGTCAATCTTCTTTTGTATATTGTGTTTTTGCACATTTTAGTTTATCTTTGTGTATAATAAAATACAAGAACTGCAACTTTCTCATACCTCACTCATTTTGCTAATATATTACATGACATGGGTTAAGTTAGGTGATAAAGTGTTTATTCTCTTGTTAAGTGTGACATGGTAAAAATAGTATTTTACAGATAATAAGCCTGCTTTTGTAATAAGTGCAATAATTTAGGTTTATGGAGTAAACGTGGAGACTTTTGGAGAGAAGACATTGCCTCCCTTCAATTAAAGCTCAATAACTTTTGTTAGGAAGGTGATCGAAAGATATTTCTTTTTTTATATATATTCGCTGCCACTTAGAGGATTCAAAAGAAACCTTCCACAGGGAAATAGACCAAACAGGTCCTAAATTACAGACTCTCAACTAAAACCTTAATTTAAAAATCAATCAAAATCTGACTTTCTATCCTTATTTATCATAAAATTGTGAATGAATACAATAACATATATGCAATATTCTACCACTGTGTTAGATAGAGTGGTGCATACTCAATATAGAGTATGTTTTATAAAATGAGACCATTTTTATCCATTTAAAATGGTGTCCTACCCACATACTTTGGAGTAAAGTCAGGTATGCACAAGTATTTTAGCAATCAAAAATGGAGACTTCAAGAGTACACTTAGAGACACCAGTGACTCCATTCAGATAAATCTCAATAACTTTTTTTTAGAATGAGTTATCAAAACAATTCTTTTTGTCCCTGTTTACAGCCACCTAGTGAAATCAAAAGAAACGTTCTGAAGGGAAATACACCAAAAAGATCCTAAATTACAGACTCTTAATTTAATTAAAAATAAAACTTGATTTAAAAATAAATCTAAATCTGACCTTTTATCCTTATTTATCATAAAATTGTGAATAAATTCAATAAGATACACTCACCTAAAGGATTATTAGGAACACCATACTAATACTGTGTTTGGCCCCCTTTCGCCTTCAGAACTGCCTTAATTCTACGTGGCATTGATTCAACAAGGTGCTGAAAGCATTCTTTAGAAATGTTGGCCCATATTGATAGGATAGCATCTTGCAGTTGATGGAGATTTGTGGGATGCACATCGAGGGCACGAAGCTCCCGTTCCACCACATCCCAAAGATGCTCTATTGGGTTGAGATCTGGTGACTGTGGGGGCCATTTTAGTACAGTGAACTCATTGTCATGTTGAAGAAACCAATTTGAAATGATTCGAGCTTTGTGACCTGGTGCATTATCCTGCTGGAAGTAGCCATCAGATGAGGTACATGGTGGCCATAAAGGGATGGACATGGTCAAAATCAATGCTCAGGTAGGTCGTGGCATTTAAACAATGCCCAATTGGCACCAAGGGGCCTAAAGTGTGCCAAGAAAACATCCCCCACACCATTACACCACCACCACCAGCCTGCACAGTGGTGACAAGGCATGATGGATCCATGTTCTCATTCTGTTTACGCCAAATTTTGACTCTACCATCTGAATGTCTCAACAGAAATCGAGACTAATCAGACCAGGCAACATTTTTCCAGTCTTCAACTGTCCAATTTTGGTGAGCTCTTGCAAATTGTAGCCTCTTTTTCCTATTTGTAGTTGAGATGAGTGGTACCCGGTGGGATCTTCTGCTGTTGTAGCCCATCCGCCTCAAGGTTGTGCGTGTTGTGGCTTCACAAATGCTTTGCTGCATACCTCGGTTGTAAAGAGTGGTTATTTCAGTCAAAGTTGCTCTTCTATCAGCTTGAATCAGTCGGCCCATTCTCCTCTGACCTCTAGCATCAACAAGGCATTTTCGCCCACAGGACTGCCGCATATTGGATGTTTTTCCCTTTTCACACCATTCTTTGTAAACCCTAGAAATGGTTGTGCGTGAAAATCCCAGTAACTGAGCAGATTGTGAAATACTCAGACCGGCCCGTCTGGCACCAACAACCATGCCACACTCAAAATTGCTTAAATCTCCTTTCTTTCCCATTCTGACATTCAGTTTGGAGTTCAGGAGATTGTCTTGACCAGGACCACACTCCTAAATGCATTGAAGGAACTGCCATGTGATTGGTTGATTAGATAATTGCATTAATGAGAAATTGAACAGGTGTTCCTAATAATACTTTAGGTGAGTGTATATGCACTATTCCGCCGTTTCAAAATCTAGAGTGTTTTCTGTAAAATGAGACCATTTTTATCCATTTACTCCAATGTATGTGGGTAGGACACCATTTTAAAGTCAGGTATGCACAATTCTTTTAGCAATCAAAAATAGAGACAGTAAAAGTACACTTGTGACTCCTTTCAGATAAATATCAATAACTTTATTTTAGAAGGAGTTATCAAGAAAAGTATTTTTTTTCCCTGTTTACTGCCACCTAGTGGAATCAAAAGAAACTTTCAAAAGAGACATAGACAAAATAGGTCCAAAATTACAGATTTTCAAATAAAAAAATAATTATAAAATCTCATATTTTTATATATTTTTTATGTTTTTATCAAAACATTGTGAATAAATACAATAAAATATATGCAATATTCCACCACTGTGTTCAAATTTAGAGTTTTTTCTGTAAAATGAGACTTTGCACTTTATTTTGATGGTCCCCCAACAGACATTCTACAGACAATAACTTTCCAAGTAAATGTCAACTTATTCTACTAACCCTATTCGTCTACTAATAGTCAACTAATACACTAATGAGAGTTAGTAGACATGTAGGTGTAACGTTACTTATAGTCAACAGAATGTGTAAAGAGGAGTCAAGTCACCTTCATTTATATAGCACTTCTAACAATATAGATTGTTTTTGAAAGCAGCTTTACAATGATAATAGAAAATTAAAGTATTACAGAGATTGTTTTGGCTTTACAGCAGCTCTAGAATAAAGTTGTTGTCCAGCTAAAGTTAGTTTTGATTGATTCACTTCCGTTGCAAAGATCATTAGTTATTAACTTAGGGGCTGCTAACACGACACAGTTCTAACAGAAAACCCTTAACGCACTCTGGCCCGCTCAGTGCCTGGTGGCTCGAGAATACAAACCTTGCACTGTAAACCCTAATGTTATCTTTACTTAAACAATTGAGTGTACTTGACTAAACATTACTTTAAATTTTGCATTTTGGCCCTGTCACTCAAAAATATAAGTTAAAATAACTTATTTACCTTCAAAATACACAAACTTAAGATTTCAAGTGCTGTGAGCTCAAAATCATGATTAATCCTAACAAAAGGTCATTTTCACAAATGTTGTTTTCTTGGCTGTGAAATGAATACATTCATACATGCTTTCTTCAAGTGCAAGGTGTCATTCTTATTTTACAAGAAAACAAATGGCTTTCATTATATTACAATTATTGATCGTAATGGAAATAAACTGATTTTTATTTTTAAAACTTGATACTTTAAACTTGATAAATAAACTTTAATACCCATATACAAGTGTTTTTGTAATACTGAGGGTTGCACAGTTTTTTACTCAGTAGCCTTTTAAAACAAGCTCATACATTTGTATAAACAGGTGCACATATGCCACACTGTGTGCCAAAATGCATGAAAGAGTTCCTCACAGCCACCTCCCAAGTCTCATTAAAAAATATACAAAATAACAAATGCAGCACGACACATTATGTTTAACGTTAAATCAAATTAATTTCAAATCGGTTTAAATAAAATGTATCTCTGGTCTTCCTTTGATGCGATTGGCCACGCGAGCAGTTCTGCCTGGCAACAAGAGAACTAATGCACTGATTGGTGGATTACAAAATTGCTGATTTTCGCATCGTCGTTGCTGACACCACCTGTGCTAATTCAAGACGGGAGCTTTTCTTTGTGTACCATTCTCGGTAAGTACAATTATTAAGATATAAAGTTATTTTGTGTGACTTTTTAAAATTGAAATATGTTCATTTAAATCCTTGCACGGTTCTATAATAAAAGAGAACGCAACCATAATGTTAATTAGGGCTACAATATGTCCTGGTCAAACTTTTCCAACATAACGTTAGCCACTAATTAACGTTATTTTATTGATGGTTTTGTGATGATATGATAACTGCGATATCAAACGATTCTTTATTTTATTAGTAATAGTAATTTGTCAAATATAAACTTAATCATTGTGTAATCGTGTATTTCTCGCCAAAAGAACATGGCAGCTAACGTTAGTGATGTTTTTTTTTCTGGTCAAACTTTGACAACCTCGACATTAATTAACGATATTTTCTTCATGATTTTGTGATGGTATATTTATTGAAATGTCAACAGCTTATTTCTTATTTCACCTGTGAGATGCATACATATTTGATTTTATTTTTTTCCTGTGCAAGAAAGAACATGGCAGAGCTACTATGTGGGTTATTTTTCCCGGGCAAACTTTGTCAGTTTCACCTGACCAGTAATTGACAATATTTTCATGATAGATTTCTGATTGATTGAGAAATCGACTTATTATTTCCTAATTATTTAAAGCATTTCTATGTGCACGCTAATGTGATTATGTGACCTGCCCTTGTCTCCCCCAGATCTGCTTGGAGTTCAACAGAATTACTGGCAAAAACCTAAAGCAGGAATTCTACGAGAACCTTGATAGATATAGTCCACGGTTCATGGGCCTTTTTAAAGCCAAAAGGGGGACTCCTGGTCGGTACTTGGCTAACTTTTTAAATCAAATAAAGGTTAGTAATTTTGTCTTATTTAAGATAACTTAAAGGATAACTTTTACTCACCCTCAAGTTGTTCCAAACCTGTATACATTTCTTGAACACTGAACACAAAGGAAGATATTTTGAAGAATGTTTGTAATTGAACAATTTTGGGTACAATTGATGTTCTTAGTATTTCTTTTTAGCATGTAGAAGTCAACGATGGCCCACAACTGCTTGGTTACAAACATTCTTCAAAATGTATTCTTCCTTTGTATTCAGGTGAGCAAAGAAATTTATACAGGTTTGGAATAACTTGAGGGTGACTAAATGATGACAGAAATGTCATTTTGGGGGAACTATCCCTTTAAAAGCATTTAATTTTGTCAGCATTTAATCGTATAGCCTATTCTCATTAAAGTGCTTCAAATATATTGATTAGTTGTTCTGGCAGTAATGGAATTTCGTGTTTTCCTCTAAAGTCAGCCCAGCCAACGGAGGTCCGAACCCTTGTGATTCAAAGACTACCTATCATGCTTGGAGATGATGACTCCTCTTTCTTCAAATCATGTTGAAAAGTAAGTTCATCTGTTCTTAACCTGTTTACATTAAAAGAACCACCTGTGCTCCCATTAGTCTAAGCATTTGTCAAGCATTTGAAAATCATGTTGATTTTAAAGCAATAGTTTACCCAAAAATGGAAATTTGCAGGAAATATTCTCACCTTCAGACTATTCAATATGAAGATGAGTTTGTTTCTTCATCTGAAAAGATTTGGAGAACTTTAGCATTACATCACTTGCTCACAAATTGATCCTCTTTAGCAAACAGGTGCTCAAACTCATTCAAACAGCTTATAAAAACATCACAATAATCCACAATTAATCCACACGTTCGCTCTTTGGACTCTTACTTACAACACCCGTTCACTACAGAGGATCAATTTGTGAGCAAGTGATGTGATGCTACAGTTCTCCAAATCTTTTCAGATGAAATAAAAAAAATAAAAAACTCCTATATATTGAATGGCCTGAGAGTGAGTCCATTTTCATGTTTGGGTGAACTATTCCTTAAAAATACAAATGTGGCCAAGTCTTCAAATTAATTAATTGTCATTTATACTGCATACTTAAAAAAAAAAGTATTGTCTTTGCTGGAAACATGTACATTTTCATAAAGTCAAATGCATATTTGTCCATATAATTTGGGATTAGGGTTAGTGCTTTGTGTTTTTAATAAATCTAGTGCACGTTCTGATAAACATGCATTGATACACATTTGATTCCTGATCTCAATACTCTATTTATGCCTGTTTTTTCACTAGGTGTCTGATCATCGCAACTCCATCCTTGATGTGCCAGTGGGCATCTTATTTGAGGACACTGAACTCCAGCCCCCCAATTCCTTGCATTTAACTTCTACGATTGGAATAATACTTGAAGGTCAAGTGGTGATGGAAAAAATGCAGGACCTCCCACAGGCTAGGTGTCTCCTCTTCGGTCTGATCTACGCTCTAGAACTGAATTACCCAAAATCACTTGCCAACACGTTTGATTTCATCCATCCAACGTTTGATTTTATCCCAATTTTAAAATTTAAAAAGAATGTATACATTGCGTTTACATGTTTAGTACATTAACACAATGTGAGACTTAAAGGGTTAGTTCACCCAAAAATGAAAATTAAGTCATTAATTACTCACCCCCATGCTGTACCAACCCCGTAAGGCCTTCGTTCGTCTTCGGAACACAAATGAAGATATTTTTGATTAAATGTGACAGCTGGATCACTCCTCCATAGGCTCCCTAAGGGAATGAACTTACCCCCTAAGGGAACACTTTTTGTGTTTTTCGCACAAAAAGTATTCTCGTCGCTTGATAAACTTATAGTTGAGCCACTGTTGTGACATGGAATATTTAAACATTTTCTTCATTGACTTTCTGGGCCGTCAGGATTCATTCCCTTAGGGAGCCTATGGAGGAGTGATCCAGCTGTCACATTTAATCATAAATATCTTCATTTGTGTTCCGAAGACGAACGAAGGCCTTACGGGGTTGGTACAGCATGGGGGTGAGTAATTAATGACTTAATTTTCATTTTTGGGTGAACTAACCATTTAAGTGTAATGTTTAAGTGATCAGAGTTATAAAATTGATGTAGTGCACTACTTAATGTTGGACATTGTTGCCACCTTTAGAGTTATGTACAGGGTATGACTCATTTCCATTTCACATTTTGGTCAATAAAGACTCAAAGGATCAATATGTTGTTCATTGTTTTATTTAAGTGCAGTGTGCACAAAGCTTACTGTCAAAAATAATAGCTTTTAAATTTAGAATTAAATTCTAATTTCAGTAAAATTTTCATGTTGAGTTTACTTAAATATACAAGTACACTTGAAATTAACACTAAGTTAAATGAACTTTATTGTTTAAGTACATTAATTAATCGTCAAGTTTGGTGAACTAAACAATTTAAGTCAAGTGTACATAAGCACCAAGTTAAGTAAACTTAAATATGCACGTTTTGGGAAACCCCATTACTCAATTAAATTGAGGGAACGAGTTTACTCAAATCAATTGAGTACAATCAACTTATTAGGGGTTTCAGTGTGAAATAGGTTCCAAGGTGCAAGTAAAAAAAAAAAAAAAAGTTATCTCTGTGCAAACTTCAAAAACGCTGATGGCGTGCACATGAGTATTACGTGTGTAGTCTATAGGTATGCGCGTTTGAATATATGTGCGTAGGCGTGTGTCTTTCTTTAGAAATTGACCTCAACAAATTTTTTGTCTGGCCTTAAAAATGTATAATACAGAATTATTAATCGCTTCCGCATAGCCATGTGAACTGGAATTATTTTGACAACGTTTTAACTGTACAGAGGTAAAGGGAAGGGAAGGAGGCCTTCACAGAGACCATCAAAATAAAGTGTAACCCATTTTAAATATATCAAAATAGAAAACAGTTATTTTAATAGTTCATGCTATTACTGTTTTACTGTATTTTGTATCAGATAAATGCAGTCTTAATGATAAGAGACAATATTTTTTTTAAAATCTTACAGACCCCAAACTTTTGAATAAGTTTCTAAATAATGCATATTAAAATGATTCATACATATCTATAATAGAGGGTATGCCCATGAAGTCACCATCGGCCGACTGTGGTTACGCCCACTGAGTGGCAGAAAGACCGAGCGGCAGCATTGATTTTCACCGTTACTGCCGCGAAAAAATCACAAAATACATCTAAAACAGGAAAGAGCTTTGCAATTGACTGTACAACTAGATTTTACAAGAAATCTGAGGTATATTTTTACAGACTGCGGAAAGCTACAGAACAGAGAAGTAAACGGATCGCTGCAATTCATAGAAACAACTGGACTCCAAGCATGGAAAAGGGGATTTGCAGTTATCATTTTGTGTCAATATGTTGAATTTAGCGGTAAAATCATACCCTATATATTATATTGTATTAACTCATCAATTAAATATTTACCATCACATATTCTGCATAATTGATTTTTAAATAAACACTGACAAAAAACTATACAAGTTTTAGGGCTGGATGATATGATGATATATATAACATTGATATAAGTGATCACCCGGATTTAGACCTACCTATATTGTATTTATAGATACAGAGATTCTGCTTATTTAATCCGAAATGTGCATTTCTCTCTATAGGCGTGTTCACTGCGGTCACTATTGCAGCCGACAGTGACACAGAAAACATTCGTTTATTAAAATGTCTCTTTGCTATATTTGAAACATTCATAATCATTACTTTGCCGGTTCTTTTGTGACAGCTTTTAGCTGCGTTATTGGCAGCGACACCCTCTGGTTACATTAACGCATCACCACCGCATCAGCACCAAAGACATGGGGATTTTTTTTAGACAATAATTGCACAACCTATTCGATATTCTATAATTAAATCAACTTATTGAATATTCGAAAATCGTGACTCATCCCTAGTCACTACTGCTTTATTAATTTATCCAGTGTAAAACCCAGACACCGACACACAAATGAGGCTTATTGTTTATGACTGTCCTACTACACTACCAGTTACAAAAGACACTGCAACAGTCTGTCACAGGGAATTCTAGTTGCATTTTTCATCAATTAATTTCTTAAATTATCCTTTGACTATGTTCTGGCCCGCCATGCCAAACTTACTTGCCGACCCCTGCTTTAAGGTTAATGGTGTAACTCCAATTATCTGATAATACTGGTCTCACCACACTTCCTTAGCTGCAGTCAGAACAAGGAAAAGATATGGTAAGGATTGCGCAATAGTAGGTGACAGCAGGTGGGGCTTCAGTGTCATTGCTGTGAGTCATGACCTGTCGGTCAGCCACCGAGTCATTGATCACCTCTGAGGCATTTCCCACAGTGATACTGTACAGGACTCTTACCAGATAACCAGGGTTATGAAAGTAACATACCAATTACAGCAGTGGAATAGCCTTGCCCTTTGACAGCTTTGGCAAAGGTGATTTCTTCTTGTGGAAGACCTCCTGACGATGCAGTAAAGAGAAAAACTCCCATTCGGCCTTTTGCTGCCATACCTATGCCATCAAAAAAGAGAAGAAAAAAAAAATGTGCACATGAACTGAAAAACGTAATATTAAGTGTCTTTAACTATGATGTATTAACATTTAAATTAATGATTTGATACAGTGATCTTATTGTGTACATATTGCACATGTTTTTACACTGTACTTATATTTAAAAAATAATAATAATTACATCTGTAATTAATTTCTGTAATTACATCTATAATCATACTATTGACTATTCCCTTACACCTACCCATACCACTAAACATGTCTTAACTTAACCCGTATTTAACCTCAATAGCAGCAAAGGTGTTTTGCAATGCTACATGAACACAATAAATACACTAACAGTAGCATTTACATGGACCCTAATAATCCAACTGTAATCAGACTAGCTCAGTCAGAATGAAAAAAGTCACATGTAACCACATCAAACGGATTGTAAGGGGTGTTTTAAAACTTTGGTAACACTTTATTTTTAAGGTGCTTGTAATAAGCAGTAATTAACAGTTAATGAGACATTTATAAGATCTTATAAGATGCATATAATATGCATATAAGCATTAACTACTTCATATAAGGGTTAATTAAAGGTCCAGGCCCTGAAGAGATCAGGGAAACTTCTCCCTCTTGGGAAGGTCAATTTTTAAGGGACTGGGAGTTTGTGTTACCATTTATGTTTGTTCGGCTGTTCTAAAAGTGCAATATATTGATACTTGAGAAATGTAATATTTAATTTTATTTATTTATTATAATTAGTTAATGCGTATGCATCTTATATGCATCTTATAAGGTCTTATAAGTGTCTTATTAACTGTTAATTACTGCTTAGTACAAGCACCTTAAAATAAAGTGTTACCAAAACTTTTCTAAGTTCGATAGGACAGATGTAAACTTGATTGAATTGAAAACCGAAACTGGAATGTGTTGGGCATGTGGAATGAAGTAGAAACGGTACGTAATGACGTATAACGCACAGAACGAGCTGTAGTTGTTGTTTAATATAGTGTAATTAGGGCTGGGTTTTTTTTATTTATCAGATTTTTTTCGATTTCATTTCAATTAAATGTTTTGCCACGATTTTATTATTTTTAAATCGAGAAATCGCGGTTTTGAATAAAAATGTTAGCAGACGTTACAATTAGACATGTTGACAATTCAGCAGTGATAAAAGTTACTTACTGTACTGCTTAAAACACTTAAGGGCAAATTAAACAGGACAAATAATAATAATAATAATAATCCTGCCCTTTAGCAGAAATCTCTCACATTCAATAGTGTCTTTAAACAAATCTCAACAATGCTTTAAAAACAGCATATATTGCTTATTTCAGCAGTAAGTCCAGGACTGACCTGACCGGATAGGGTATCTGCCTGTGAGGAAGGCTGCCCTGCTGGGAGTGCAGAGCGGCGCAGCAGCTATGTGTTGGGTCAGTTTCACCCCTTCCAGGGCCAGTCTGTCAATGTTAGGAGTCCTGCAGGCCAGGACAACCACAATATAAGAGTCTCATTAAGCTTATGAGAGAGATGACTATTCATCTAGGATCAAAACTTTCTTCACCTTTGAAACATATGAACCCATCAAAAGGAAAATCCCATGCATGTCAAATCTACTTTGCTTGCATGAGCAACTTTTTATTCTGAGGGAACTGACTTGAAACAGATGGCATTATTGTATACTAATTCGCAGAGTACATAACGGCTAAAAGGTAAGAGATATTCACATAACATATCTATAGGCAGTAAGCTAGTGTGGATTTCCTGTAGAACAAAAAAGTAACAAACTGAATTGTATGAATAAACCTGAGGGTTGTGTTTCCATAGCATCCAAGGTCTCCAATTCCCAAATCGTCCACCATCATAAAGACAAAATTAGGTTTTGTACCACTGTCTGCATCAGTACAGAGAAGCAGGCCAAGAGTGCACTGGATCCATATAAGAGATTTCATTATACACCCTGAAAGAGAAAGAAGTCAACAAAAACAGAAAATAGATGAACAAAGAACATTTTTTGTCCTTCAACATGTTTAAACTGAATAAAAACTACAAATAAGATATGGGGTCTAGTTTAAAGCCAAAGAAGTAGACGTTTACTAGCCACTTATTTTGTTTCAGTTAGTTGACAATGCAACATTTGAAAAAAATTCAAACAAATCCATCCATATTTGAGTTCTACAAGGTTTTTTTTTATGTTCAAGTCTAATATTTATATTTTATATTTATAAAAGTATAAATACTTTTAGTTTTTTTTTTACATGGTAACATTGGGTCTAAAAAACTGATGAATGGTAGTCAATAACATTATGAGTTTTTGAAACAGTTTGTCACACTATTACAGTTTCCATTAAAACCAATACAGACAAAAAGACAAAACATGCCACCAATAGAAGAAAGCAAATTACCCATTACAGTTTCCAAAAACCAATACATTTCCCTTTAACCATTAAAACCATTAGCAATTCTGTAATGGTTTCTATTGTTTTTTTCAGCAGGGTAGTCCACGAGTGCAATGGCCGTTTCGTATGCCTAATCCAATTTTTGCATTTCTAAATAGTGAAATGCTGAACTAGCCTACAATACATTTTAAATAGGCTACACTAAATATGATTTTTTTTTATCCTAAAAACGGACGGTCGACCGTGACCTACCTGCTGCACCTGCGACGAGAAATACATCATCTGACGGCTGACAGAAACTCTACAGATGGCAGGTAATGCATAACATGCTCTTGTCCAGTGTAAACAACGATATAAGGAAGCTGAGCACAATATCACGTGTTTGCATGTTCAAGAATTGATTGGTCAACTGATAGCGCGGAAATATGTTTTTAGCCTGTAACGTTGACCTTTAATCTTCTGTATGTCCAAAACAAGCACTTTTAGCTTGATTTAAATTTGAATTTAAACTAAATTAAAATCTCTACGAATGACCCGGAAATGTCACGCAGTTGCTATGTTGTTCCTCTTCCATGCATTATCTGATTAGCAGCAGGCTACGAAATGTTCTTTGGTTCAAGCATCTGCTTGTGTTAAGACTTTCGTTTTTGTTTGCCTGCCGCAACATGCTTAGAGATTACAATTATACATTTTTAGTGAAATAGCGCCACCTCTTGCTCATTTTTAATACAAAAGGACGTCACTGCACCCTGCACACGGATTTGCGTGCGTGGTGGTCTACCGTTTTCATGACAGGATAGAGATCTGAAGCCTGTCAAAACACCGTTTGCAACCGATAATCCCGCTGCATTTTAGCATAATATTTAAATTTTAACTTTTAAAGCTCGCACATAAGAGACTGACAGAAATTGCTCTGAAATGAGCTCTTTTGAGGTTTATCTCATTGTGCTGGGATCATGTGCGTTGAAGGAGAATCCCTCAGTGGAATGTGTTGAGTTGTTTCTTAGCAGGATGCGATGTCAACCTACAGATCTATTTTATACAAACTGCACCAGTCTCACGCTGTTCAGTTCAGGAATATTCTGGGTTCAGCAATCAACACCATTTGTGTAATGATAACCAAAAAATATTACATATTTTCTCTCCTTAAAAAAAAAAGAAAAAAAACTGGCTACAGGAGGCACTTACAATTCGTGACTAGATACAGCCAATTCATAAATGCTAAAATGCTTAATTTTACAACTGCCTTGACAACTTAATGCCTAACTAAAAAGCACAAAACGTAAGCATTCATTTTAATTAAATTGAATGATTGGCTAAACAAACTTGTATAATTTGATTGCAAAGATATAACAATATTGCTATCTAACAAAAGCATGCATGTGCTAATGTAATTAGGAAAGCTATTATCACTTCACACACCTAGGCCTACATTTGGAATTAAACAGTAGGCCTAGGCTATACTTTATTTTTTTTGTCAAACAGTCCTGCAGTTCCTCCTCGACCTTACCACAATGGTAACCCCTGTAAAACTACTAAACAGAAACCCTAAATAAAGAAAGATAACAGAATATTAAACACTGACACATTTCTCCCTATATTAATCGTGTGCAAAAACACTTAATTACAACATTTATTATCCCTATACAGTCTGATGCAAAGTATGCTGGGAAACTAGAAATCTGCTGCAACTCTTGAGTTTACGTAACTTTTTTCAAAGTATGGTATAGTGATATGATCTAATTTCCTTAAGTTAATTTAACTGTTCAGTTTTCTTTAAAATCTTCTCTTGGGTTCCACAGATGAAAAAGTCATACTAGTTTGGAACATGATGACAACATTTTCATTTTTAGGTTAACTCACCTATCCCTATCCCTTAGGGTGAATTAACCCGGAATATTCCAATAATGTCTGTTTTCTGATTCTCCCAATCTGGCATAATTTTCCATTGCTTATTTATTTATCTGTTTTTCTGCTTTTAACCATTCTTTTTCAAGAACATCTCTATATTATTTATCCATCGAGTCAACTATCCACCCACACTGTTTAGCAGACTACACTGCCTAACATTTATTCCACAAGATGTATCCAGTCTTATTAACTGCATTACACTTCTGTTTAAACTTTGAGACACCAGGGGCATCTGGGGGTAATTTGCTAATATTCACACTCAAACGCTCAGACTGCGCTGCGAGTTGCTATCTAGCAGTTGGTGATGAACACACTTCACACTACAGTACATAAAAATGGAAAAACTACTTCAGCCTATTTTGAAGGGTTGCTTGTATGCAAATCTGGCCTATATGGCCATAAACGTGCCAGCTGCCTTTACCATCTGACATAATTTCCTGATTAATTGTGTAGGTAAGCTATAAAATACAATTCCCCTGGCTTGTTGCCGCTGCACACCAGTGCACAAGCAGTTATGCTGACATTACATTACACTGTTTTACAACATTACCATGTCTCATATTTAACCGCTCCCCTTTATAGGCCTCATGCAACTCTGGGAGACTGACTCTAAGGTACATTTTGAAAAAAAGAATCTCATTTACTCTCCCATATCCAGATCGGAATAAACAACACATTACCTGCATTAAAAGCTGAAGACTGATAATGGATTCTCTTATTAAAGTAAAAATGCGTTGGGGAGTTATTTGATAGATGCAACTCAGCAATGATCAAACATGGATCCCCCTTTGGAAATCATGATTTTTCATTGCTGATTCTGATTTTGTTGCCATTTTTTTCTTTGTTGAAGCATGTTTATTTGCTCTAAGTCCAAACTGGCCAAACTGGAGTGCGAGCTTCCTGTCACATAACATTGAACACCAATTGGGTCAGAATTAGCGTGTTTTTGACCGCTGACCCATTTGGCGTTCGATAGTTGTAAACCAACACAGCATCAGCTCATGTGTGAGCTTTGCTCCTGCCCATACGTCATAATGCGTCAGGAAGCTTGTGCTCAAGACTGTCGTAATGCAGAGGCTGTGGATTAAAGTTAAAATTGTTGTAAATAAATAATGTTCAGTTTGTTACCCTTTTGCTTCAGACATGTGTCTGCAGGAGCCAAGGGTATTCATTTAGTTTTGCCTGTATGTTTTTTTGACTCTCAAAGTGACTAGCTATTGAGTTGCATTATATGATTAATCAAGGCTAATTTTTGGGTGAACTATCCTTCTTATGGTGACGTATATCCGAGGGAAAGCTGCAATTGTATTTTCTTCTCCATTGAACGGTGGTAAATGCTGATAAATGATTAATTTAATTTGTTTGTAAATTTAGTACACATAATGCATTCATAATCGCATAATCATAGTAACCATTTAACTGTCACTGTTTCATCAAACAGTCAATGTAACATCTTGACCAGTTGATGGCAGTATCAGCTTTCTGACATGGACTGAAAGGTTAGATATCACTGCATAGTCTTGTCCTGGAACTGCTGGCCATTTCCTACTCTCAGAGCTTTATTTTGTTTCCTGAAATATAGGGTAGAATCTAAAGTGCCTACTGTACGCAAATTTCAGTAACATATAAAATCTGTATGCCATGTCCCTGACTCAGTAAGTTGAAACGCTTTAGTACTCAGCACATGCTGCTAAGGATCACTGAACAAACTGAATTGGGCATCAGAATCTCTTTTCTTCATCATGTGTTGACACAGAATTGTAATCAGCGCAATATCACACAGAATGTGCACCGATGCAAAGTAATAAGAACAGCACAACACAAGAACCTGCTGGGCATTACAGTGTATTAAGCTTCAGGAAATTTTACACAAATAAGCTGAATAAAAAACTATTTATTAGTAGGGGCATTATGATGAATTTGTCTTTAGTGCAGCATGCATATTAAATGGCACTCAAGTAATATGATCAGACCAGATATGAAGATAAATGTTTGCAGTTCCTCCACCTTCCCCAACCAGGGTCATGCCACCGTCACTCAACACGTGTGGGTCTCCTATCAGCAAGAGCCTTAGGCTCCTGTCTCAGCAGGTAGACCCCTCTGGCTCATGTTGGCGCGTTCCACCACAGCAGGCCCACCCAGGTGGAACAGACCATTGAATATCATGTTAGGGTCCTGAACCCACCTTTCGTGCTTGGTGATCGATCTTATCATAAAGGGGCTATGAAAGACAGCGCACCTGCATTGGCCTCTGAATGATAGCAGGATATTTGAAAACATTTAAAACAGGGTTTATCAATACTTTTATTTTAGGGAATTGAATTGCAGTTTAATTACCTGTGTTTAAGTAATCAGTTTGGCTGTTCATAGAACATAACAACATGTTTTTTCTTACTTTTTCTCTCCCGTCTGAACAGAGCCTGCCTGTTGCATTGCTAGAGGGCGAGGCCCACATCCCCACACTCCTGTAATGACTGAATAAAGACAATTTGTCAAACATGAGTGAACGCCTTAAGGGAGATAAAAGAGAAAGGAGCATCTAACAAAGTTCCTTTCATAGGAGCCTTCACAATGTGTTATAGAAAAGGCCTCTTAGAAATGGCCGAATGGTTTACTCCCCAATCTTGTAGTAACATGTCCTTATTGTGAAAGTAATATGGTCCTTAGAACCTCAGGGTACAGTGATATCTATATTAATGATCTAGGCCTAATTATAAAATTGACCCCTTTAATCCTGTAATTAGATGTATTATTAGATTTTATTGGATTATTAATAATATGCCTATTAGATTTATCAACATTTACATCTGCTGAGCCAACACATTCTCATCCTTTGGCGTCATATAGGTGACGCCGACATTTCAGCCCGCACATGGCATACTTTAGCGTCAATTTAACACGCACTGTTATGGGTAGGTTTAGGTCTGGGGTAGGGTTACGGTTATGACGCCTTGGGATCTCTCATATTGACGCTAAAGGATGCCATATGCGTCGGATTTAGACGAGCGTCACCTGTCTGACGCCTTGGGTTCTGCGTCTCATATTGACGCTAAAGGATGCCATGTGCGTAAGATTTCGACGAAATGTCAAAAGCGTCACATGTATGACGCCTTGAGATGAGAACGGGCTGGCTGAGCATGTAATGTATGACTGAATATGCGAGTCAATATGACTCTTTCAGTTGAAGCCGGTATTTTATCTCAAGTCACAGAGCTTTATCCCTGCTTACAGGAAAATGTTTTTAGAAAGTTCTGGCAAGGTTCTCTCAACATTCTAGGCAAACGTTATCTGGTCTTTAATAACGCTATCAAAACGTTAGCACAAAAATTGTATTTATACAGTAGGCCTACATGGTTCATGGATTTTTGTGTGAGACGCAGCATATTAGCGAAATGGAGAACACCGGATGTTGACAAACATTTTAAAACATTTAAACTTTATTTTAGCAAAGTTTATTCAGTCTGCTGCACATATTCTCTGTTTTTAAATGCAACAAAACATTCTATGTGAATAGCTCCATATTTTTTCCTTTGATTCAGTTCTGTCTTATTTACATAATGGCTTTGGTATCTTCTCAAAGACGAATATGTAAGAAGGTCTCAGGAAATCCCATTTCGAATGTAAACATTGTAAACTTACATATTCGTCTTTGAGAAGATACCAAAGCCATTATGTAAATAAGACAGAACTGAATCAAAGGAAAAAATATGGAGCTATTCACATAGAATGTTTTGTTGCATTTAAAAACAGAGAATATGTGCAGCAGACTGAATAAACTTTGCTAAAATAAAGTTTAAATGTTTTAAAATGTTTGTCAACATCCGGTGTTCTCCATTTCGCTAATATGCTGCGTCTCACACAAAAATCCATGAACCATGTAGGCCTACTGTATAAATACAATTTTTGTGCTAACGTTTTGATAGCGTTATTAAAGACCAGATAACGTTTGCCTAGAATGTTGAGAGAACCTTGCCAGAACTTTCTAAAAACATTTTCCTGTAAGCAGGGATAAAGCTCTGTGACTTGAGATAAAATACCGGCTTCAACTGAAAGAGTCATATTGACTCGCATATTCAGTCATACATTACATGCTCAGCCAGCCCGTTCTCATCCCAAGGCGTCATACATGTGACGCTTTTGACATTTCGTCGAAATCTTACGCACATGGCATTCCTATATATATATATATATATATATTTATTTATTTATTTTTTATTATTATTTTTTTTTTTGGCAAGCCCATGTTGGCCCATGTTTTCTATTTAATCACTGGACATATTTCTGTGGCATGATCATTTTGTTCTATTAAAATAAATTGCACAAGCAATGGCTTTCTGGCTTGAAAGTGCTCTCATGGGAAACAGGGCTGTTTGTTGTGTTTGGGGCTTTGTCATTGGTAGACACAATTATGGCTTGAGTCCCATGGACCAGGAACAAACTGCTTTAAGTGGTTTCACGCTTTTTTTTTATTTAAACAACAAATACAATATCAAAATGGCCAATTTACTTGATGAGCTTAGTAAATTAAATGATTTGTGTTTTGACTGAGAAACTGTCTGCCCCTCTCCAGTGGTGCAAAAAACACAAAAATTCCCTATATATTTTCTGCAAACATCTCACGAAGGGTGACGTGTAATCATCTTTTCTGCGCAGATTCAAAGGAAATGCAAGCATGGACCATTAAAGGCAACTGGCCATTGGTTTTATTATAACAGAGGATCTGGTGAACAAGTCGTAACCACTCAAAATTGTGTTGACAGAAATTGTGGATGATTACCAGACAGTCAAAGAGTTACGTAAAGACGAATCTTCATAATGTCTTTGTATGTAGGCCCATAGAACACTTTGCAGACAAGCATTTTTCTGGTAATGTGTAACAAACTACACTTGTGTAAGACTGAATTCTGTGAGGAACTGTCACTGAATGTCAGATTTTGTTTGAGGTAAATTATAACAGAAATATTTCAACAAGCATAGTCAGTTTCTCCTCTATTTGCAGTTCTACGCAAAATAAGGTTGTGACAAGAACAGCCTTTCTCTCTCTATTAGACGTCATGTCATCACTTGTCGCTTCTTGTTTATTCTGCTTGTGCTGAACTCTCCCTCTTCCTGAAGCTTTCTCTTCATATCTTGTTGTTTTTCATTTCTTATTCTGTGGATATTATTACCATATCCCTTTGAGACCCAAATATGTATAAAAATTTTGCAAACTGTAAACTTTCATGTAGTCCTACATTTGTCATGTAAAATGGTTTACGTGTGAAGTTGTGTCACATTAAGACTATACATCCTATAAAATTAGTTTTAGCTGTCATTTTCTTTTTAACCCATAGCTGTGTTCCAACCAACTTGATCCAAACAACTTGATCCAAACAAATCCGCAAGGCCAGTTTGTGCATCCCAATGTAACTGGACAGATTCTGAGCAAGTCTACATGAGCAAATGATATATTTAAGCAATATCGCACAAGCAAGAGTGTTTTTTCTCTAAATATTTGATATGCTGATATTCCACCCAACAGCACGATTTGAAGTGTGATGCTTTTATACAATTGTTCAACAAATAAGAAATTAATTTTGGTCATTTAAATTTTAGACATAATGTTGCCAGTTTTTTGTCTATTCTTTTTCTGCCAAATAGTTCCAAAAATAGTAAAAATGATGTGAATCGTTGAGCTGCAGAGTCCCGCACATGACAAGCAGAAGAAAAATATAGATATTGTGGCCACAAATTAAAAATGTTTTCCCAAAATGTATTAATTCCTTGCCACATTTCATTAATTATTTACCTCGTTTTAGTTAAGTAATGGCTATAGTAATTCATTAAACTTGTGGGAGTGAATTCTTAATTCATGACCATATTTGTGAATTGGTGGCATATATGGTCCATATTTGTGAATTGAATATTTGTGAATTGAATATGATCTCATTCATTCATTTCCGTACATTCTACTTGGTTGGGTTTAGGGGTGGACCTTCATTTTTTTTTCATCAAAAAAACGATGGTTCCATTCAAATGACATTGTGCGAATAAATACGATTTTGTCACCTTGAAAAATAGTTGGTAACACTTTAGAATACTGTTCCGTCATTAATGATTAACAACACGAGTAACGCACTATTAACATTCTAGTAACTAATATTAACTAACAATAAATTCTGATTAATGAATTAGTAAGTAATAGCGCTCAGTTGAATGGTAGTTCACTATTAGCTAATCAGTAACTATTTTTCCATAACTCACAGAGGACTACTAAGAACTACTGTATACAGGTTCATAATTAATGTGAATAATGCATAATGTAAAATATAAAGTAATGGTAACCCACTAGTAATCATTGACTCAAGTGTTACTACATCCATCTAAAGGAACTAATAATAATTTGGATCAGTAGGCTATTCTAAGTCACTAAGCTTCTGATTCTTTTGTAAGATTTTGGAAATGAATGACTCAAGTGACATCCTTCTAAAGGAGTTACTAATTATTTGGTTGATGAAATTTATGAATTATTCCAACCCGATCTCACGGCAATTCGTACAAATTTTACGAGGTGGCTAATTCGTAGCTAAACCTCACTCATACAAATTTGTACGATTTTTGCATACCCCTGACCCCGCCCCCAGTCCCTACAGAAAACGTCTCAGGTTACGTATGTAACCCTGGTTCCCTGATAGGGAACGAGACGCTGCGTTTGAGACGCGGTGGGAACGCTCTGCGTGATTGCGTCATGAAGCACGTGTAAAATCAGTCCAATGGAAGCCCGATACGTCATAGGTGACGTCATAGACCAGGAAATTATAAAGCACCCTTGCAAACAGACCGCGCCAGCTTCTGAAAAGTCTGAAGCAAGTCGATCAGGGTGTGCAGGAAGTATGGCAGGCAAACGCAGCGTCTCGTTCCCTATCAGGGAACCAGGGTTACATACGTAACCTGAGACGTTCCCTTTCAAGGGAACTCGAGCTGCGTTTGAGACGCGGTGGGAACCCCATACCCACTACGCCATAGTGACAAATGCCCGTTCTGTGTGAAGTCCATTGCGCACACTAAGAAGCAAGCAACCTAGCCCCTGGAGTGGAGAGGTCAAGGTCATAAAACCTGACAAATGTATGCGGAGAGGACCATCCTGCCGCATTACAAACATCAGAAAGGGAAACCCCTGAAATTAAGGCCGTAGAGGCCGCCATACTCCTAGTAGAATGGGCCCGTACAGCCATAGGTGAAGGCTGACCGGCCGCTTCATAAGCTAGTGAAATAGCCTCGACTATCCACTTGCTCATAACCTGTTTAGATGCAGGGCACCCTCTTTTGAGTGACCCAAAACATACAAATAATTGCTCTGACTTACGCCACAGGGCAGCTCTGTGAACGTAGGCATCCAATGCCCGAACTGGACATAACAGGTTTAATTGTTCCTGATCTGGGGTATTAAAAGGTGGAGGATAGAAGGCCTGCAGCACTATTGGGCCCCCAACATTGAATGGGACCTTAGGAATATACCCCGGTCTAGGGTATAGAAATGCTTTCACCATACCAGGTGCAAATTCCAAACATGACGGAGCAACCGACAGGGCGTGTAAATCTCCAATTCTCTTGATAGATGAAACAGCAAGGAGAAATAAAGCTTTCAAAGTGAGGAATTTTTCTGAAACCTCTTCAATGGGCTCGAACGGAGCCAGAGCCAGACCCTCAAGTACAATGGCTAAATCCCAAGCCGGTGCTCTGGAGTGCAGTGCAGGTCTCAACCTCAATGTACCACGGAGAAAACGAGTAATCAGAGGATCTCTCCCAATAGAAGTACCCCCCAGAGGGGTATGGTAGGCCGAAATAGCCGCCACATAAACTTTTAAGGTGGAAGGAGATAATCCAGCAGAGAAACGGTCTTGCAGAAAATCGAGAACTGAACCGACAGGGCAGTTAACAGGATCTAACTGACGCTCACCACACCAGGTGGAGAATAATTTCCATTTCAGCGCATACAGTTTTCTCGTGGAAGGGGCTCTGGAATGGAGAATGGTCTCAACGACCTCAGTCGAGAGACCGGATTCTATGAGCCTGGCCCCCTCAGAGGCCAGGCCCACAGTTTCCACAACTCCGGTCGAGGGTGAAATATCGTGCCCTCTACCTGGGACAGCAGGTCCCTCCTGATTGGAATCTCCATGGGAGAGCCGCTCAGAAGAGACACCAAGTCCGAGAACCATACTCGAGTTGGCCAGTAAGGGGCTATTAGTAACAGACTGGCCCCTTCCCGGCGAACCCTCTCCAGAACCCCCGGGAGCAACGATATCGGGGGAAAAGCATACAGGTGAAGCCTCGGCCAAACCTGCACCATCGCATCCAGTCCGAGAGGAGCTGGGTGCGTGAGAGAGAACCACATGGGACAATGGGTTGTATTTGAGGATGCGAAAAGGTCTATCTGAGCACGACCAAATTTCTCCCAAAGGAGCTCCACCACCTCGGGGTGAAGTCTCCACTCCCCGGGCCTCAGCCCCTGCCTTGACAGTATATCTGCTCCCACATTCTGACGCCCCGGAATGTAAACTGCTCTGAGAGATAGCAACTTTCCTTGGGCCCATAGGAGGATCTGATGGGCCTGCTTGCAAAGGTTACGTGACCTCAGACCCCCCTGATGGTTGATATATGATACCACCGACGTGTTGTCCGTACGGACCAACACATGATGGCCTCTCAGGTCTGGCAGGAAATATTTGAGAGCTCGAAATACCGCCATCATCTCCAAGCGATTTATGTGCCATGACAGATGATGGTCCTGCCAAAGACCTTGCGCCGAGCGGCCACTCATGACCGCCCCCCATCCCGTGAGGGAAGCATCCGTCGAAAGCGTGACGCGTCGACAAGAAGCCCCCAGCACTGGGCCTTGGGCGAGGAACCAAGGTTTCTTCCACATGACCAAGGCACGAAGGCATAGCCGCGTGACCTTGATCTTGCGGAACGGATTTCCCCTCGGAGAAAACCCCTTGGTTCTGAGCCACCACTGCAGGGGTCTCATGTACAGCAGGCCAAAAGTAATCACGTTGGACGCTGCTGCCATGAGCCCCAACAGTCTCTGAAACTGTTTCACAGTGAGTGACTGGCCTAGTTTTACATTCTTTACGGCTGTGAGAATCGCAGAAACCCGAGCAGGAGATAGACGTGCCTGCATTGTGGTCGAATCCCAAATTACACCTAAAAAAGTGGTCCTCTGAGCAGGGAGGAGAACACTCTTCTTGATGTTGAGCCGCAACCCCAACTCCTTTATGTGAGACAGAATGACATCTCGATGCCGAACTGCCAACTGCTCTGACTGAGCTAAAATCAACCAATCGTCGATATAATTTAATACGCGAATGCCCTGGAGTCTCAAAGGAGCCAGAGCTGCATCCACACATTTTGTAAAGGTGCGGGGTGATAAACCTAGGCCAAACGGTAGAACCCGATACTGGTAAGCTTCGCCCCCGAAAGCGAACCTCAGGAACTTCCTGTGATGAGGATGGATGGATACATGAAAGTAAGCGTCTTTCAGGTCTATTGTGACAAACCAGTCCTCGGACTGAATCTGTGATACAATTTGCTTTAGTGTGAGCATCCTGAACTTGAGTTTCTGAACTCTGCCGTTTAACTGGCGCAGATCTAGAATAGGACGCAACCCTCCATCTTTTTTCGGAACAATGAAGTAACGGCTGTAAAACCCTGACTCTCTGCTGGGAGGAGGCACCCCCTCTATCGCTCCTTTTTGAAGAAGTGTCAGAACTTCCTGCTCCATAACCAGAGCCTGCTGTGGGTCCACCACTGTGGGAAGGACCCCTTGAAATCTGGGCGGACGAGAACCGAACTGAATTCTGTAACCCTTCTCTATTATATGCAGGACCCATAAAGAAATATTTGGCAGAAGTTTCCACGCTGCCAGAAATTCTGATAAGGGAACCAGTCTCTCGAGACTGGCCTCTGGATTTGATTGAACAATCATTTCGGCGCCCTGAAGCGGCGAACCGGCAGGGAACAACCGAACTGACCGTTCTACAATCCTCCTCAGAGGATTGCATGGGGACGCTGACGCCTCGGTGCCCTGAAACGGCGAACCGGCAGGGAACAACCGATGTGGCAACGCTGCGACTCTCCTCGGAGAACCGCCCCCCGGAGGGCGCCAAAGAGAAACGGTTCCTCGGAATCGTTCCTCCCTGGAGGGGACCACCCTCAGAAGCCTGGCACACTTGGCGTCAGGACTTCTTCTTAGTCCAGGTTCTTTTAGACATGACAGTCCTCAGATCCTGTCTGCCCCCAGCAGGCCTGGACTGCGAACGCCACTCGGGAACCCCAGATTGTGGAGGAGCCCGAGCAGCAACGCTCTGTTTCTGCTGGTATCTGTATGAGGAGCTCGTAGACGGACGAGGCTGCTCAACCTTTATATTGCGTGCAGCCTCGGGGACATTAGACCGGCGAGGAAGAAACCTCTGAAACGCAGCCGCTTGTTTTTTATTTTCTTGAAACCTATCGACAGCATCGCCGAACAGACTTGTAGGAGAAACCGGTGCGTCCAGAAGAACAGATCTATCTTTGTCTTTTATCTCAGAAAGATTCAACCATAAATGACGTTCCGTGGCCACCAGGGCTGCCATAGAACGGCCCACAGATTTGGCCGTCTCCTTGGTGGCCCGGAGAGATAAATCTGTCGTGCGACGTAATTCTCGAATTGCATCAGCACTAACTTCCTCACATTCATCTATGTACCTCAGCAGGTCAGCTTGATAGGCTTGTAATATCGACATTGTATGAAGGCATACTGCCGCCTGACCTGCTGCCGAATACGCTTTACCCACCAGCACTGATGTATTTTTTAATGGTCTGGTGGGTAACGTCGGGGCTTTCAGTGATGACGCTGACTCGGGGGAGAGATAGCTAGCAAGCGTCTCTTCCGCACGAGGCATCGTCAAATAACCGTAATCATCAATACCTCTCACTTTACTGTAATTACTAGTTTGAGGATTATGAACTCTGAAAGATGCCGGTTTATTCCATGATCTAGACACCTCAGTGTGGAGATCAGGAAAAAACGGGAGCTCCCGACGAGGAGGTCGTGATCTAGATGGTAAATAACGATCATCTAGAAGACTCTTTTTTGATTCAACATCAATATCATCAGCTGGCCACTCAATATTTAATTTAGTAACAGCACGAGATAAAACCTCCATTAACTCCTCATCATCGGGGATATGAGCTGGCGAAAACTCAAAATCCCCCATATCAACGACATCCGGTTCCTCAGAACTGGATAGCCGCAACATTGGTGCCTCAACCTGGGGAGGAGAAACCGCAGGGCGGGCTCCTTCCTGGGCTGGGACACCGGAACTAGCAGGTAAGGGCTGAGAAAGGGCTGGGCCCGTCTCAAACCCCGCTACTAGATCCATCTGTGAACCCCATGATGCACGCCGCCGCTGTGCCTCAGCAGCAGCGGGACCCGCACCACGGGGAACACGAACCGAACCATCCTCCTCAAAGAATGCCCGGCGGGAGCGGAGAGTTTTCATGGACAAACTCATGCAATGCTCACAATCAGCCCCCTCGAGGACTGACTGGGCATGCTCAACTCCCAAACAAGCAACACACATCTGATGTGTGTCCCCACCCGTAATGAAACGAGGGCAGGGAACAACACAACGTTTGAAATCTTGCTTGCTTGCCATAATGATATATATATATATAGCAATGTGATCGGACAGACAACAATAAATAGACAAGGACAGAATCACAGAGAGCGCTTGCTGAAGACAACAGAAGCTGGTGCGGTCTGTTTGCAAGGGTGCTTTATAGTTTCCTGGTCTATGACGTCACCTATGACGTATCGGGCTTCCATTGGACTGATTTTACACGCGCTTCATGACGCAATCACGCAGAGCGTTCCCACCGCGTCTCAAACGCAGCTCGAGTTCCCTTGAAAGGGAAACGCGATTATGCGATCGCATGATTTAGTGCATAATCAGCCAAAGTCCGCATATTTATGCGGGGGCCGCATTTTTTCAAATACACCGCACTTTCGCTGCATAAATTGCCGATTTCCGTGCAAAATATGTGGGGCTTGCATGATTTCATAATCCTCGCATTGTGTCACCGGGTGATTAAGAAAATGAGCGGCAGGTGTGGAGGGGGAGGAGCTCGAGTGGTGATTGGGGCACATGCTCCCAAAGTGGAGTATAAAAAGGGCCATTTTGAAGAGAAAGGAGCTCGGTGGGGAATGAAAACAGAGTGAAGACAGGGAGAGAGGCACAGAAAGACAGCGGAGGGAAGCCGCGAGAGAGAACTTGTGGTATGTTTATTCAGGGCCGGCCCGAGGCATAAGCGAACTAAGCGGCTGCTTGGGGCCCCTTGGCCACCAGGGGGCCCCCCCAATGGAGTCGAAATATCGAAAAAAAAATTTTTAGATAACTTAAACAAGTGACATAAATGAAAGAATTAATATGAATGAATGAATAATTAAAGACAATAAAAGAAAATTCTGATTTCATGATCAATATACCTCCCTACAACTGCTGCTGTGTCTGCCAGCGTTTAAGTCATTCGCATAATCTAGACACCTCGCGCGTGCATAGACCATTCGTGCGCAACTACGCATAGTCGCGGACTCGAGGTAATGTTAACTTGTTAAGCCATGTCACAAAAAAGGACGTATCCCTCTGGTGCCGAAAATAGAACGAAGAAAATAACAGAGGAGGAGAAAAAAGAGCAAGATTAAAGTCTGTTTGCATGATTACTTACGGTATGTTTTGTGCAGCAATTGAACCATTCCTATCTACGGCAAGCCCAGAGGGGAAAAATACATTGCATACACACACATAAACAACGAGCGCCAGTACATCATTACCGGTATTATAGTAATAGACTTTGTTGGATTCTGTCATGTACAATCTAACAAAGTCTGTTACAATAATACTAATAAAAAGAGACTTTGTGGACAGTTACACTGTATTGAGACAGTTGAGAAATAATAATATTTTTACAGTTTTCAACAATAATTATCATTGTTGAACCCTTGCTCTTATGTTTTTGATTTCTCAGTTGTCATTATTTTAGCAAATAATTAATTTGATATGTTTTGAGACAGTTTGTTTTAAGAAGTTTCAAAGAGTTAGTAAAAGAGAAAAGTAAAAGTTAAAAAAAAAAATTAAGTAGGCTATCTATTTTTTATTAAGTATTTATTTTGTATTTATACATAACCTCACTGTATTCATTTATAATGTATCATTATTGCGTGACATTTGTGTCAATAATCGTCAAGCACAGGTGACTCCGCGTAGTGGGAGGGGCCCCCAAATCAAATTCTGCTTAGGGCCCCCAAAAGGCTCGGGCCGGCTCTGTGTTTATTCCTCAGAGTCTGGAGAACCCCAAGCCAGCAGCACGAAGGATCCCGGCAGAGATATGAGTGGAGGCTTAATTCACTGGGAGGTATTGTGGATTGTAGTGTCTAGTGTGGAAATAAGCACGTTTGAAGTCTCGAGTGTTTTACTGATTGCACGAGTGCGGGAAATCCTAAATTCTACTTCCACTCATAGTCCCAGCTGTTGCTGATCCTCTGTTGTTCAGTCTCTGTCGCCAGGAATGAAGAATCACTAAGCCGGTGAGCGAATGAGAACCTATGAAGCTGTTACCGATCCTCTGCTGTTCAGCCACTGTCACCAGAAAGAAATAAACCACGAAGCCAGACTTTTAATAATCCAATAAAGAACATTGTTATTTATTTTAACCCTGTCTGCCTCATGTGTCCCACGGTATGCTCCTCGGGGCGGTGTTTCGATTTGAGGGGGTGGGCGGCCCGCTGGCGCTCACACCCCGACCTATGACACATTGTCTTTGCAAAAAAAGTCACATATCTTAGCAGAAAGTTGAAAAATTTTGCGTTTGCTTCACACAAGAGCAGCCATTTCCCCCTGTTGCCATGGGAACGTTATGAAGTGACGTAATTACGCGACGTGAACATCATCGAAAAGCTGTAAAACAGAAGCACACTTTCTTTTTTATATTTCATTTATGTTCGCACTTTATTCCCAAATCGAATCGTCTGTCACACGTTCTACCGTCCACATCGTTACTTAATAAACAAAATAAGATAAAAGAAGTAGCATCAAACAGAAATTACCCGCACACATGGGGTGTTCGAGGCGCATGCCACATATAATACTGCCGACAGTTCAACAGGGAGCGCACAGCTCTTAACCCTTTCACACGTAAGTTTAAAATATTCTAAATGACCCCCAGCGTGAGTTTTTCAAGGCGACCGTTATTTAGAACTTGTCACTTTAATGTTTCCATGGTGACGCGTCATTGCTTGTCACGTGACACAGCACAACCACAACACAGCGCTGAATGAATGAGGATCTGCTTTTATGTCATTTTTCCTTTTTTATTAAAATTATTCCCAAATGTATTAGCTATAGCATGAAACACTGATATTCCGATTGTCAAATATGTGCAAGTGGATGGGTTTTGTTGTTTAAACATCTTTATAACGATCGCGTTAGTTGAGCTGTATTCACAATGGGCGGCGCCATTTTAGTTTGTTGTACAGTTCAGAGAATCGGATCTGTTGGATTTACAACACGTCAATTCCTCCACTTCTCACGAAATACATGAAAGTAAGTGGCCGGTGAACTGGGAGAAGACTAGGGTCAAATGTAAAGCTACTTACACAATGTGTATCTGATATGAATAAAACGTGTCGTCTTATTTTATTATAATGGAAAGGATTATTATTGCCGCTTCCATAGACATCACATCAGTGTGTATTTTACAAACTCAAAATCATTGTTTTGCTAGTACTTATGTGTATTTAAATGTCTGAAACCTAAAATAAACATTATGTGGTTGAAAACACTCAATAGTTGTGATATATGACAGCACTGAGTGCGTCCGTCTCTGGCTCAGCGCCAGCCAACGCGCGAAAGCTCGTTTGAATTTAGCAGTTGATCATGTGATGCACTGACCGTTCTAATCACACCGGTGTGATCGTACGCTCCAGGGACCAGCCAAGACTGATCACACCGGTGTGATCGTACGCGTGAAAGGGTTAAATGGGGTCACACCTAATTTCTACTCGTTACAGTCTGAAATAAAACAAGAAGAGAAATTAAATATTACCAGCACTTTCTGTGATGTAGTATGCGTGCTTATCATAGGAAGTAATACGAAATGACTCTTCACATTAAGGTAGTATAGTGAGAACCAGGGACGTGCACAGGCATTTTGAGGGGCAGTTGCTTAGATTTCGGGAAAAAATACAATCCTTTTTTAACCTTTTGGCTTCCCGTACATTCAGTTGTGCTTCTTGCTCGTATTCAGTTCTGATGGTAGGCTACGGGCAACTACGCATGATTTGTAGTATGATTGCGTAAAGGGAACAGGAATTCCGGTAGGGAACAGAATCGACTGCTAAACCCAGTGCCGATCCTGACCTCCCCCTGGGGCCTTAAGCAAAATTCTGCCAAGGGGCCTCTACCTGACCTGTGGCGCCGTGAGCTATGTAAACCATATGCCATTGCCACACAGTCACACCTGACACTTCAGTGCTCCCATACAATCCTCCCCCCTTTAAACAAAACAGTCAAAGAATAAGTACAACAATATAGAACAAAATGAGGTTCAAACAAACAATATTTATTGAATAGAGTATTTTCAATAGAATGTTAAGATAACAAGTGAATATTAACGTAAACATACATAAGAAGAAAATAATAAATTATAACCCTGAGCTTTGGCTTTTGGGATTAACTTTGGTTCTCTCTACAGCCTGGGTATTTTCGGCATCAGTATGATTTTTTTATTTATTATTATGCATGTTGAAGCAATTCTTGATTTATGGTTATTATTTACTGAGGGATGTGCATCCATATTGACCAGTATGATCAATATTTTAAATTCAATATAGCCTATAAATCAATAGTCAATCAATGTCAAATTCTCAATACATTGCTTTCTATCTTGCATAATTAGTGCAGTTGTTTAGAGTTTTTAACTACACTGAGACTAGATAATCAGTGTCTTGTTTTATAATGTGTACTTTGATGGGAGTGCCACCATTCACGTGGATTGTACAGTATGTCTGGTCTCCACATATTTCTGCTTGAAAAATGCGAGTTTCATATTTCGTGCACGCGCATATGAACGCGATAACACACTCGACGCGGTTATGTTTTCCGAGCTGCAGTAAACAAACACCGTTGCACTTTGTCGTTTATCAAAAACAAACGTAATAAATAATTGCATTTTACTCTCACTTCTGTCAGGCACAAAGTGATGCAAGAGATGCACTGCCTGTCCAGCTAGGTTAGCAAGACCGAAAAACATCAAACTTTGCTGACATCAAACTTAGAGAGGAGAGAACACAAGTTTACCTGATTGTTGTTCCCGCAATTCACTCTCATTTCGTAACCAGAAGGATAGTTTCGCTTCATTTTGTTATGGATGTTGTACACAACATCGGCGGGGCCTTAAGTAATTTGCGGGGTCTTATGGCACCGGTCGCATGCAGTCTATGGTCGCGTGCAGCGCTGCAGCCACGTAAACAGTTGAGCTGAGTGCCCGAATGGAAGTGAATGAGGCTTTGAGATTTTTTTTTATTTTTTTTATCTAGGCCTACGTAAAATGCTGCATCCATTGTACGATTTTTTTTTCTTCTTTTTTTTCGGAAGGGCAACCTGAGTCCAGAAGGGCATATGGGCAGTTGCCCGGGCAACCTGAGCAACCCCCCTGTGCATGTCCCTGGTGAGAACAGGGTGTTGGGGGAATCACTCTTTTTTTCTCTTTTTTATCAAACCGCAGTTTTTGCAAGTCCCTGCAGTTTTTGCAAGTTCCCGCAATTTTTGCAAGTTCCCGCAATTTCATCGCATAAAATTGCATAAATATCCCGCATATTCCATCGCATTTTTAAAGAAAACGGGCCGCATAATCAAGGATTTTTGCCCGCAACAATCACAAAAAAAAAACGCGTTTTTCTGGAAGGACTGCGGGGTTTAGACAAATTATACGAATTCGTACGAGTGAGGTCATATGAATTAGCCATCTTTTACTCGCTCGTACGAATTGGTCATGAGATAGCGTTGAATTATCCATCAGTTTTTTAGTATGATGTTTGCATGCCCCCGTAAGGGTAAGGTTTAGGGGTTGACCTTTATGGTGATATTTTATCTACATATAATTTTAGTAAGTTTACAAATATAATCAATAAGTATGACAACATATGTTTTTACATTGCCTTAACTTAAAATGTTCTACTTTTTATACAAATTATAAAGATTGAAACTCATTTTTTAAAAGTCAGTTTAATGTTATTTAAGTGGAAATGACTTAAACATCCTAGTTGATTGTACTTAAAAATTGAACGCAACAACTTTTTTTGACAGTTCCAAAATTTCCAACTGGCAATACTTATGAATACAACATTTTGTCTGCAATACAAACAGAGTGATTCAAACAGTCTCAGTTCCAATCACTCGGCCAATCTAATTTGAAGACCTGAAAAACTCTGAAATGGAACTGACTGGATATTTCACATTAACAAGTCCAATTATTCCAGGATCAGTTTAAGTCCAGGTCTAAGAAACAAAACATAACTGTACCTTCTTGTGTGGTCTTGAGGAATTAGATCATTATGGTGTACTGCAGAATTCACATTCCTACCTTCAAATCCACAATATTGTTTAGACACAACACAAAAGACGTGGCCTTGAGCTATGTCTGCATGTGTGTGTTCTGCGAGTGTAAGTCCCCCACAGTCCAGTAATGCTCTAGAAACATAGAACGTGCCTGAAGGTCGATGCGGCCCCGTGTCCTGCACGCATCCATCAACCAAAGAGAACCATTTAACTTGAAGAGTCATTTCCTGCACATCCCTTTGAAAACAAGCGGTTTGATCCCTCTCCATAGAGCCGTGCCACAATCTCCGCACTGTAGTCTGGAGAAAATGGAAACCATTAACACAGCGGGCAGCGACAATCTCTATTATTTCTTTTACTATTTGAAAAATGTTGCCTAGGGAAGCAATCACACTCCCTTCAAATGGCAGCGTATGTGTTTTGTCATCAGTCTGGCCTAGGTCTTCAAGCAGTAATGAAACACCCCATATGGCAACAAAAAAAAAAAAATCTGACCCGAAAATATTTTAAAAATATGCTAACAATATGTTGCAAACAACAAAGGTTTAATTATTATTATTATTATTATTATACTATTTTTCAATTTAAAATAAAATTATTTTAAACCTTCAAATCCTCCATCTCTCATGTGTTACTATATCAGTGACAGAGCCAAATGTGATCAGAGAATCTCTGCACTGTGCAGTTTACTGACAACTTAATCGTTTCTCAAAGACACATGTGAATTGATCCAAAGAAAACTGCCATCGAGGTCTGTTAAACTCAAAGGGCTCTTTGTTAGTTTTACATAAATACTCTTTAATTGTCAGTGCACTCTGCTTGAGGTGTGAAACTTGTCAAGTGTTTTATTTATTTTTTAGGAGCAGAAAAAACTTCATTTCAGAAAACTAGTGACATGGTGTCTAGGGGGATTAACTGCCTGAAAAAAATATTTCACTCAAAATTACATAACTACATCATCACATTGAAGTCTGTAATTTATGGTTAGTGCAAAATTAAAACATTGTCTCCATGATGCTGTAATGTTGACTACATTATTTAGTTTCTCCCCCTTCGCTGCTCTACTTTGAGGAATCATTGCTGTGAATCCCTTAAGGTGGCTTGTCTAACCTCCTGAGATGCAGTTGCTGAATTCTTGGTTTTCATTTTGACCACATTTTTGCCTTCAGCAATTCTAACTGGGACAGTATACAGAAAATGCCAGTTTTGAGGGATGATTGGCACACGTTGACGTGCTAGCATTATGTTTTCATCACCTCAAACCTCTGTCTCGCAAGTTTAGCAATTCTATAAACAATTGTACAGGTGTGGAGAGGACCAGGTGCCTTTCACCATCTAAGCATCTTGCAGATGTCATCAATTCTATCAGGTGTACTGTATTTGCTTTGATGTCTTTGGAAAGCTCTTCCTCTGTTGAAGCTGATCTGTTATTTGTTGTGAGGCTATCTTTGGCAGCAGCTTTGACTTGTTTTCATTTTAATGTTGATTCTGAGTAATCCCAGTACTATCATCACCATCAGGCTGTTGTTTTCTGAAGATTTTGAAACGAAACCACACCCTTGAGAAGCATCTTAAAACCTTACTGTCTTCCAAGTTTGACTGTTTTAGGGCAAGCATTGTTTTCTTCTTCACAATTGTATTTTATTTTTTTGATAAAGTGGCCTTGATAAAGTAATATACATCTCATTATGCTACTTAGATGACGATAATGCTAAAGATGATGAAGATTGAGTTCAAAATTAAACAAAAAACATACAGACGGTTGGTCTCGGAACGCCCCCGGGAACGCCCCGTCACGTGATGTGAATTTAGCCCGTGGGGGAAAACATTGCCTTAGCGCTAATTGAAATACACGCGACAATCATGCCGAAGAGTTGCTGTGTCGTTTTCTGTACCGCCAATAAACAAACAAATTATGAATTGAAGTTCTACATCCTTCCTAATAAACACACAGAACCGGATAGGAGGACAGGGACTTGTAATTTTTTAGATCACTGTGTATTTCTATAGTAGTGTATAGTTTTGTGATGTTCTGTAATACCTCTATAGTACTACTTATATAGTATGTCCCAAATACTATAGTATTCCTATAGGATTACTATACTATTTTGTTCTAAAATACTACAAGATTCCTATAGGGTATGTGAAGGTACGTCACGCAGTGTTGCATTATGGGACGTGGGCGCCATGTTTACAGGCACGATCTCTGTTTACCTTTTGGCGGCCGTTGGTAATAGTGGGTGTGTTTGGCTAAAACGAGGTAAAATTTAAGAAGAACGGAAGAAATGGACAAGTTGAAAGAAAAAGAAAAGGGACCCTACCGGGAGAAACTAAATGCCACTGCCAAAAAAACGTTATTTGGACAAACTGTCCACGATAAACAACGTTCATCCATATGATTTAGTTTTGGTGCTCGGTTTAGTAGCCTAGGCTAAGTTGATTACCATTGTACATAATGTAGCCTATTGCTATTTGACCTGAGAAGCAGCTCTCATAGTTAATGTTAGCTTGCTATTTTCAGCATATGTTAAGTTTTCATAGGTTGTGCAATTTTTTTTTTTTTTACAGAATTACAGCAATGCGTTCTCCATCTTTAATCTGTCCGACAGCGAGTTGACACCATTTACAGTCTGTTGACACACAAATCTGCGTCCCTTTACTCACTCGTTTAATTTGCTCCGGATGAATATTGTTGGTGTTACAGGGTGAGGGGTTGTGCATATTGAGCACAATTGTACTCATTTCCGCAGATTTTGTACTCACAACCAAAGTGCTTGCACATAAAGACAAGTATATTGGCTATTTTAAAACAGTATAATGGGTCCGTGCCTCATAAGCAACAGCAGCCTAATATACCAGCTGCCAAATAATGAGATAATATAAAAAATATCTATATGTCAGTTTGTCCCTATGGTATCGATGTCAAAAGTGTGGCCAGTGAAAATGCGGAGTGGCTAGTAACTTTGAAAAACCACTAGCCACAGTGGCTGGTGAGCAAAAAGTTAATGTCAAGCCCTGATTACTTTATAATGCCACAAGATTGGGTAACTTGTTAAATACAACTGTGCGTTATTGTCATCAGTTAACCCTCTGGGGACCAAAAACGCACCGGTGCGTTTTGGCAGATTTTTTTCATATAGCAGAACAATAGAATTAAACTACTCCATCATTTCTGGTCATACAGAGTTAAGACATATGAGAAAATATACTGTTAAATGTCTACTTTTTTATGCGCCCACATACAATCAAAATAAAATATTGTGTTTTTGTAAAATAAAGAAAATAAACAGGGTGTGCGTTCTGCCTCTCCGTGTCCGTGAACTTTTTTTCTGGAGCACGTCTATAAACTTAAACAAAACTCAGCGAATAGCCTACTATTCACCCAGCCATGAGCAATATATCTTTAAAATCATTTAAGTTTGTACTTTTAAATGATCTGATTCAAAACTAAAATAAAATGTCATCTAAATAAAAAGAGAGAGGTGTCAGCCGTTCTAATTATCGTCCTCGCATCTCATTATTCCGCTAATGTGACACGCCCACGGAGAGCGCGCGCTATTCAAACGCTAATGATCTGAAGCAACACATTGAGACGTGTAAACGCCCACATAAACTCTGTGAACACACTATATTTACCGTAATTCCTCAAATAAAATCTGGGGCCTTTATTTACCTAAACTGCAGAAGGTAACCGGCTTTTATTTGAAGCAGGCTTTTATTAGAGGCAGGCCTTCATTAAAATAAAAATCTAAATCAAATTTCCGTCTGGGTTCCATATGCTCCTCAAGACATTTTCTTTTTCAATAAAGTTGTTGAAAAGACCGTTATACTTACTAGCAGCACTAAATGATATCTGTGTTATATCTGTTACTAATATCTATTGGCTGTTGGCCTACGTTACGATGAACTTGAATGCACATTAGGATATGTTTACACCTGGCCACTTCATGCGTTTTCTCAGATCAGAAAGCTATGATTTATCAAAACAATTCTATTTAAATCTGCTCACAAATGCATTTTCGCAAAACGGATATAAATCGCGCTGCATATTTAATGGAGTTCACGCAACCGAAAGCAACAGATATGAGCTGCTGCATTTGATAGATCATCTAATTTCAAAATTAAAAGACCGCAATAAGAGAGCAACAGCTCTGGTAAGATCATTTCGTTTCTTTACTTTTAATGATGAGGAGTATTGTCTGCAACTTACTTTCACTTTAATTTGCAATAGTTTGCACTTTTGCTTTATGAATAGATGCTCAGCTGCTGTGATGCGTGTTGCAGTAGCGTTGTCACAACTTGCTATAACATTACAGCCTATAACACGCTCTCACACATTTATTTCTTAGCGTTTTTGGAAGGAGTAAAATTTAGATACGTGGTTTCAACAATCAGATGCATTTGATTTACACTTGTGCAGTTTCGTCTGGAATCTCGTCTCAGATCTCCTCCTGAAGAAGTGGTTTGAGTGATCGGATTTAAATCGTCTCGAATGCGCTTCGGATGGCATTTATACCTGGTCTTTTCACAATCAGATAGCCATCAGATCACAGAACACGCATGAAGTGGACAGGTGTAACATCTCTTCAATGAAAGGCATTTAGGAGATTATCCACACTAATTTTCCCCCGGCCTTTATTTGAGACCGGCCTTTATTTGTCCGCGTTGATCACGCACCCGGCCACTATCAGAGGCCCGGCGTTTATTTGAATACCGGTTTTTATTTGAGGAATTACGGTAGTCAGATTAATGTACTGTCGTCTTGCGCGGCTGTGAGGAATAATCCTGGGACATTTACCTACCTCAGAACAAGTGCTGGTTTATTTTCACTTCGAGGAGCAACAGATCCAGCTGAGAAGTGTGTAAGTGTTTTATTCTTGTGCTTTGTTCTAATCGCGATATAGAATAACGTTAGTGTCTGTAAACGCAAAAATAGCATACTGTTTAAATTTGAATCATGTTTCTCTCTGTGTGTGTGTGTGTGTGTGTGTGTGTGAATGAATGAATGAATGAATGAATGAATGAATGATTGACTGAATGAATGAATGCACAGATGCGCACTGTTACAGACGAAATAAAAGACAACATTTCGTTGACTGGTTCTGGATAGATTATAAAGTTTTTACTCTAAAATAGACATCAAATAAGCTTTTGTTAGCAGTTTCTGCTCATATGTTAAATGAATAGTAGCCTATGTGTTGTCAATAAACTAATTAACTAAGATGTTATAGTGTTTGTTCCAATGCAAGCTATATCAAAATAATGAATCCTTAACTTTGAAATATGTGTGATCAAATGTATTGACCTACTAAGACATTTATGGAAAAAGACAATTTTCTTTTCAAGATGTTTCCAAGTCTAACTTTGAACCAATTCTGTAGAATGGCCCATATAACCTATTTGAACAGGATTTGTTTCCAGGTATGACTAAAAATGTGCTTTTGACTTTCATTTATATTTATATTTTATGTATATATATATATATATATATATATATATATATATATATATATAGGGACGTCCCCACATTTGGAGCAGCCGTCATTTGGGCCTCAGTCGGAAAAGGGTGGCTTGCTCACTTCAGGTTGGTGGAGAGATCCTTCCTCAAGTGGAGGAGTTTAAGTATCTTGGGGTTTTGTTCACGAGTGAGGGAAGGATGGAACGGGAGATTGACAGACGAACCGGTGCAGCTTCTGCAGTAATGCGGTCGATGTACCGGTCTGTTGTGGTGAAGAAGGAGCTGAGCCGTAAGGCAAAGCTCTCGATTTACCAGTCAATCTACGTTCCTACTCTCACCTATGGTCATGAGCTTTGGGTCATGACCGAAAGGACAAGATCCCGGATACAGGCGGCCGAAATGAGCTTTCTCCGCAGGGTGGCTGGGCGATCCCTTAGAGATAGGGTGAGAAGCTCGGTCACTCGGGAGGAGCTCAGAGTAGAGCCGCTGCTCCTCCACATCGAGAGCGGTCAGCTGAGGTGGCTCGGGCATCTGTTCAGGATGCCTCCTGGACGCCTTTCCGGGGAGGTGTTCCGGGCATGTCCCACTGGAGGAGACCCCGGAGAAGACCTAGGACACGCTGGAGAGACAATGTCTCTCGGCTGGCCTGGGAACGCCTCGGTGTCCCCCCGGAAGAGCTGGAGGAAGTGTCTAGGGAGAGGGAAGTCTGGGCATCTCGGCTTAGACTGCCGCCCCCGCGACCCGGTCCCGGATAAGGTTATATGGGCTATATGGTTATATGGTTATATGGGCCATTCTACAGAATTGGTTCAAAGTTAGACTTGGAAACATCTTGAAAAGAAAATTGTCTTTTTCCATAAATGTCTTAGTAGGTCAATACATTTGATATATATATATATATATATATATATATATATATATATATATGTGTGTGTGTATGTGTGTGTATGTGTTGTATTTGTTTAATTATTTACAAGGGGGTTGGGCCGTTGACGCCCATTCGCATATTGCCTTGGCAAACAAAAAAAAGTTTTTCACAATTGTAATCAATCTATTGTGTTATGTGAATGATTAGGCAGGATGATTTTCAGATCATTTTGAAGAAAAAACTCTAGGCGACAACTTCCATTAGTCAAAAGTCTTGTGGACACATATTTAGTATGTGTTTTGTGGCCTTATTTCAGAAACTGTAATTTTTTGTTTTTTCAATATCCATGCATTAACAATATTCTCTCAAAAATACAAACATGTACATACATGTTGTTCACATATTATGGTAGCCCCGTTTGTGCTATATGTGAATTTACACCTTTGCCATTAACATGTTTATAAATAACTGAAAAAAACACAAATGTCAGTGCATGTCAAAACATCCCAAAGGCCCCAAAAACACCTTGGTCCCCGGAGGGTTAATGTTGACATGTAAAAATGAGGGTATTTGGTAGTTTATTTTAAAACAGTTTGATGTATCTTTGCCATCCCAATTTATGTGTACTTAAAGGATCTTTGTGGATACAATCAGTACAGAAATAGATAAAAGTCACTTAATGTATTTATTAAGCAGTTATAAACTTGATTCACAAACATTTTAAAAAGGCATGTAAAAAGATGTACAGAATATCAAAGCAAATTGTTCATTGTAAACAAAACAATACATAATTTGATTCATGCAATTTGGCCTGGCTTTATCATCTGCTAACATGAACCACAAATTCAACATCATTCATCAACTATCCCACTAACTTAGTCATCAAGGAATATACAATACACAACCTCTTGCTTTGTACAACTTTTAACAAACGTATAGGGTAGTAACTAAGTAAAGTTTTTCCTCCTGATTGCGGCAACAAACGCGATCCGGTGTCTTCTCGTCAGCTCCTCGACCTGCTTCCCTTGTTGTTTTTTCCAAGAAGGAAAGCTAAAAAAACGTATTCCGTTGTTCAGTTTCCTCCCTGAACGATCGTGTGGCCTGCTATGGCAGTTCTTGATCGAGCAGCACTGACATTTATTAAAATCTCGACAGAAAATCCGAACACAGCCTCCAACACACGAATTCAAATACAGCGGGTTAGAGCGTGATCCTGTAAATATAGCGCCAGACCCATAATGCAATACGTCGTGACATCACCTTCGCATTCCCTATAGTTGTTATTCATAAGGGATGTCTCATTCACATTAGCGTTATCAGCTGAAGGCTCGCTTTATAGGCCAATCGCTACGTAATGACGCGAGCCGTGAACCTATGGAGTAGTTCGAGGTCTACACTCAATACAGACTGCAGTCTGTGAGTAAGGGATAACTGTCAGCACAGTCCCTCGGAAACTTCGTACTACTGATCACCGTTTTACAAAAGGATTAATAGTTTGGAGTGAAGCATATGTACAATTGGTAAGTCACAAGGTTTTATGGAGTTATAGTATGCAACATATATGAAACTTGATTGAGTTATAGGCTAATGTTACCGCTACAGCTACCGCGATGTCTTACCTGGAGATTCAACCAGATAACAAAATATGTCTGGAAAAGACACCTCCGTTTTTAATTAAATAAGGGCAATCATAACCTATTGCAGTTAATTTTCTCGCAATACAACATTGTCATTCAAATACACACGATGTTCGTTGTGTTTTTGAAGTAAAAAAAGTGTCACAAATGTCACACAAATATCAGTTATTAATTCATATTATTATGTTTTAAGGTAGTTGCACAGCATGGCATTTAATAACCTTGCTTTGTCATAAAAAGCTCAATATCAATTATTTGATATCTTATGGGACTTATTGACCTTGACATGCAGTTATGATGGTCGGCAGGGCCCTCTATGATATTTCATACTGTTTCATATTTATTTTTCTTTTCATGTTCGCTGCACCGCATGACTTTGATTTGTTGGACAAAGGTTTTTCAGACATTAAGAAGCAGTGAGTCAGTTTTTTTGAAAAACAGACAACAGAAATAAAAGATCATCCAAAACTAATAAGGTCTTTTTAAAATAGTTTGTATTATTTTAATGCGGTATTTCTGTATTATGAGGAGAGTTGTAGTGTATGTATGACTTTTTGTATGCTGTCTAAAAATTTCAAAATAATTCAGAAATTTAAAACATGCTTATAATGTATGTAACACATTGTTTGTATGAATGTACTCTTATGTATTTTTGAAGTTTCAGATTCAGACAAAAATGAGCATGTCATTGACCCTTCAATCAATATCCACCTCTGTAACCAATATTGACTTACAAAATAAATTATTTAGTCTTGATTGATGTCAGTCAACCTTGTAAAAGTAAAAACCTTCAAACCGCCTGGATTGGCAACATTAAATCGTTTAACCGGCATTTTGAGTTCAGGAGGAAAAAAAAAATCAGGTCAAATTGGATGGATGTCAAGAAGAAAGTCTTTGAATAGAAGTGGAACATTAAACCACATCATTAACATACAGGAAAAAGAAATAAAGAGCAAAATCATAGAATCATTAATCATAAAAAGTCTGACAGCAGCAGCAGTTCAGAATGATTGATGATGAGCCAAGATAAATTTGATCCCTTTTCTCATCACCGTCTGGATATGCCACACTTGTGAACTATGATTTGTTTCGTACACAACGTCAATATTTTGACAGACATGCAGGCTCAGAGGAGATAAATGATGCTATAGTCACCAGAGCAAAAATTAGGCTGGACTGACTGATGTTTAAATGTAATTTATGTACTTGTCATATGTGTTTTGTAAGCTTGTTTCCACCACGGAATAAAAAAAATAAATGATAATTGCGAGTTTTTATCTCACAATTCTGACTTTTTTTCTCACAATTGGGGAGTTTATATCTCACAGTTATACAAAACTATATGCTGACGTTTTATGCTGAATTGCGAGTTATAAAGTGTGAATTGTGACGTTACATGTCACAATTCTGTTTTGTGTGTTGTTGGTTTCCACCACAAAATTATAAAAAAATAAAAAAATGGTAATTGCACATTTTTATCTCAGTTCTGACTTTATTCTCACAATTGTGAGTTTATATCTGCCAATTCTCAGTTTATATCTGCCAATTCTGACTTTTTTCTCTCAATAGCAGAAATAAGCTTCCAGCGTTTTGTCTACATTTTCATGTAGTTTTAGTACTAAAACCCCTCTTAAGATGTTTTGGATGAGATTCATTCACACATGATGAGTTTGCACATTATACTTTTTATCTCTCATTTTGTTGTCAACCTTGTGAGAGGCAATTTTTTGGAATATATAATGGAAGAATGCAACATTTTCCACACTTTCTAAAATTAAATGTAAAACATAATGATGTCAGCCTTCCAACACTGTGTCAGATGTCAATTGTGGTTGTGAAATTGAGATGCTCAAATGCTGTCTCATAAGCTAGTTTTAGCACTGTTAATTTTCCACGGCTTTGGGGGGCAGATGTGCAGTGGGAGTATCTCAGTGCAAAGTTTCTCCCTCACTCACTTCTTCAGAGTTGGAGCTGAAACTCCCCAGAGGAGTGCTTTCAGTAGGTTTGCCATGAAGTCTGGATGACTAGACGATTGCCAAAGTCTGAGACTTATTTCAAAGAAGCCAGGGGTCTCCAATGAGTCAAAGCACGCAATATTAATGAAATGTGTGTGTATTCGCGTCAGTGTGCGCTTTAACACATATCACTCTGTTCTTGTTCACAGCCCATCTGCTGCAGTGTTCCTGATAAAATCCAGAGCATCATAGGGGAGATGGATTGACTGTCAGATGGTCTCTCTCTCTCTCTCTCTCTCTCTCTCTCTCTCTCTCTCTCTCTCTCTATGTGTGGGTGTGTGTGGTCCTGGTAAACCCTATGGAGTGGGGACCAAATATCCACAAAATGATAGTACCGGTAATACCAGAAATTTGGACCTTGTGGGGACATTTTTATTTATTTATTTATGTTTGGTCCCCAAGAGCAAACCAGCTTATAAATTATACTAAATTATGTTTTTGCAGAAAGTAAAAAATAAAAATAAAAACAGCATGTCTATCCCTAGTGAAAAAAAAAAATATATATATATATATAGGCCTATACCAAAATGTTTTTAAAATACATTTAGTTCATACTAGGTATACTACATATATCACATACTGTCCACATACTGTGTATGTGGAAAGAGCTGCAAAAACCCACGAGGTCTGAAGATCCACCAGACCAAAATGGGATGTTTGGTGAAAGTGCAGCCAGAGCAGCGCTCAAGGAATTACCTCGTTGTGTCTCAGGAGGAACTATGGTAGGAAACATCCCAAAGTGCCAAGAACCTTCACACTCCAGAGGACCTTGGTGAGACGCAGGAGGAGCCGAGCCTGGAGTCACCCCACAGCACTCAGAACCTCCATGTTCCGGAAGCCCAAGAACCAGGCATCCCACAACACCAACGGCGGATTAAGTGGCCTCCAGCCAGCAAAGGAAGTGAGTGGTAGCAATTTGATGATGATGTGGATGGTATCCTGGAAGCTACGATGAAGGGAACGGCAGACAGGAAACTCCAAACAATGACGACCATGATAACCAGCATCGCCACCGAAAGGTTTGGCTTGGCAGAGAAGCACACTGCTACAAACCAGTACTCCAAGAACCGCAGGGCAGAGAAGATTGCACAGCTGAGACAGGAACTCCGACTCCTGAAGAGGCAGTTCAAGGGGGCAACCGAGGACATGAAGCCAGGGCTGGCAGAACTACGGGGCATCCTCAGGAAGAAGCTGCTGACCCTACGCCGAGCAGAGTAGCATAGGAGGCGGGCTAAGGAGAGAGCCAAAAGACGAGCTGCCTTCCTTGTAAACCCTTTTGGGTTTACCAAACAGCTGCTAGGCCAGAAGCGTAGTGGCCAACTCACTTGCTCAAAAGAGGAGATAGATGCCTATTTGCATGACACCTATAGCGATGCAGCCCGGGAAGTGGACCTTGGTGAATGCAGACACCTCATTAATCCGCCTATACCAACTATTGACTTTAACATCAAAGTACCCAGTTGGAAAGAAATTCAAGCTGTTGTTAAGGCTGCCAGAACCAGCTCAACACCAGGACCTAATGGTGTGCCATATCTGGTGTATAAGAGGTGCCCCAAGCTCTTGCATCGTCTGTGGAAGATCCTGAGGGTCATCTGGAGGAGGGGGAAAGTTGCCCAACAATGGAGATCTGCAGAAGGGGTGTGGGTTCCAAAGGAAGATAAGTCAACCACCATAGAGCAGTTTAGGACCATCTCGCTGCTAAACGTCGAGGGGAAGATATTCTTCAGTATCCTTTCTCAATGGCTGTCAGACTACCTCCTAAAGAACCAGTACATCGACCCCTCAGTGCAAAAGGGAGGGATCCCAGGGGTTCCCGGGTGCCTTGAACACAGTGGAGTGGTGACACAACTGATTAGAGAGGCTCGTGAGGGGAAAGGAAACCTGGCTGGACTTAGCCAATGCATATGGCTCCATACCCCACAAGCTAGTGGAGGTGGCATTGGGGAGACATCATGTTCCGAGCAGCATCAAGATTCTCATAATGGATTATTATAACAACTTTAATCTGAGATTCACTTCCGGCAAAGTTACATCTGAGCGGCATCGTCTGGAAAAGGGGATTATCACTGGATGCACTGTTTCAGTGATTCTCTTTTCCTTGGCCATGAACATGCTGGTCAAATCCGCTGAGCCGGAATGCAGAGGCCCCAAAACCAAGTCCGGAATCCGTCAGCCCCCCATTAGGGCATTCATGGACGATCTGACAGTAACAACTGTAACAGTCCCAGGATGCAGATGGATTCTGCAGGGCTTAGAGAGGTTAACCACCTGGGCGAGGATGCGCTTCAAGCCGGAAAAATCCAGATCCATGGTACTGAAGAGAGGGAAGGTAACAGACCAGTTCCACTTCTCCCTAGGAGGTACCCAAATTCCATCAGTCACAGAGAAGCCTGTGAAGAGCCTTGGGAAAACCTTTGACTGCTCTCTAAAGGATGCCGCTTCCATCAGGGCAACAAATGAACAACTGGAGAGCTGGCTAACTACAGTTGACAAGTCAGGGCTACCGGTAAAATTCAAAACTTGGTTATACCAACATGGAATCTTACCCAGGATATTGTGGCCATTGTTGGTGGATGAATTTCCAATTTCCACCGTGGAAGGATTTGAGAGGAGGGTGAGCAATTACCTGCGACGGTGGTTGGGCTTGCCAAGAAGTCTGAGCAGCATTGCCCTTTACGGGAAAAAGAACAAGCTAACGCTACCAATCAACAGTCTTAGTGAGGAGTTCATGGTTACCAGAGCAAGGGAGGTGCTTCAGTACAGGGATTCCAAGGACCTAAGAGTATCTCAAGCTGGTATTGAGGTCAGGACTGGTAGAAAGTGGAGGGCACATGAGGTGGTGGACCAGGAAGAATCACGACTGCGCCATAAAGAACTGGTGGGTCCTGTGGCTATTGGTCGTGCAGGACTGGGGAGTACTCCAACAACTCATTACAACAAACTGAAGGGTAAGGAAAAGCGGGATCTGATCCAAAAAGAAGTGAGGGCTGGGATCGAGGAGCAGCGTGCAAGCCAGATGGTGGGAATGAGGCAACAGGGTGCATGGACCAGATGGGAAGATGCCATGGAGAGAAAGATTTCATGGGCAGAGCTGTGGAGGGCTGAGCCCTTTCGCATCAAATTTCTTGTTCAGTCTGTCTATGACAGTCCAGTCCATCCAATCTCTTTTGTTGGGGCAAGGTTGAGACTCCGGCATGTACCTTGTGTCAGGGAAGAGGATCACTGAAACACATCCTCAGTAGCTGTCCTAAAGCAGTTGGGGAAGGTCGCTACCGCTGGCGCCACGACCAGGTGCTGAAGGTGGTTGCTGAGTCCATCACTACTGCCATCAATCAGAGCAAGCATTTACAACCACCAAGGCGCAAAATTTTATTCTTAAGAGCAGGAGAACCTCCGCCTTCCCGACCAACAGTTCAGACAGGCCTGCTGGGAACAGCGAATGACTGGCAGCTAAGGGTGGACCTGGGAAAACAACTCAAGTTCCCCCGAGACATCGTGGAGACCAGCCTTAGACCCGACATGGTTCTGTTCTCAGTAACATCGGAACAGGTTATCTTGATGGAGCTAACAGTGCCCTGGGAGGAGAGGATGGAGGAAGCGAGTGAAAGGAAAAGGGAGAAATATGCGGAGCTGGTGGAGGAGTGTCGGAGACGGGGGTGGCGTGCTCAGTGCTTGCCCATCGAGGTTGGGGGAAGGGGCTTTGCAGGAAAGTCACTCTGCAGGGCCTACAGCCTCCTGGGAATCACAGGAGCACGCAAGAGAAGAGCCATTAGTGCAGCTTCAGAGGCTGCGGAAAAAGCCTCACGATGGCTGTGGATCAGGAGGGACAAACCGTGGGCTTCTTGGACACAGGCCGGGAACTGATCACTCCCGGTCGGGTCGCCTGGGTGAGGAGGTCTGAAGTTGAAAGACCCGAAACCCCCTATGACCCCAGGTAATATCACTGATGATGTGTCCAAGAGTGCATCACAAGGTGTATGCAACAACCACTACAAATCTATCACAGTTTTTTTTTTCTTTACAAATGCTTGCACACAGTTTTTGAATCTATGGCTCCATTTCTCAAAACACTACACACAAGTCGTGACACATATCTTTAAAAAGCAAACACTTCATTCAAAACTATTTTAACTCTTCTAAAAATTTTGTTTTTGCGTAGTAACTCTACATACAAATATCATATAAATCTAACACACTACTATATTGTGTCTTTTGCTTGTTTAGTGTGCAGTGGAGTGTAGGAGTTTGTCATATGTACAATTACACTGTATATACAGTATGTATGCACAATTTATGAATTTTACACAGGTATGGAACTGAACTGAATCAATTCTAAACTGACTTGAGCTTTATAATGATACTCGTTAGAGCTGCTTTTCAGTAGAATTTGAATGTTACTTTTGTGAAGCTGCTGTGAAATCTGTATTGAATCACTTTAGTGCACCCCTTGAAACCCGGAACGCCTCCTGGTGGCAAGGCAGTGACAGGTATGTATATCTGTCACCCCCTGCAGTATGCCTTTGTGCTAGGTGGTGCCCCAACACATCTCCTTCCTCTTTAGCCAGAGCCAAAAGCTGTTATTCTCTGCTTCCACAGACAGATTCTTGCGAAGGCTTTCTCCAGACACTCAGATCTCTCATGAGGTGGACAGCTGATGTCCCCACAAAGCTGCAGCATCCCACCTCTACCGGGTAAATGGTGGTTCTCCATCCCGCCTCCCTGCACTCATCTGCAAGATCTGCATGTTTCAGCCTCTTCCTCTCCCATGCCGCCTCCACCCCTGCCTCCCACGGATTGGTTAACTCAACAAGGAGTACCGCTTTAGAGCTGCTGGACCACATCACAATGTCTGAACGCAGTCTTGTGCTAGTGATCTCTGTGTAAAACTGGAGCTTCTTGCCAGGTCGACTCTCATACTGCAGTCCTAAATCAAGCGGGCCGATCTCTGTGGTACTCTCAGAGTGGCGATTGTACCCCTCCACCTTTTTGAACAAACTGGATGTAATGGTCTGCTGGTGCAAAGTGCCCCCTGCTCGCTTCCTGCCTCTGTTTCTCCAGAATATCTGCCAGCCTTTTCAAGACCTGGTCATGCCGTCATCTGTAGCTGCCTTGGGAGAGGCACTTGCGGCCTGACAAGATAGGGTGGAGGCTTACACCCGGGGTTTTACAAAGAGAGCAGCATTCCTCCTTACCAAACCACAAGCTTAGGTTCCGCAGACAGGGAAGAGTGTCGTAAGTCAATAAAATAACTAAGCCTTGCCTGCACGATATTTCAGAGGTCTGCCAAGCTGATGTTTCTGGCAACTACGTTCTCCCTTGTCGTCCATTCCCCTGAGCTATGGCCTTGATCTTTTGATGCTCATTCTCCATGTTTGTCACCTCGGCAACGACCAGCTCCTTCCTCCCTTTCTTGCTGGCCTTGGACCAGAACTTTGGGACTTCTCCACGCCCAAGGCCTGCCCTTCCTGCTTGAACTCTGCCGATTGTCTCTTTTTGCTGCAGCCTGCTTATTGCCTGGTCGACCTCAGGATGGGATTTCCATTTACGGCCAGTGAGGACCTGCACATTTTCATCCCTCGCTGACTGATCAGTGGACTCCTTTATTTCCATTCCAAGTTTTGGAGAATGCCCATGGTAATTGACTGGTAAGGGCAGCTGTAGCATTTTTCTTCCAAAGAGACTGGTTTCAAACAGGCATCGCGGCACCCCCAGCCATTTTCGGATTAACAAGTTGGCTTTTCCATCCAGCCTGCTTACCATGGATAATGGAATTTCGCACAACTTAAGTGGTCACATTATCCTCTGGTAAAGTGTGGTGTGGTAGCACCAGGCCTTAAGTTTTCCCGGGAGCTGGCATTGGTCGATCCTCGACAGGCCATCAGTCAGCTGCTTCATCACAGCTTTCCCTGCTTGTTTTTTTTTTATTTCAGAGAAAGTTTGCCGTAAAATGTCGCCCAGGGCTTTTAATGGGCTGGTCAGCAAGAAGGGGGATCTTCTCACCGCCGACAGTAAAGATGGTGAGGTCACTTCTAACTCACTTCCTGAGAGAAAGGCTTCGGGACTTGGCAGCTTTGATCTTTATCCTTGCCCAGGACATTAGTTCTTCCATTCTCTTCAGCAATGAGGATCTCCTCAAAGGCAGCCCCAAAGAGGATGGGGGATATTGAGCACCCCGTGGCGATACCCACCTCCAGCTGCTGCCATCCGGTTGTGAACTCCTGCAGGGAGAAGGCCATTTGCAGTTCCTTGAAATAGTTTGAGACCAGACTCCTGATGCTGCCAGGCATGTGGAAAAACTCAGTGGCGTAGTCGATGAGCTGGTGGGGTACTGAACCATATGCATTTGCCACGTCAAGCGACACAACATGCAGGTCTGATCTTTCCCGCTTGCCCAGTTGGAACTGTTCCCAGATTACTGAAGAGTGTTCCACACACCCTGGAAAGCCAGGGACCCCCGCCTTCTGGCAGCTGGTGTTGACATACCCATTCTCCAGCAAGAAGTTGATCATTCTTCTTGCTAAAACAGAGAAGAAAATCTTGCCTTCGACGTTGAGCAAAGCTATGCTACGGAATTGGCCAATTTCCCTAGAGTCCTTCTCCTTGGGAATGAAGACAGCCAGAGTACTTCGCCATGCCTTTGGGATGGTTTGCTTTTTCCAGGGGGCTTGCATGAGGACACACAACTGCTTCAAGAGTGCCGGGCAATTCTTTTATAATTTGTAAGGTACCCCATTAGGACCTGGAGCTGATATGGATCTGGCCTTTCTCACTAACTCTTGAACTTCACTGAGCTTTGGCTGGAGGGTGTTGAACTTGGACACAGGGAGAACTGGCTGAGGCAGGTGGCCCAGTGAACCTAAGGACTCATTTCTCACTGGGTCGCTATACTGCCTCCTAATGTGCTCTTCTAACTCCTCTTTAGTGACCTCCAAACTCCCAGACTTAGGCTCCTCCAGCAGCTGCCTAGCAGAAATTAAAGAACTTGGCTCGTTCATTTTCTCTCCTCTTCCGCCTCCTTCGGATACGCTCTGCCCTCCGCATATTGGCTAGTCTCCTGCTGATCTCAGTCCACAGGGCTTTGAGACCCTCCCTCTCATTCTGGTTTGCTTTCCTCCAGCATTTACGGAGTTGACGCCGCTGCTGAACCAGCTGCTCGATCTCTCTCTCTCTCGCCTCCCCTTTTATCTTGGCACAACAGATTTCTTGTTGGTAAATGTTCCAAACCTGTCTTTGCATTCCTGGTAAAGAATGTCTCCAAACAGGTTGAGCCTAGACTCCAAACTCCCCCGCAGTGACCTCTGCAGGACCTCGCTAAGGTCTAAGTCCAAATTATGCCATACTGATGCCTCACTAGTCTTTGGCCACTTTATTTTGTTCCTTCTAGATGGTACTCTATAATTCTTAGCTCTGTCTTTTCAGCGGACTTTGATCAGTGTTCCCTGGAGCCTGCAGTGGAAGCCTTCCTCCTCCACGTGGCCTTCCTTCTCCTCTGCCTGACTACCGCCAGCTACTAGGGGTCCAGTAGCGCTGTGTTTTTTTCCCTGTCTTTTGGACCCTCTTGTCTTCCCTGCCATAGAAGTGCAAGTGTGCTGCTGGATAATCCATTCACACCTAATTTTCCCCTGGTGGATACAGTATATACATATATATTTACACTCTAAACAGAAATGCAATAGGGTAAAAATAATTTCTTTCTTTCTCAAAACACTAAGTTTAGTTTTTAAGTGAACAAATTATGTATAAGTGTTTTCACACATGGTCATGGGGTGGAGGTAATTGGGAAATGATTGGGGAATTTAAATGGCATTGTTTCACAAATGAAACCAAAGAGCTGTTAGTTAGAGCTGTAATTGTCTAATGTAGAGAACTATGTTTAGAGTTTTGCAAAAATTTTGTTATACAATTGCAAACTGAGTGTAAAGCACGTAATGTGCTTGTAGTTTTTCAGACTTGGTCTGAAGATTTGGTACATGAGAGAATGGTTTCACTGAGTTGGCCTCAAGTTCCAATTTTAGTGTCTGAGCAATATTAAAAAACTGTAACATATTTACTCACATATTATAATTAAAGTTTTTTTAAGACTTTATTGCACAATGCACATTTCTTAATATTAAGCATAAAATGTGTTTTAATATCACTATTAGTCAGGATAGTATGATCAGTGTATAATATCATTCTTTAAATGCAAGATATTTAAAATGTACCTAAAGTGTATTTGTAATAGTTCCATTTTAGCACAATCAAATATACTTAACTACTGCACGGTGTTGCCATATGGCAACATACCCTTTCTTTGGACATTTCTTGAAATTTGAAAATAAACATAAGCTCATTTTAATCTTAAATTCATGGTAGAACCTGGTGGTACCCAATGATATGCTTTGATGACATCACATCACACTACACACACCCTTAAACTGTCATTTCTTCACACACTTTTGATGACTCCAGTTGCTGAAGAAGTGCTCGTGAATATGTGAAGATTTTCCTCAATTTTTCATATTTCTTCAGAATTTAAAAAATATGTCAAGCATCTGGGGTAAATTCTAATCTTTTTTCAATCATTGTCACATTGTTTTGATACTACTATTACCTTTTTATTCAATAAAAAAGGTATGTTGCCATATGGCAACATTGTGCAGTAATGGAACAATATTTTGCCCATGCTAATGCAGAGTAGCTTTGTATGGATGCACTATATATTTATAAAGTAAAGTAAAAGTAAAGTATAAAAGTAAAATATATATACGCAAATTTTGTTCAGAAAATGCACAGTGCACAGTGTTGAGCTGATGTTGGGAAAGGTGTAAAGTATATCAAGAATTTGAAGGTTTTGTCATTGCAAAATCTGTATGGTGAACAAAAAATAACCACATACACAAGTCGCTGTGCAGTCCCCATGCAGATGCACACACACACACACACACACACACACACACGTACCTACTTAACCACAATGTGAGGACGTATGACTGGGAACCCTACCTTTAGGGACACCCCTTTCTGAAGGGTCTAGAGACAAAAGAAAGACATGACTGCACTTCTGGAGAAGCTGTCATCACACTTATCACTTGATTTTATTAATAAAAGTCTTCCTTAAAGACCTGACATTTTGCCTTCACTTTAGGGACAGTATTTTTTATGTCCATTTTGGGGACATTAAACACAAACTCTGATCAAGTCATACTTTGAGGACCATGGTGATACACAGACTCTGGTTAAGTCAAACTTTGAGGACCATGGTGATACACAGATTCTGGTAAAGGTATAATATCAGGACTTTGTTGAGATGGTATATATTTAGTGAGTAAACAGTTTTTTATTTTTTATTTTTTCGTCAAGATCACAGAAAATGGGTAGCCAACATTTTTGTCTGATTTGTAGCTTGAGATGAAGTGTCCTTCACTGCTCAGTTGGGGAATGACAATTAACATTCAGAAATATTATTCATTTGACTGTATTTGATTGATTGACTATCAGAGAGAACCAAAGATGGAACTGAAGACAATAGTGTCATTATTCAGCTCAATTCTATTTCAACTGTAAAACAGCTCTACAGAAGTAATTTAATAATTGCTGAAATTTTACAAGTTATGTGCCTGAAGTAGAGGTCAGCACAGGCTTTAAACTTAAGCCCAAACCCGGCCCGTACCCAAAATCATTTAACCTGACCCGAACATTACGGTTATATTTTAAGCCTGAGCCCGACCCAAACCCGAGGTCCGTTTCTCAGTAAATTGCTTTTTTTTTTTGTGCAATATGCTGTATTTTATGATTGCTTGCCACGATAATTAAAAAAATAAGCTGCATGTACAAACACCGTTTCACCAAGGCACATTGGCCCCTCATCAGTCAGCACACAAGAAAAAAAAAGAGAAAAAGCACAGAACTTACTAATTACGAAACCTTGATGAGGTTGAAAAGGTGAAACAATCATAAATTCCCCTGGAACCCAAACATTAAACTTCATAAAGTTTGCGCAGTTGCACAACTATTTACACAAATATAGCCTATCCTTCTCAGTCCGAGTTATGAATGAAGGGAACAGCATCGAGAGCTGATGTTTCAGCGCATCCTCTGACTGCGTGTTGTGACTGAAATTGTGTGTGCGGGAGCACATGCAGAAAAAAGTTTTGTAAAATGATATATGATAAAATAAAAATGATTCATATATCATTTTACAAAACTGTTTTGTTTGTTATTTCGATCACATCACAATCAGAGGAGGACGGCTGAAACTGCACACATCTACTTTCTCTCTCGCGTGATCGTATAATTACGATCACAACACAGCAAGCAGCCGAGCACACGGCACGCAAACTAATATATATATATATATATATAGCCTAAATAGTTTTTCTAAGACCACGGCCTGCATCCCTCTAGTTAATTTAGCATCGACTGCAAAATAATCATTATCACAAAAACATCTTGAGTCTTTGGCTACTCACTGGGGCTTTAACACATTAGTCATGTTCTTCTGTAAAGTGTAGTAATTGTCCAAAAAACAAACAAAAAAACACACACTTCGATTAAATGACTCTTTGGGGACTTGAGAGACACACACACTCCGATTAAATGACTCTTTGGGGACTTGAGAGACACACACACTCCGATTAAATGACTCTTTGGGGACTTGAGAGACACACACTCCGATTAAATGACTCTTTGGGGACTTGAGAGACACACACACTCCGATTAAATGACTCTTTGGGGACTTGAGAGACACACACTCCGATTAAATGACTCTTTGGGGACTTGAGAGACACACACACTCCGATTAAATGACTCTTTGGGGACTTGAGAGACACACACTCCGATTAAATGACTCTTTGGGGACTTGAGAGACACACACTCCGATTAAATGACTCTTTGGGGACTTGAGAGACACACACACACACACTCCGATTAAATGACTCTTTGGGGACTTGAGAGACACACACTCCAATTAAATGACTCTTTGGGGACTTGAGAGACACACACTTCGATGAAATGACTCTTTGGGGACTTGAGAGACACACACTCCGATTAAATGACTCTTTGGGGACTTGAGAGACACACACACTCCGATTAAATGACTCTTTGGGGACTTGAGAGACACACACTCCGATTAAATTACTCTTTGGGGACTTGAGAGACACACACACTCCGATTAAATGACTCTTTGGGGACTTGAGAGACACACACTCCAATTAAATGACTCTTTGGGGACTTGAGAGACACACACACTCCGATTAAATGACTCTTTGGGGACTTGAGAGACACACACTCCGATTAAATGACTCTTTGGGGACTTGAGAGACACACACTCCGATTAAATGACTCTTTGGGGACTTGAGAGACACACACACACACACTCCGATTAAATGACTCTTTGGGGACTTGAGAGACACACACTCCAATTAAATGACTCTTTGGGGACTTGAGAGACACACACTTCGATGAAATGACTCTTTGGGGACTTGAGAGACACACACTCCGATTAAATGACTCTTTGGGGACTTGAGAGACACACACACTCCGATTAAATGACTCTTTGGGGACTTGAGAGACACACACTCCGATTAAATTACTCTTTGGGGACTTGAGAGACACACACACTCCGATTAAATGACTCTTTGGGGACTTGAGAGACACACACTCCAATTAAATGACTCTTTGGGGACTTGAGAGACACACACACTCCGATTAAATGACTCTTTGGGGACTTGAGAGACACACACACTCCGATTAAATGACTCTTTGGGGACTTGAGAGACACACACACTCCGATTAAATGACTCTTTGGGGACTTGAGAGACACACACTCCGATTAAATGACTCGTTGGGGACTCGAGTGACACACACTCCAATTAAATGACTCTTTAATATTAACAGTCTTGAACACATTGTGTTGAAAGTACACATTGCAGTTAATGACAGAAATTCAAAAACATAAAAAAATAAAAAAAAGAACAATGAAAAATCAATTAACTTGGAGGTGGGAATGATTCTCAGTGCACAACCATCCTCGATATTTCCTCCATCCACCCATCAAAATCTCTACCTCCTCCTTTACCTTCACTCCTCCCTCTTTACCTTCACTCCTCCCTCTTTTCCATCCTCTTTACCTTCACTCCTCCCCATTTTCTCCCTCTTTACCTTCAATCCTCCCTCTTTTCCATCCTCTTTACCTTCACTCCTCCCTCTTTTCAACCTCTTTACCTTCACTCCTCCCTCTTTTCCATCCTCTTTACCTTCACTCCTCCCCATTTTCTCCCTCTTTACCTTCAATCCTCCCTCTTTTCCATCCTCTTTACCTTTACTCCTCCCTCTTTTCAACCTGTTTACCTTCACTCCTCCCTCTTTTCCATCCTCTTTACCTTCACTCCTCCCCATTTTCTCCCTCTTTACCTTCACTCCTCCCTCTTTCATCCTTTACATTAGCTGTGTTGGACATGGGCTGTGGCTGGATGTAACCGATCGGTGAGAGTTGCCGTGTGGAGGCGGGAGGAGCTGAAAACTGAGACGTGAGTTTGACACTTTCTGCTTCCCGTAGTGACGCTTGCGCTGTGTTTGCATACTTTACCACAGCTGAAGTGGAATAAATGCATTATTTGCCAAATACACCGATATTTCAGAGACATTTTGATTCAATACATGTACTGCTTAATACAGCGTCTGTTTGTACAAGAATATAGTTCAACAAGCCTAAATCCCAATGAAGTGGGGTCTACATTGTATCAGTTTTATTTTGATAACCATGACAATATAACATTGCGACTACATGAAAAGAGCTTTCAATGTTTTAAAAAAACAGATTTGTGCGGTGGATTCGGCAAATCGTGGATCAGTTGTGTCGTCATCAGAGCTCGTGAGTCGCTCTGGAGAAACTGCTCTGGCTGAGTCCTGCTCTCGAATCGCTCTCGCCGTACTCTGATACCATACGTCACAGTCACGGGGCGTCGCTGTCTGAAGCCGGACACAAGCTCTAACCGTCATGCACTGCTCAAGTCAGCCGTCTGTGCAGCGCTGTCCAACAAGTTCAACAAGCATAAAGCTCTCCTCCCTCTTTACATCATCTTTATATTCTCCTCCCTCTTTACATCCCCTTTACATTCTCTCCTCCCTCTTTACATTCTCTTCTCCCTCTTTACATTCTCTCCTCCCTCTTTACATTCTCTCCTCCCTCTCTCCTCCCTCTTTACATTCTCTCCTCCCTCTTTACATTCTCTCCTCCCTCTTTACATCCTCTTTACATTCTCTCCTCCCTCTTTACATTCTCTCCTCCCTCTTTACATTCTCTCCTCCCTCTTTACATCCTCTCCTCCCTCTTTACATTCTCTCCTCCCTCTTTACATCCTCTTCTCCCTCTTTACATTCTCTCCTCCCTCTTTACATTCTCTCCTCCCTCTTTACATCCTCTTCTCCCTCTTTACATTCTCTCCTCCCTCTTTACATTCTCTCCTCCCTCTTTACATTCTCTCCTCCCTCTTTACATCCTCTTCTCCCTCTTTACATCCTCTTCTCCCTCTTTACATTCTCTCCTCCCTCTTTACATCCTCTTCTCCCTCTTTACATTCTCTCATCCCTCTTTACATCCTCTTCTCCCTCTTTACATCCTCTCCTCCCTCTTTACATTCTCTCCTCCCTCTTTACATCCTCTTCTCCCTCTTTACATTCTCTCATCCCTCTTTACATCTTTTACATTCTCTCCTCCCTCTTTACATCTTTTACATTCTCTCCTCCCTCTTTACATCCCCTTTACATTCTCTCCTCCCTCTTTACATTCTCTCCTCCCTCTTAACATTCTCTCCTCCCTCTTTACATCCTTTACATTCTCTCCTCCCTCTTAACAATCTCTCCTCCCTCTTTACATCCCCTTTACATTATCTCCTCCTTCTTTACATTCTCTCCTCCCTCTTTACATCCCCTTTACATTATCTCCTCCTTCTTTACATTCTCTCCTCCCTCTTTACATTCTCTCCTCCCTCTTTACATTCTCTACTCCCTCTTTACATTCTCTCCTCCCTCTTTACATTCTCTCCTCCCTCTTTACATCCCCTTTACATTCTCTCCTCCCTCTTTACATTCTCTTCTCTCCTCCCTCTTTACATCCCCTTTACATTCTCTCCTCCCTCTTTACATCTTTTACATTCTCTCCTCCCTCTTTACATCCTTTACATTATCTCCTCCTTCTTTACATTCTCTCCTCCCTCTTTACATCCCCTTTACATTATCTCCTCCTTTACATTCTCTCCTCCCTCTTTACATTCTCTCCTCCCTCTTTACATCTTTTACATTCTCTCCTCCCTCTTTACATCCTTTACATTCTCTCCTCCCTCTTTACATTCTCTCCTCCCTCTTTACATCCCCTTTACATTATCTCCTCCTTCTTTACATTCTCTCCTCCCTCTTTACATCCCCTTTACATTATCTCCTCCTTTACATTCTCTCCTCCCTCTTTACATTCTCTCCTCCCTCTTTACATTCTCTACTCCCTCTTTACATTCTCTCCTCCCTCTTTACATTCTCTCCTCCCTCTTTACATTCTCTCCTCCCTCTTTACATTCTCTTCTCTCCTCCCTCTTTACATCCCCTTTACATTCTCTCCTCCCTCTTTACATGCTCTTTACATTATCTCCTCCCTCTTTACATTATCTCCTCCCTCTTTACATTCCCTTTACATTCTCTCCTCCCTCTTTACATCCTCTCCTCCCTCTTTACATTCTCTCCTCCCTCTTTACATCCTCTTTAAATTCTCTCCTCCCTCTTTATTCTCTTTACATTCTCTCCTCCCTCTTTATTCTCTTTACATTCTCTCCTCCCTCTTTACATTCTCTCCTCCCTCTTTACATCCTTTACATTCTCTCCTCCCTCTTTATTCTCTTTACATTCTCTCCTCCCTCTTTATTCTCTTTACATTCTCTCCTCCCTCTTTACATTCTCTCCTCCCTCTTTACACCCCCTTTACATTCTCTCCTCCCTCTTTACATCCCCTTTACATTCTCTCCTCCCTCTTTACATCCCCTTTACATTCTCTCCTCCCTCTTTACATCCTCTTTACATTCTCTCCTCCCTCTTTACATTCCCTTTACATTCTCTCCTCCCTCTTTACATTCTCTCCTCCCTCTTTACATTCTCTCCTCCCTCTTTACACCTCCTTTACATTCTCTCCTCCCTCTTTACATCCACTTTACATTCTCTCCTCCCTCTTTACATTCCCTTTACATTCTCTCCTCCCTCTTTACATTCTCTCCTCCCTCTTTACACCTCCTTTACATTCTCTCCTCCCTCTTTACATCCCCTTTACATTCTCTCCTCCCTCTTTACATCCTCTTTACATTCTCTCCTCCCTCTTTACATCCCCTTTACATTCTCTCCTCCCTCTTTACATCCCCTTTACATTCTCTCCTCCCTCTTTACATCCTCTTTACATTCTCTCCTCCCTCTTTACATCCTCTTTACATTCTCTCCTCCCTCTTTACATCCTCTTTACATTCTCTCCTCCCTCTTTACATCCTCTTTACATTCTCTCCTCCCTCTTTACATCCTCTTTACATTCTCTTTACATTCTCTCCTCCCTCTTTACATCCTCTTTACATTCTCTCCTCTTAACATCCCCTTTACTTTACAGATGTAAAGAGGGATGAGAATGTAAAAGATGTAAAGAGGGAGGAGAGAATGTAAAAGATGTAAAGAGGGAGGAGAATATAAAGATGATGTAAAGAGGGAGGAGAGCTTTATGCTTGTTGAACTTGTTGGACAGCGCTGCACAGACGGCTGACTTGAGCAGTGCATGACGGTTAGAGCTTGTGTCCGGCTTCAGACAGCGACGCCCCGTGACTGTGACGTATGGTATCAGAGTACGGCGAGAGCGATTCGAGAGCAGGACTCAGCCAGAGCAGTTTCTCCAGAGCGACTCACGAGCTCTGATGACGACACAACTGATCCACGATTTGCCGAATCCACCGCACAAATCTGTTTTTTTAAAACATTGAAAGCTCTTTTCATGTAGTCGCAATGTTATATTGTCATGGTTATCAAAATAAAACTGATACAATGTAGACCCCACTTCATTGGGATTTAGGCTTATGTTGAACTATATTCTTGTACAAACAGACGCTGTATTAAGCAGTACATGTATTGAATCAAAATGTCTCTGAAATATCGGTGTATTTGGCAAATAATGCATTTATTCCACTTCAGCTGTGGTAAAGTATGCAAACACAGCGCAAGCGTCACTACGGGAAGCAGAAAGTGTCAAACTCACGTCTCAGTTTTCAGCTCCTCCCGCCTCCACACGGCAACTCTCACCGATCGGTTACATCCAGCCACAGCCCATGTCCAACACAGCTAATCACTCTTCACTTTATCATCTTTACATTCTCTCCTCCCTCTATAACAGAAATATCAAAAAGTTTAACATGACATTCCATCCAACTTCATTGCAACTGAACAAAGAAAACTGAATAAATGAAATTAGACTATATTACTATCCTCTACTTCTTCATTAGCTTTCTTATACTCTAACTTTTCACTTTATATTCTGTTTCATTCCATCCTCAGAATATTTCTACACCTTTATCCTCATTTCTTTTAATTAAGCTCAATTTCTTACAAAAAGAGCATAATATGCAAAGTGTTGAAGTGTTTATGGCTCCCTACAAACCACCCTTTCTTTTAAGAGTCGTGATCCTGTTCCGCACATAATTTTTCACACCAGTCCATGTTCGCTGCTTCAAAGCTTCTGGCTCTGCGTGAATGCATCTTTCACAGTCTTGCTTACCAGGAACTTTGCATGTCTTGATGAACTTCATCATGTGTCTCTCTACAGCTTTTACCTCACTGTCCTCCCATTTCTTTTTTGGAGCGTGTGAAGAACCTATGAAATAGTTAAAAAGTAAATTCTCATTACACATTGTCATTACAACTAAATCGGTGAGTAAAGACCAAATCAAGATTGTGTCCTCATGTGTTGATTATTTGAATTTGGCTGGATATTGCTGCTTGGAGCTAATTCATATTTATTTGATTATTGTTGTTTGTGCAGTTTAGAGATTTTTCTTACATTGATCCACCTGTGAAACAGATTGATCAGATTGAACAGGTTGAACAGGTTGATCAGATTGAACAGGTCGATCAGTCTCTGCTGGTGCTGTTGTCTGAGATAGGTCACTGTAGTCCTCCTCATCACTTGACATGGAATCACCTTGGGCCTCAAGTTGCTCTAAATAATTAAATGACAATAAAATTAACACTATATTGCTTATACTTAGTATCTATGAAATGATGTGTTTTGCAAATAAGTACAGCACAGATACACACAGACTAAATATACTCATACCATTTGGGTCGATTTCAATGTCATCAAGTTTCTTTCCTTTGTAGTCAGACAGTGTTCCTTTCTCCATGGCCATTAGGACTTTACTCATTTTTGCCAGCTGCAGTGTTCCCTCTGGTAACCGGTAATACTGTCTGTGGATTCTGATATCGTGACCAAGGAAATCAGCCAGTTGGTCTGCTTCATTCTCATCAAGGTTAAGAATTTTAGACATGGTTGCTATGTGTTTCCTGAGCCTAGTTGATGACAGTGCTTCAGGGTTCTTTATGCCACATTCGCAAGCAGCTTTGTTGATGCACTCTCCACCTCTGTAGGCTGACATTGCTCCACATCTGGCAAACATAAAGGGATTCTCTGCTGGAACACCACAAAGCTCCCGCGTTTCAACGAGCAGCTCCATGGCAGAAACCATGGAAGGCTTGAGGAGCACAGGAACCTTTCTGCCTCGTTTACCCCGGATCTCAACTCTTGTGAAGTGCAGACACAGCTTCCTCTCAAACTCAGACAGACAGATGGCAATGTCTTCGTGTAGCTCCGAAGAATCCCTACTTTTAAAAGCTGACAAAAGCATCCGGGATACCTCACCTTCTCTCCTTCGGTTGAACAGGATGACCTGGGACAGTGTGACCTTGGCTAGAGCAGAGTAGCTGTCAGCAGAAGGGCAAGTTCTGAGCTTACTTAGGAGCCCATCGTGTTTCTTTTCAAGATGTGTGTGCAGGACTTTGACATCCTGAGTGAAAGGAATGATCTGTGGTGTGTTCCACTTGGCTTCTTTCAATGTAGTTATAGCACCAGCAGAAATGTACTCATTCCACCTTGCCTGGTGTATTTTCCTGAAGTCTCGGGCGCATTCAGCACGATCATGATCTCCATACATCATGGCATTGCTCTCAACAATGCTACAGACCTTGTTTAAAGAATGCCCAAGTTTGAGAGCTAAAGAAGGAATGCGGTAGGAGTTTTTCTCTTCATTGTAGCCACATAAAACTTTAACAGCTGCTATGACATGTTTGAAGTTTGCTGGTATGAAGAAGTCTACCATTGTTCTCAGTGGGGTAATCTTCCTTGCTTCAAGAAGAAGTCTGCCTACTTCTCTCATCTTCTGTCTGATGTAGTCATGTTTGGTCACATCAGACCCCATCCTGTTGAACATGTGCTCCCCCAGCTGCATGATGCATCTGTCAGTATGAACTACACGCGAAACTTCATCATAGTTCATAAAGGACAGTATTTTCTTGAAACCTTTGCTCACTTCTAAGCCAACTGGTGTGTTTAAAGCACACAGAGATCGAACTCTTTTCCTGCCCTGGGCATCATCCTCTTTAGGTTTCAGGGGACAGTTTTTGATATGTTTCCAAAGGCTATGCTTGTTGTAAAGCCCTTGGCAGTAAATGCAGTGAATAAATTCTTTGGCTCTTTGTCTATTTTTTGGACGGTAGCAGGCAATCATCTCCCCATGTCCCTGTCTCACCACATCTGTGTTGTGGGCAAAGTTGCCCCTTTTTCTAAGGAGGTTTAAATGGACTTGTCTTTCTTTGGAATGTTTTGGAAATGCTATTGCCTTTACAACCCCCACTTCGTTGCGATGGACAAATTCAAGGTGTCTTGCCATTTTTGAATATGGCTTAGAGCAATAAAGGCAATACTGCTTCTTGTTGTATGCCTTGCGTTCCTGCTTTGGTGATGGCATTGACTGAATAAAAGTCTTTTCACCAGACAAGGTGTTTGTCTCTTTAGATTGGCATTTCATCTTTTTTGGTGATGGTGCGGTCATAAATTGATCAGATGAACTACCTGCCTCGTTGGGAGATGTTGGATGTATCAAAGCACTTTTGACCATGTCATGTCCAGAAGAACTACCATCCGATTCATCGGAGCTGATTTTTGGTATGTAGTCAACATCGCTGTAGTCTGTGACATCGCTGTAGTCTGTGTCACAGACGGAACTTCCGGAATACTGAATGAGAGAATTTAACACTTACTCAAGGCAGTGGTTGCTGTAACATTACGTTTCATCATATTGCGGATACTATTATGCAAGCCAATTCATAATTATGCAAATAAAATTGCATATAAAGTATCACATGGCAAGTCACATACCTGTCTTTTTCTTGATGGCCTTAAAGAGGATATCTGGAAGAGGATGAATACAAACAGATATAAATGATATATAATTTCATATAATCTATTGTTAGTTCTACCAGTGCAATACACCCCGACCATCCCAATAATTCAGCAAATGAATCTACCCACCTCCCATGAGAGTGTCTCAGACACCTGTGATGAGTGAACCACCGGTGTTGACACAGCACAAGGTGAAGATAAGGGTGGAGCAGGCGAGGATGAGGATGATGAATGCTGCGCATAAGGCGATGAGGGCTGCACAAGGGAGGATGATGAAGGCTGCCCAGGCGAGGATGATGAAGGCTGCACAGGCCAGGCTGATGAAGGCTGCACAGGCGAGGCTGATGAAGGCTGCCCAGGCGAGGCTGATGAAGGCTGCACAGGCCAGGCTGATGAAGGCTGCACAGGCGAGGCTGATGAAGGCTGCACAGGCGAGGATGATGAAGGCTGCCCAGGCGAGGCTGATGAAGGCTGCACAGGCAAGGATGATGAAGGCTGCCCAGGCGAGGATGATGAAGGCTGCACAGGCGAGGCTGATGAAGGCTGCACAGGCAAGGATGATGAAGGCTGCCCAGGCGAGGATGATGAAGGCTGCCCAGGCCAGGCTGATGAAGGCTGCCCAGGCGAGGCTGATGAAGGCTGCACAGGCCAGGCTGATGAAGGCTGCACAGGCGAGGATGATGAAGGCTGCCCAGGCGAGGCTGATGAAGGCTGCACAGGCGAGGCTGATGAAGGCTGCCCAGGCGAGGATGATGAAGGCTGCACAGGCGAGGATGATGAAGGCTGCACAGGCGAGGCTGATGAAGGCTGCACAGGCAAGGATGATGAAGGCTGCCCAGGCGAGGCTGATGAAGGCTGCCCAGGCGAGGCTGATGAAGGCTGCACAGGCAAGGATGATGAAGGCTGCCCAGGCGAGGATGATGAAGGCTGCACAGGCGAGGCTGATGAAGGCTGCACAGGCGAGGCTGATGAAGGCTGCCCAGGCGAGGCTGATGAAGGCTGCCCAGGCGAGGCTGATGAAGGCTGCACAGGCAAGGATGATGAAGGCTGCCCAGGCGAGGATGATGAAGGCTGCCCAGGCCAGGCTGATGAAGGCTGCCCAGGCGAGGCTGATGAAGGCTGCACAGGCGAGGCTGATGAAGGCTGCCCAGGCGAGGATGATGAAGGCTGCCCAGGCGAGGATGATGAAGGCTGCACAGGCGAGGCTGATGAAGGCTGCACAGGCAAGGATGATGAAGGCTGCCCAGGCGAGGATGATGAAGGCTGCCCAGGCCAGGCTGATGAAGGCTGCCCAGGCGAGGCTGATGAAGGCTGCACAGGCCAGGCTGATGAAGGCTGCACAGGCGAGGATGATGAAGGCTGCCCAGGCGAGGCTGATGAAGGCTGCACAGGCGAGGCTGATGAAGGCTGCCCAGGCGAGGATGATGAAGGCTGCACAGGCGAGGATGATGAAGGCTGCACAGGCGAGGCTGATGAAGGCTGCACAGGCAAGGATGATGAAGGCTGCCCAGGCGAGGATGATGAAGGCTGCCCAGGCCAGGCTGATGAAGGCTGCCCAGGCGAGGCTGATGAAGGCTGCCCAGGCCAGGCTGATGAAGGCTGCCCAGGCGAGGCTGATGAAGGCTGCACAGGCCAGGCTGATGAAGGCTGCACAGGCGAGGATGATGAAGGCTGCCCAGGCGAGGATGATGAAGGCTGCACAGGCGAGGCTGATGAAGGCTGCACAGGCGAGGCTGATGAAGGCTGCCCAGGCGAGGCTGATGAAGGCTGCACAGGCCAGGCTGATGAAGGCTGCACAGGCGAGGATGATGAAGGCTGCCCAGGCGAGGATGATGAAGGCTGCACAGGCGAGGCTGATGAAGGCTGCCCAGGCGAGGATGATGAAGGCTGCCCAGGCGAGGCTGATGAAGGCTGCACAGGCGAGGCTGATGAAGGCTGCACAGGCCAGGCTGATGAAGGCTGCCCAGGCGAGGCTGATGAAGGCTGCCCAGGCAAGGATGATGAAGGCTGCCCAGGCGAGGCTGATGAAGGCTGCACAGGCGAGGCTGATGAAGGCTGCCCAGGCGAGGCTGATGAAGGCTGCACAGGCGAGGCTGATGAAGGCTGCCCAGGCGAGGATGATGAAGGCTGCACAGGCGAGGATGATGAAGGCTGCACAGGCGAGGATGATGAAGGCTGCACAGGCGAGGATGATGAAGGCTGCACAGGCGAGGCTGATGAAGGTGACGTGGGAGGTGTTGATGTTGATGAGGACAGGCCAGGAGGGCATGAGGTTGATGAGGCCATTATAGAGGTGGACACAGCACAGGGTGCTGATGAAGAGGGTGCACCAGATGTGGATGCGACTGAGGATGACTGTAACAGTCTTGATTGAAACCGCTTCTGCAGATATATAAAGAGGTATTTAGCTTAAACAAGAATAAAATGACATTAAAAATATTGAAAACTGTGGCACCCATATAAAACAAAACAAACACACTGTAGGGGTGAACAAAAAATAAAGAAACGTGTTTTGCACACTTCAAAGCAAAGATCATTAATAAAATAAAAAACAACAAAATTGTGACAATAGTCAAATTAATAGTTACACTGGTTCAGACATTAAAACTCTGAACCAATAACTACTTAAATGATTAGTTCACTTCAGAATTAATTTCCTGATAATTTACTCGCCATCATCACACCATCTAAGATGTTCATGTCTTTCTTTCTTCAGTGTAAAAGAAATGAAGGTTTTTGAGGAACACACTGCAGGTGTTTCTCCATATTGTGACTTCAATGGGGTCCAACGGGTCGAAGGTCCAGATGTGAGTTTCAGTGCAGCTTCAAAGTCTCGACACGATCCAGCCGAGGAATAAGAGTCTGATCTAGACAAACCAGCGGACATTTCTAACAAAATACACATTTATATACTTTTAAACCACAAATGCTGGTCTTGCACGAGCTGTGATGCGACACACATTACGTCATCAGGGTGAAAGGTCACGCGAAAGGTAGGCAGAAGTACCGACCTAGTGTTTATAAAGCGAACAGGCAAAGACTAAGTCTAACATCATTCAAAAAACGATGTCTGACGATTTTGAAGTTGGAGGAGTTTTTGTGGTGCATCGAGCTAGTGCAAGACAAGCATTTGTAATTAAAAGTATATAAATGTTTATTTTGTTATAAATGTCTACTGGTTTGTCTAGATGAGACTCTTATTCCTCGGCTGGATCGTGTCGAGACTTTGAAGCTGCACTGAAACTCAAATTTTGGACCTTTAAACTGTTGGACCCCATTAAGGAAGTTCATTATATGGAGAAAATTTAATTTATTTTCCACTAAAGAAAGACAGACTACTCTTTTAACTAGCAGAGGTTGGTAGTAAGCCGCTAAATTTACTCCATACCATCCAAGTCATTTCTTGTTTTCAGGGTTTCCCGCAGAAAATGTGTCAGTTGAGGTGGTGGGGTCGGGTTTGCCCTTTTGGGTGGGGGGGGGGGGGGCTTGTTTGTGTGATAGACATTTTGAAGAATCTTTAATGACTCGTGACTACTGAGTTGTCTCAGAGAGTGATTCTTTACTTTTGTGTTGACTGCGCACACACAACATCCTATAGGTTCTGTACTGGAAACAGAAATAATTAGTTAAATCACTCGAGTCTTTGGGTCCTTCGTTCTTCCCATCAGTCCCATAGAGGCTATGCTGTCAGTACTGGAAAGATAAATGATTAGTTCACCTCTCAAGTCCTCGAAGACTCAAAATATGAACTAATCAATTCTGCATCCGGTATCGACTGCATAGCTCAGCCTATGGGGCTGCCACGTGATGAACGAATGACTTCAACCCGAAGTCGATAGACTCGAAACGTGTACGTATCCGGTACTACAGACTGCAAAGTTCAGTTTATGAGGATGTCACAGGATGAACGAACGGCTTAGATCGGGAGGTGAGGTGACTAACAGACTGCATAGCCTGAAGACCCAAATAAATTAATGAATCATTTCAGTCTCTCATAATTTGGCCTTTTCCTTGCATCGCACTTTTTTTCTTATTCTAAATGCGATCAATATTTGATGTGTTTGGGGAATTTGGCTACCATTTTAAATACATTCTACTGAAATGAACAAAAGGTTTTCGAAAAAAGATTTGTTAATTTTGATGAACGAGATTCAAAGATCCAAGTCAGTAAAATGATCCGAACGTGCCACAACTATTACACACGTGTGCTGGATGAAGTGGATATGCACCTATAGTCAACTGGTTGCCTGTGTTGTTCATTATTTTGGGGGCGGAGCAATGAAGGGAGGTGTGTTTGTTTGGCTGTCGATTTTAAATATCAACAGTGTTTCTCAGAAATCACTGACTGCACTTTTAACTAGCTGGCAGTAAACATCAGTAGATCGCTGCTGCATGTATGAGATGGTTACCGTTTTATTCCTTGATGTTCTTGCTTTGCCTGACAGCTTATGTGGACCATTGCTGTTCACCTTGTCCAATTCAGAAAAGGGAAGAGAAGCTGCACAATGGGGCTAAGAAAGCAGGAAATATTTGTGAAGGACAGAAAAACTTGTTTATGTTCATTTATCTAGCTGTCCTACACTTTAACTATCATTTCTTTCACACACATCTCTAAGCTGAAATAGTCAATAATATAATGATACAGATGTTTTAAAGTGGACCTACCGATTTCTGCGGGCCCAAACTGCTGGCTGGCTTTTCATCAGTGGATTCTGCTGATGCTTGATTTAAAGGCTTCAGAAATATGAGACCACAATCACATGGTAACTAATCAGAATGACAGTAAAAGATTATCATGAATTACTGATCAATCTCTTTAGCATTTTCTTGATAGTACCTTGATTCGCCATGGCCAATCTGAGTCTCCATAATTGTAAGTGATTTCTTCTCCTGGTAGAATGTCTCGTACAGCAAAGAGACACAGGTGAGGTTTTCTGCTCACTTCAACGGTTCTCATTTTGCAAGTAGGATTTCTGGTCTGATCGTTTACAAGTCTTCCCAAGGACAACCCGTCTTCTTTAGATGCATCCATGCTATAAAGACATCCAATTATCACTCAATACTTGTAATCTTAGTATACATGATAGAAATGTACAGTTATTTTCTATAAGTGGTTCTGAACCCCAGTCCTGGGAACCCACCGCTCTGCATATGCTGTATGTCTCGTGTTTTAATACAGCTGATTCAGATGAGGAGTTTATCATCAGAACACGGCTCTATGAACTCAACTGAGTGTGTCTGGTGAAGGAGACATACAGAACCTGCAGAGAGGGTCTGAAAACCACTGATATATATGATAGTGTACTGCAACATCCTCTCAGCTCTCAGATAAAGCCATCTCAAATTAAAGGGATACTTCACCTCTGCGATGATGAATGTGTATTTAAAATGGGTCATTTATGTAGAAGAAATGTGAATTTTTTTTTTAATTTGGAGCTTTCTAGACTGAGAAAAGCCAGAAAATGTATTTTTGGCTTATGTGGATGAAAGACAACAACTCCCAGAATGCACTTGCTTCGCTGCCCTAGGAGGCCACGCCTACCGGTAACAGAGCGCAGTAGTTAAACAACAAGTATAGGCTACTAGTGAGTCTCCTCTGATGAGCTTGCTCGACAATGTGTTTTGAGATCGCCCTAAATGCTCGGGATTCGGCTTTTGCGTTCTACAGTCGCCATTCATTATGTTTACTGTGGCTACGAGGCTAGGGCCGCGGGAGAACGGCGCGAGTCATGTTTACTGTGGCGAGCAGGACGAGTGAGAGCCGCGGGAGAACGGGCGAGTCATGTTTACTGTGGCGAGCAGGACGAGTGACGGCCGCGGGAGAACGGCACGAGTCATGTTTACTGTGGAGAGCAGGACGAGTGAGGGCCACGGGAGAACGGCACGAGTCATGTTTACTGTGGCGAGCAGGACGAGTGAGGGCCGCGGGAGAACGACACGAGTCATGTTTACTGTGGCGAGCAGGACGAGTGAGGGCCGCGGGAGAACGACACGAGTCATGTTTACTGTGGAGAGCAGGACGAGTGAGGGCCGCGGGAGAACGACACGAGTCATGTTTACTGTGGCGAGCAGGACGAGTGAGAGCCGCGGGAGAACGACACGAGTCATGTTTACTGTGGCGAGCAGGACGAGTGACGGCCGCGGGAGAACGGCACGAGTCATGTTTACTGTGGAGAGCAGGACGAGTGAGGGCCACGGGAGAACGACACGAGTCATGTTTACTGTGGAGAGCAGGACGAGTGAGGGCCGCGGGAGAACGACACGAGTCATGTTTACTGTGGCGAGCAGGACGAGTGAGGGCCGCGGGAGAACGACACGAGTCATGTTTACTGTGGCGAGCAGGACGAGTGAGGGCCGCGGGAGAACGACACGAGTCATGTTTACTGTGGCGAGCAGGACGAGTGAGGGCCGCGGGAGAACGGCACGAGTCATGTTTACTGTGGCGAGCAGGACGAGTGAGGGCCGCGGGAGAACGACACGAGTCATGTTTACTGTGGCGAGCAGGACGAGTGAGAGCCGCGGGAGAACGGCTCGAGTCATGTTTACTGTGGCGAGCAGGACGAGTGAGGGCCGCGGGAGAACGACACGAGTCATGTTTACTGTGGCGAGCAGGACGAGTGAGGGCCGCGGGAGAACGACACGAGTCATGTTTACTGTGGCGAGCAGGACGAGTGAGGGCCGCGGGAGAACGGCGCGAGTCATGTTTACTGTGGCGAGCAGGACGAGTGAGGGCCGCGGGAGAACGGCGCGAGTCATGTTTACTGTGGCGAGCAGGACGAGTGAGGGCCGCGGGAGAACGGCTCGAGTCATGTTTACTGTGGCGAGCAGGACGAGTGAGGGCCGCGGGAGAACGACACGAGTCATGTTTACTGTGGCGAGCAGGACGAGTGAGGGCCGCGGGAGAACGACACGAGTCATGTTTACTGTGGCGAGCAGGACGAGTGAGAGCCGCGGGAGAACGACACGAGTCATGTTTACTGTGGCGAGCAGGACGAGTGAGAGCCGCGGGAGAACGACACGAGTCATGTTTACTGTGGCGAGCAGGACGAGTGAGGGCCGCGGGAGAACGACACGAGTCATGTTTACTGTGGCGAGCAGGACGAGTGAGGGCCGCGGGAGAACGACACGAGTCATGTTTACTGTGGCGAGCAGGACGAGTGAGGGCCGCGGGAGAACGACACGAGTCATGTTTACTGTGGCGAGCAGGACGAGTGAGAGCCGCGGGAGAACGGCACGAGTCATGTTTACTGTGGCGAGCAGGACGAGTGAGGGCCGCGGGAGAACGACACGAGTCATGTTTACTGTGGCGAGCAGGACGAGTGAGAGCCGCGGGAGAACGACACGAGTCATGTTTACTGTGGCGAGCAGGACGAGTGAGGGCCGTGGGAGAACGACACGAAGCCGGTGGCGTGATTACTGATGAACGACACCTGTGAGACGAAATTTTCTTAGCAATGTTAAAATGCACATCAACCGATCACTTGTTTAGCTTTCATGTAAACACTACATTCAGATTCACCAATCGGAATGAATTCAGTTAGATTGAAACAAAAGGTGTGCATGTAAACAATGAATGGCGACTGCAGAAAGCAAAAGCTGAATCCCGGACATCGACGCCCGGACATGTCCGGGAAAAAGAGGATGGTAACCCCTACTACTCAGTTTTCGCCACAGAACAAGAACCTGCTAGCTTAGCTTCCAGAAAAAGATGTCTGACACTATGTGTACATTCTGTGAGTGAGATCCCACCCTCTATGGGCGGGTTGAGAACATGCGGGACAGCCCCTACTACTGGCTGTAGTCTTTAGCCTCTGGCCAAAAAATCCTCCGATGACGCAAAATGACGAATTTTGCTTCATCGGAGGATTTTTTCCAGACAAAAAATACATAAATCTCTCGTCTCAGGGGGATATGAGGGTGGAAAGCATGGTAATTCGAAAATACTACAGGTTTTCTACTAATACAAAGCTTAATCCTAAATCCTGAACTATCCCTTTAACCATTTTGTTCTCTTTAGGGAATACAGAGAAAAACTCTGGTGCGGTTTGAATGAAATATGAGCATAACATGGACCAGAGACATATAAACGAACCAAAAACAGGAAGATGTGACCCTAAAAAGGACAAACTGGTCAAGCATAACAGGTTTGACGATAGAAATGCCAATCTGAACACTAAGCAGACCCGGACCAAACGAACCAAGCGAACAGAACTACAGGCATGAACACACCCTGAGTATTTTACAGTTCCAGATATTTTATTATTAGGGATGTCCCGATACCACTTTTTCACTTCCGATACCGATACCGATGCCGTAGCTTTGGCTTTTGCCGATACCGATATTAATCCGATATTTTTATTTTATTCTTAAACTAATAAAAAATATAGCAATTTTCTCAATTAGCCACCTAAAATATACCTCCTATATAGTCCACAACAACAGTTGATTATGAAAGATTGCCACCCTTTATTCAAACACTACAAAAAAAATAAAAAATAAATATATAAATGAAAGAAAATACAGGTACTTCAGTACTTAAAGCTAGCTAGCTACCAACAGGTTTAAAGTTAAAACAATTTAAACAGCAGCATTCTACATTGTAAATACCAGTACAGTTTTTGTTTTTTAAATCAAGTAGAATTTCTATAACTGTGTGTTAAACTGATTATCACTCTTGTGTGTGTTAAACACAATCTACTTAATAGAGACAGCTTCATTATAAAGATAAACAACAAATCCCCAAAATATGTGACAAAAATGCTATTATAAACTAGATTAGTGGATAATACACATTGTTCTTTTTATTGTTGTAAAATACATTCATGAAAAACAAGATAACAAAAATGAAAAAGATAATTATTTTAGATATAGCTAAATCTGCTATAAAAAGTTCAAAGCACAACGGAGATACATATTGATGGACAGTGTATTATACAGTATCTATCTATGCAATCGTTTATTGAGCCTTTTCTTTTAACAGTTTTAAATTTCAGTTACTGTGCGCATGAAGAACAATTATAGTGCTCTGACTCTAGTTTTGTTATCAAACCGACAGCGTCCGACACCCGGTAGAGTAACACGATTGAGTTACAGCAATAAAGTCCAGCAAGATAAAGTTGTTTTATGCGAAAACATAGACCTTTATCTTACAGATCAAGTATAATAGTATTAACATTGAATCATCTTGAAGATAGTTTCATCATTGACTGTAACCGAACGCGACGCGCTGTTTGAATGCTGAATGGAGAATGACTGATTTGGAAAAGTTTACGTGATCTTGAATTTAATGACTTAAATATTAATTTATATCTCACATAATGGCTTCAGAACACTTATAATAGAGTGCACGAAAACGTTATGGTACTTTAGAATGTTTTTGTGCCTTTTGTGGGGCTTAACAATAACACATAATAGTATACCCACAATATCGGATTTGGATCGGCCTCGTCTGATCAATGTCTGATCGATACCCGATCCCGCAAAAATGGCAGTATCGGAGCCGATACCGATCCTGAGTATCGGATCGGGACATCCCTATTTATTATCACTACTACATCAATCCAACAGTTCTTTACTCACCACCAATTTCTGCCATGCCACTGAAAATCAAACAGGAACGTGTTCTCAGCTTCAGTGTAGTGTTCAGTTCGAGCAAGACTCTCCTCTGAACTCAGAAGTTCACCTCTGTATTCAAGAACAAAATCCCCTCTGAAGAAAGCTCCAGTGGTGAAAACTCCACGCCCTGAAGAGGAGAAATTCATTAGCAGCAGTTTCTTTAATGTCAACTATTATTTTGATTATTACTAAAAGTTCTCAACCATATGATGTACATTATATGATGTAAAAGGGAAATTACTGTAGGAAAATAGTCAATAGCCAGGCTAATCTCAAAGTATGCTTTGCTTTTTATACTTTACATTATACTTTTAAAGGGGTCATGACATGAGACCAAATTTGCCTTGATCTTTTGGTATATAAGAGATCTATGTACTATTAAAACTTCCAGCAAGTTTAATAGCTTAAGATGTCCCGTGCCGCCCCCCCCCAACCCCCATTATAAACGTACCAGTCGTTTGCATATGACCGCCTCCAGCGCAAGACAACTATGCCTCATTTCGCATCATCGCATGCGTTGTCATGCAGCGAGTGGGTCTGTTTACAAGAAGATTGCGATGCCACGCAGACGTGCTATTCCTCGCTGTGGACAAACAACATGTTTGAATACGCCACCGAACGATCCAGGCGTCAGGGAAAGCAGTTGGATGCAGTTTATTTGCCCCGCCAAACAGGGGTGATTCTAGGATTTTATAAATGGGGGGGCCACAGGGTGGACCAAGGACCAGTCAGGGGGGCCCATGGGAAATCAGCTAGAAAATTCAACTAGAAATAAATACTTGTTTAGAAAATATTAAACGCGATTTAAAAAATCTTTGCAATGCCCAGTGCCCTAATATAGATGGTATTAAATGTGGCACTGAACAAGAGCCTGAAAATCATTTTGTATTTTACATGGATTGGACCACACAGTTTTGTTCTTATAAATAAATAAAAACATCACCTAGGCATTAATTAGTCATCTAACATGCATTATTCTCAACACAAACATTGAATGTGTGTGTGAGTGTCGGTGAACGTTCTGCATAAAATCGGTCTCTAAAATGATTTCTTAAAGAAATCTTGGATGTCCTGTTGCGGTGTAAAAATAAACAAAAACCCATTAAGTATCTAAATTACACAGAGTTGCATGTAGCTATGGTGTTAGTTAACATTCCCACATTTTAATGTTCACCACGGCACGACTTTTTTGGAAAAAGATTGTGCCTTTAGTCTTTAAAACAACAGATAAAGTAATCTATTAAAAATCTATAAAAATTATCTATTTTATATTTATGTGGTTGTGCGCTGCCGCGGAATCTCTATTCAGTCTGCCGAAGTTACGTTAGCTGATCTAACGGTACTGGCTTGATCAGTCACACATGAAAGTAATCAGACTAACATACGGTGCAATATTTCAAAATATATACTGTAATTGAGTGTGTATATACCATAAACAATGACGTGTCGAGGTATCTCTCTCTCTCTCTCCTACTGTTTTAAAAACGCGGACCTGTGATTTCGCTTTGCGAATCGCAAATCAAGCAGTGATTGACAGCGCTCTGATCCAATGGCGTTGGGCATTGTCAGGTTGACAGTAAATCTAGCCCAATGATGTTGGGGGGGCACCGGGGGGGGCCAATCATATTCCAGGGGGGCCCCCCTTCTAGACACGCCCCTGCCCCCAAAGCCTTATTTGATCGGTGAGTGATGTAGATGAGTGTGATAGGGCGCATGTTACTGAAAGAACGAGCAAAGCCCCGGCCGCGCTCGCACCTTCAAACTGTCTTGCTCTCTCTCTCCCTCCCTCGCGCATATGCAGGGATGCAAACACATGTATGGTCCAAAACGAGAGAGGTAATCGAAGCCCTCGCCCCGCAAATTTTCTTATGGAAAATATCCAGAAACTTACATTGCCACCAACCCCTGCCATCCCAGGCCCACCCCTATAGGCACATATAGTAAAATTAAATTCGAATAAAGTTGACAAAAAAGGTTTTATAAAAGATAAACCTCATTCTTTTTATAAAAATGATTTAAAGGCTGAAATATACGAGTAAAAAAAGACAAATTACTTGACATGTTCATTAACACTAGAACTCCCAAGGCAGTCATTTTGACTGTTTTAAAATTTTGCAATGTAATAACTTTGTTGAAATAAAACCCATGTAACTAATAGGACCCTGACTTTTCCTAAATGTGTCTATATTTTATTCTATCATTGTTATTTTATTAAAATTACAAGACACAAAAGACTGAGTTTTGAGTATTTCTACCTTGAATGGTCCTAACAGTCATACTGACCGTATGCATTACAGACCGTGTGTCGGTTGCTCCTTTTTCCTGCTCTTGAAGATGCATCACCGTTGACTAGCAACAATTTCTCTTGTTGTTTGTTTAGTCTATTGCAAAGCTGAAATCTAGCTTTAGCTTCGAGCTAAAACCAAATTGAAATATTGAAAAGAGAATATCAGAACAATGTCAGCAAGAAGAATGACTGCCACAGAGGCTTTAGCCATGCTTCAGAGCCTTGATGAGGCTGAGTGGTTGTTGGTTAACTAATACAATTTTACATACATCATAATTAAAATGTAGTGTTCTGATGTTTATTATTACCTATCCTAACATAACAGATCCATTTATTCTTAGATTTGATATAGCTTATTGAAATGATATGCAAATAATGTATGAGCAGTCAGAATGAGAAAACGCTCGCTCTGTCTGGATGTGCTTAAATCCACAATAAGGACACTTTCCAGTCACACATGCTCACTTCAATAAGCCACAGAACGCAGGTTAATGTGTTTACATGCTGGGCAAATCTGGAATAAGGGGCAAAAATCTAGCGGTGTCGATTGGTTTATGCTTATGCCGTTTATGATGACCTTAGTCTGCGTTTACATGACCACACGCACTATGGGCTTATTGTGCATAATTGGGTTAAGAATGCGCAAATAAACACTGACTTTGGGTTGATGGAACCAGAAATGCAAAAATGCAACTGTTTTTGTTTTCGGGCTAATGACTGCAGAACTCTATTCAGAAATCTTGACTGCACAATAAAAATAAATTATATGAAGTACTGTGTTACTTGTATAACATGGATATAATTTGGCCAAACAACCATATGACTCACCTCACATTAAATTATCAGTTTTGTAGAGTAACGTTATTACTCCTTATTCATAAATACTTGCCTTTATATTTGCTGATGAACTGCTCTTGAAGCTCAGGCTTGTCGGTTTCACAGGTAATGTGATGCTCAGCGTCCTGCAGAGGTTTCTTACGTCTTTTATTTCCCAGCATGGCGACTTACTTTCTTGAAATGACTGGGAAAAAAAAAAATATATATATATATATATATATATATATATATATATATATATATATATATATAAAATGTGAATGAAATGAAATAAACAAGCATATTTAAAAAATCTTGTTGATCTTACTGGAATTGTTCACCCAAAAACATACGTAATTAACATACAATTATGTTAAGTGTTCCAATTGAACCTCATGTTGTTCCAAACACGTGTTGTGTTTTTTCTGTTCAACACTTAAGTATATATTTATATTATATCACAGAGCTCTATTCAATGACAGCACGTGTGACCAGTCTACAACAGGAATTTAGATTAAAAAAAGGCAATGTCAATGATGCCAAAAAACATAGGTTCTTGTGTGTCTTGTGACCACAATTGACATCAATCTACTATATTGATTAGCTACAGCATACAGGATATTTTCAGTCAATAACCAGCTAGATTTATATGGACTATTTCTAATGTGCTTTTTGTCTGCTTTGGACATTGAAACACACAATAAAAATACTATAAAGTGTCTATGTACCATCATTGGGCAAAAAAAGATAAAAAAGATAAATAATAAATCTAGAAAAAAAAACATTCCACTGAAAAAAAGATTTTTGGGCAAATATTGTATTACATAAAATTAAAAATATATCAAATAATAATGATATAAAAAAAATATAATTAATATTTTAAATCAGTTGCAATTTGACAACACTTTTGAGAAAAACAATGATATAGTAGGCTATCACTGACTCGTTTTTTTTTTAATTTGTAGAATCTAAAGTACTAACAAAATTATATTTACTGGTCAATGCCTACAAGTAGGCAATATACTTTTTTCCTTATTGCAACAAATCATCAAATGAGAAACAAATAAAATACAATCGAGAAGTAAATAAAACCCTAAGCAAAAAATAATTAAACCACTAAAATAAACATACATCTTACTAACTTTCATATTTCACAATGTATTAGTTATCATGCATTTTCAGGACAAGACTTCATCTCACCTTTCCTGCGTGGTGGAGGGTGGAGGGCTGTCGTCTGACTGTTTCGCGTCCCATTGTCACGTGTCTGCATTTCCCGGGAAAATACATCCACTGTCGCAGACGTGCGTAAATGACGTGGTTACGTATTTGGATTTCACGTTGCAATTGTGACTATTTATTTGACCGAATAGAAAACTCTCTGATGACAAGAATCTTTTTTTTTTTTAATCGCAGTAGTGTTTCTTCTTCTTCAAAAAAAAAAAAAAAAAAAAAACTGTGGTGGATCAAGTCTTTCTAGTCTAGTGGACAGAGCACATGATCACTTGTAAACGAACTCACCCGACTCGAACTAGGAACCAGTGCGCATGTCCGAACAAGCACAGGTTTAAAAGAGCAAAAAATGCAAAATGAGCAACCTATGAACAGACATCTTATTTTCTACTAATAGCATTTATTAATCAAAATAGTAAACTGATGTATGCAAATACACAGCAGGGCTGATATTCAAGCTGGTATAATATGTCTCTACTTTTGGAGTCTGTGTTGTTGTCAATTTATTCGAGTTAAGATGGGGGATGGGGGATGGGTGTGGATTATTTCGAGGCTCTAAATTAAACTTTAACAAGTACTTTAACAGCATTATCTTCTTTGTATTTCTTTCATAAATTAATGGTATTTTACATTACAGGGCGGAGAAGCTAATAGACCTTGTAAAAGTGCTTTAAAAACGCATAGCCACGACAGTTTGTGATCTTTTGAGAAGCACTTCTGCTTAGCTATCTACCTAGTCTGTTAGTTCAGCCAGAGACAAGTTCAGCTCTCTGTCACTCCAGTCAGTCTCAGTGCTGTGGGGGAAGGGCGCGCGCGCGATCAGTCTCTCTCAGTGCTGTGGGGGAAGGGCGCGCGCGCGATCAGTCTCAGTGCTGTGGGGGAAGGGCGGCTGATCACAGTGTGAGCAGATCTCAGTCAGACTGACAGTCACAGGCAGAGCTAGGGTTAGGGTTAGGGTTAGGGTTAGTGCAGATCCAATGGCTTTTAAAATCAAATTAAGTACAAAATAATTATGTAAACAAACATTTAAACGTGTCAGCTTGATTCATGATTCTTTTAAACACTTTTTTTCTTTTGTATGACTATATGTAACTGCTCTGTCCCCCCCCCCCCCCTCTCTCTCTCTCTCTCTCTCTCTCTCTCTCTATCTATCTATCTATCTATCGATTTATATATATATATATATATATATATATATATATATATATATAGGCTATATATATAGGCTATATATATAGGCTATATATATATATATATATTGAGAGATAGATAGAGAGAGATAGAGAGAGAGAGAGAGAGAGAGAGAGAGAGAGAGAGAGAGAGAGAGAGAGAGAATGTATGCTGTAACTGCTCTCCTCTATAAACAGTTCTTATCAGTCGCTTTGGTACATTTCTTGAATCATCCTTAAGATTTGCAAACAAGGAAAGTGCATTTCGTACAAACAGCAGAACACAATAGGATTACATGACAGCATTTTGACATTCTTGTTTGTGACACAAGGCACTGATATGTTCATTGATATATATTGTACTAAGGATTTTTAACAAGTTACAGGCTTTTGATGGTTGTCAATATAACTGTATCAGTATTTTCAGAAGTAAACACTGGCTACGATTTTGATGACAATGAAAAGACTGCACATTATCTGTATGACACATAAACACGTACCCATTATGAGACTGGACTCACAGATACACTGTTGGTCTGTTAAAAAATGACAATGCCATTGCGATGAACAGACTATTCAAACATACTGTATATGTGTGTGTGTTACATTATGTCTCTATCAAGTATATTTATATAGCGCTTTTCACAATATAGATTGCATCAAAGCAGCTTCACAGTATCAATCAAAACATAATAACAATGTTCGTTTCTTAGTGGAAAAACATCCACGTTTGGTAGAGCTGATCAATGGTATTAATGATTGGTTAATTAATTTGAATATCCCCAACTGAGCAAGCCAAAGGCAACAGTGGCAAGGAACCGAAAAACTCCATCAAGTGACCCGATGGAGAAGAAAAAAACCTTGGGAGAACCCAGGCTCAGTGGGGGCCAGTTCTCCTCTGGCGTTTATGAACTAGAGGCCGGATTTACAGTAACTGCAAGGTAAAAATTTATATGAATGTCTCTAAACAGACTTTAAACGTGAACCTGTGATTAACGCTGATGGCGTTCACATGCGCATTAAGAATTGATTCTATAGTTATGTGCGTTTGAATATATGTGCGTAGGTTTGTATTTCCCTAGAAAACCATGCCTGAACAAATTACTTGTCTATAAATTTGATACATAATTTTGTTTTATTTTATCACTTCGGGGTAGGTACGCGAAACTAGATTCACAACGCTTTATATCTGTAGAGTGAGAAAGGGATCTCTATCACGTATTTTTACTGTCTCATGTAAAATGCAAGTAGACTCCGCTGTAATACAGTAAGTCTACAGCTTATGGTGAACACTACAGTATAGTGAACACTGTCTGATTACACGCATGTTCTGTCTATAAAGACTTGAATGTTTTAGGACACACACGGTTGTTCTCCCAACATTCAGCTCAGCTTTCAACCCGCCTCGGCCATGAGGTCATGAACATGATCTACAATATTGGCCCCTATTTCTTCAGAAACCTACAATCTCTCTGTTTTACCTCTGTATCCTTCCACCACACATCCTTACTCCTCCTCTTCTTCTTCTCGGCTGTTCCCCCTGTTGTTCTTCCATTCTCAGAGTGTGTATGTGTTGTGCTCTGTCTATATGGCTTCCAGAGGAAGCTTCATGAGATGCACTCTGAGCGATTATAGAGAACTGGTGATCATTGATTGATCTAATGCTTTACATTCCCCTTCATTAGTGAAATTCAAAATTCACATCTGCAATTCAGGACAAAAAAAGTATAATAGAATTGTATAGAAAATATGTTTGACAGTTTATGACAACTAGTAATTTAATGCCTATATGTTTTGAGGGGTAAGACTATTCAACAGAGAACCAGTATAATACATTTTGATCAACATGACATAAGCAATTGATAATGTAAGAAACAGCAGACACTTACATTTATTGCATGAATGTACCAAAGCATTTGCAATTTGTTCAAAAGAATGATAAACTGCTTTCATGATGTGCACAAGTGACTAGATGATGTGGAGGTTGAACAAGAATTTTAGTTGTGATTTGAGAAATGCACCAAAGCGCCTTAAAAAAACGTATGTAATTAGTGTAAACATTTAATTAATATAATAATATAATATGAGAATGTTGCATGCAGCTGCTCTCCTCTATATAATATAAAATAATATAATATATACTATAAAGAGAATGTTTGCTGTAACTGCTCTCCTCTTTATATAATATAAAATAATACAATGCAATATAATATAATAAGAATAATGTTTGCTGTAACTGCTCTCCTCAATATAATATAATATAATATAATATAATATAATATAATATAATATAATATAATATAATATAATATAATATAATATAATATAATATATAAAGAAAAAAGTTAGCTTGTTTGCTGTAGTGAATGTGTTGCTGTGGTAACTGGTAACGGAGTCCTGCTCGTGCGGGGGGTGGGGGAGGGGCGGTGGCCGCTCAGGGAAATCACTGATATTATGAGAGGAAACGGCAGAACGCAAAGTAGGAGAAAACACTTCAAACAAATAAAATCACTCATAAAAGCAAGCGATTTAGCATGTTTTCACATCTTTTGGTGGCTTGTGTGTTTTTATTAAACAAACTTGGATGAATCAATCATCACGTCCATATTGACAGATTTAAACAGCTGTTCCTCCGCTTTTGGAAGGAAATATGTACTTTGTAAATTCACATGACGTAATGTCTCTGTCTCTTCCCCGCTTCAAACTCGTTCCTACATGATTAATAAACTCCTATGTAAGTTACTGTACAGCTGTTCGGTGACGCGCAGCAGCGCGATCTTCACACACACATAACGTTACACAGAGCAGACTCCGATGCGAGAGCAAAACTGCGAGGATTAAAGTTTAATAACATGCCCATATACATCGTGAGAGCTCCTGCTGCTCAGGGTAAATTAGTCTATTTTTATTTAAATAATAATTATTGCGAATTTATCTATTATTGAATGTGGATTATCTGTCAATTCATTCATAATAATGATATCGCCTCTGCTCCGCCATTTTTGTTGATGACGTGATGGCCTCAGATTGGTCAGATCATTAAGTCCCGCTCTCATAGTGGCTTCCTGCGCTCTGATTGGTCAGAATCCCCGAAGTGTGTATCTTTTCCGGAAGTGCAGTACTCCTAGAGGGCGCTGTGTTATACACACTTTAGTGGGGGGCATACACACTTCACATACACAAATCACTTAAAACTGATTTTTTGGGACAAGTGAGATTTTAAGTCTGGACACCATTTTAGAGTATGCTGAATGCCATTATATAGTCAAACAAATGAGGACATACAAAATGTCCTCAATTTTTGAGGTGGTCCTCAGTTTACTGGTGTGTATCCTGGTGAATGTACCCAAAAGGGACATAAACAAACACACACACACACACACGCACACACACACACACACACACTCACGCACACACACACACGCACGCACGCACACACGCACGCACACACACACACACACATGCATGTTCTATCATCCTACACTTGATGGCAGCAGTAACAATTTTTTCTTATATTTCATTTGAAGTTGAAGTTCAGGAGGAGGCACCTGCACCTCCTGGGGTGGAAAAGGAACTGCTTCAAGGCGTTTCACATTGAGTAGTTTCACTTGAACAGTTCTTATGAGTTTGCGTCAGATGTTTTGTAAATGTTCTTGAAATAATCGTTTCATATTGAGTAGTTTCACTTGAACAGTTCTGGCAGTTTGCGCCAGATGTTTTGTAAATGTTGAAATAATACTTTGAAAATTAGTTTCATATTTTGTATACAAAGCTCTTGAAAACATTTTAAATAGTAAAAACAATTTTAATTTCTATAAGACAGGTCTGTAATCATCTATGAATTTCATGTCATTTTGGGAGAAAACTGTTCCATTGTTGCACAATGTTGCCATATGGCAACGCACCCAAAAGTACCCCAAAAAAAAAAAAAAAAAAAAAAAAAGAAATGTTAATTTGAGTCCATTTTATATATATAAAAACACTGTAAAATTTTTTTCCATCAGTGCATAATAATGCGTGCAGTAGAGGGTTAAGTAATCTTTAGCACTATTTCCTCAGCACTATTTCCAGATAAGTAAAGTACATTTAGTACAAAATTAGTTGTTCCAATTTACCAGACTTTAAGTATTTCAGTTTAGTATACCAACAGCACAATTGCATGGTATTTATATTAAGTACATAAATGTAAATGTATTTGTAGTATACTTAGTATAAAATATTCATGTTTTACTAGGGATGGAATGTCCCCATAAAACATGTAAAACCAACGTGTGTGTGTGTGTGTGTGTGTGTGTGTGTGTGTGTGTGTGTGTGTGTGTGTGTGTGTGTGTGTGTGAAATGACCATACTTAAAGGGCCCCTATTATGGAATTTTGAAAATGACCTTTCATGGAGTGTGTAACATAGCTCTAAGTGAATGAAAACATCCTGCAAAGTTTTACATCTGAAAGGGAACTGTATATAAAGTTATTGTCTTTCAAAAGTAAGAGTCGACTCTGAGTCAATGAAATTAATCATTTTTCAAACGAGTCATAAGCCGTTTCGTCGTGACGTCAAGACGAAACTTTAGCATATTGCCCGCCCACTTATTGTACGCGCTGTTTAGAGTGTAAATATATATGTATATACTGTATCCACCAGGGAACTAGGGAAAACTTGAACCTCAAACCGGCAGCGGATTCCTGTGGACACTGGAGAGCATCATGTCGAGAAGACATTTTTTTTTCACTGCCCAAGGTCGAGCATGTGAAGAATCTGTGGTTAAAATGATTCTTTACCATGATATCACAGCAGTATAATCCTACACTTTTGTGGTGTTCCCTTTATTTTTACTGACGACTGCTTCTCAAATCTCAGAGTTAAATGCAGAATTCACAAACCGCTTGCTCTTGAAAGATGGTGTTCAAAATACTTAGTTTTGACTTTGATATTGTGTAGGCCTCCTGCTAACTGGCTAACTCACGTTATCACTGTCTTACTGAAATACTTCTGCTAAGCAGCTGTGGGCCACTATTAGCTAAAACGGTGTCTATTAATGCAGATTATCCGTCGTTCTCACTACTTTGAGGAAAGATTAACCAGGGAGCAAGATTTGTTTTACCAACGTTTATGTTACATTAGTCATTCGCGCTAGAGCTCGGCTAATGTAGGCTATACATCGCATACATGCACTGTTATTGATACAGTTTCCACGTGTTCACCGCAATATATTAGAAAAATACTCGTAACTTGCATGTAAAATAATCGGTTTGTTGATGGACATACACTTGTTAATGCTGATGGTGAGGAATTAGTTGCAACATCTCATAATGTACCTCAAAATGAGTTGCGTATCACTGAGAAACGTCCTGCTCAAGTTGTCCTTGCGATGGAGGTTCGGGTTTAATGTTCTTCCAATGTTTCATCTTCGGACTCGCGCTCGCATTGATATGGTACAATCGACGTCTGTTTAGTTTACGGTGTAGGAAGCCTCAGGACAAGGAGAGCTGATGTTTTCGACGCGCAGTACGCGGTAAACCAATCACAACAGACTGAGCTGTCTGGCCAATCAGAGCAGAGTAGCTCGCGGAAAGGAGGGATTTAGAGAGATTGATTCATCTGACGAGTCGTTTGAGAATCATTGAAATGTGCAAATGTATGTTATGAGGATATTAAACAGTTTTTTGACCTTTCCATGTAAACCTGTTGTAGACTCCAAAACAACATTAGGAAACTTTAAAATAGCATAATAGGGGCACTTTAAGGGTATAGCTGAATAAAAGTCTGAGAATTATATGAAATGTGCTGTCGATCTGATCTGAAATATACAGTAAAAATGTACACTACTGTTTCTTTACACTATTTTCAAAAGTTTGGATTCAGTAAGATATTTTTTTAAAGAAATTAATTATTTTATTCAGCAAGAATGCATTAAATTGAATGACGATAAAGACATGAATAATAAAATAATCTATTTCAAATAAATGCTCTTCTTTTTAACTTTCTATTCACAAGTAAATTAATATTTTCAATATAAGTAAATCATATTTTCACACTTTTTAGACAATCTGTTAGAATTACAGCTTAAATGACACAATAGAAATAATTGTGTTCTTCTATTTTTCCATATATTTATGGATTTTTTTATTTTTATTTTTTTTTACTGTTTTTAGCATTAATAACATCAAACTTTGTTCAAATTAAATGGTCTAAACTCCATTGATAGAACTTATTGAAACCTGAAATTACTTAGAAACATTCAAGTATATGTTCATGACATCATGAAATAGCCATGAAATGTCAGTGTCCCACTGGCAAAGACTTAATGATAACTGGCACTTTTATTTTTCAAGTTCTTCAGGGCAACATAACTCAGCTCCACATATTCCTCAGCTTTTCCATTACCATGGAAACACACACACACACACACAAAAAAAAAAAACACACACACACAGTGTGCTGCCTCATACTGCGCTTTCTGTCTGCCAACACCTCCACCGATCAATACTTATCTCCATATCATTTGGTTTGAAAATTGATTTGCAGCCTTGTTTGTTGGTTGTAAAATAAATTGGTCTATGGATCAATGCTTTCAAGGTTGGTCCAAACTCCATCAACTGACATAACTCTTATTCATCACACATTGATTCATACAGACAGCAAATATATGCTTTCTGAGATACAATATGCCTATATAATACATTATTAAATCTTTGACCAATAAAATCAGGTCACTGTATATTTACCAACTTAAAGCCATTAAACAGTTGATTGTTGACATTGTGTACTAAACAATACAGAGAAGATTGATTGACTGAGTCTCTTTATAAGACACATCAGATATGAGTCTGTGGTCCTATGGAAAGAATCCTTGATTATTTATAGATTTTCTCTTTTTAGGAGACATCAAGCTCTTTTTAATGAGACTCATCTTGATTGTCAATCACTGTCATGGTTTGTGTTTGCCAATGTCCCTTCAAAGACTATGTCAATCTGTTTAGCGGCCTTTGACAAAATGATCCAAAATCTGGGTCATATTAAATTTTATTTGTATGATTTAAACACAATTTTATTCTTGGAGTTCAGAAATGTGATCATGCCTGTTCATAAGGGGTGCAGATGTCTGTTTATGAAACCAGTGTGCTCATCATTTGCATTATTATGTAAAATGTTATGTGGGGTGTTGAAGATCTTGTACTATCATTTTAAAGCTCTGAGTATTGTACTTGGCATATTTTAAGCTTCTGTATTTGTATACAATAGCTTGCCAACAAGGTATAAAATTTCACTTTTATGGCCTGCCGATTTACAGTACATTATTTTGAGAGAATTAATAATTTCATCAGTTAAGTGGTAAGTGCACTTCACACACAAGTGCACAATACACTCACAGTGCTCTGAAGGTGTCGTAAGGGGCCCTTTGCTGTGCTTTCAGCGCCGTGAGTTGCACTGTAAAACTGCACTCTGTGTTTCACTGTAAATTTATGACTCCCATCTCCGGAGTGTGATTCCACTGCCTCTGCTTTTGATTAAGCGGTGATGTGTGCCTCATCAGCACTATCAGAACAGCCATCTCTCCGGCTGTCAGCAACACCCACACACGCAAACAAGCATGTTCACTTTGCACTCACACATACACAGATATGCCCATAGAGGAAATATATCTCCCTCTTGGCCGTGAGCGAGGTCGGCAATCATTCGGGAGAGTCTGGATAAAGAGTTGAGGTCGTACCAAAAGAGTTGATTGCTGTCGACATGGCTGTCTGGCACAGAACGGAGTCTCATCTTGGAACACTGCTCGGTTTCGGTTTGAACGACTTAATAATCCAAACAACGCTGAGGTTGTTGTTCAGTGGTTACTGTCATACTCTTATTAGCTCAACAACCAAAAAACAAAAAAAAATCATGTTAGTTGCATCAGATTAGCAATAGGCTCATTGGAAAAATGTGCCTTTAACATGAAATGCAAAACTCACAAAACTTGGTTAAATATAATTCACTGCAGTTTTCAGATGAAATGAAAACTAGTGGCAGTAAAACACCAACAACTTTTCTTACTTTGCAACACAAATTATAAATATGGGGCATATTTGGTCCTTGCACAATTCCGCTTTAAATATATGAATGTTTCGCCAATCATTTTTACATATTCGGGTCTTTAGCAACCCGGATCTATATCCAACATGGATGGCTTTCTGAGGCCCAGATCAGACAGAACATGAGAGAGACTTTTTTTTGTTTTCTATTGGCAGGGAGCGTTTTGCTTGCTGTTTATTCACGTTTTTGTAGGAGCACCTGAAGTTGAAAAAAAAATCAACTCTTTTCAATCAAGTGCTTTTTTTCCCATTGTCCAGTCGAACGAATGGAGAGGTGGGCCTTCCATTGTGGTGACGGAGGTTTACAGTTGCTTGGAACATCCAGAAACTGCAATGATGGAGGAGAAACTTGCGGTGTCTGTCGCGGGTTACCCGGAGCTATATGACTTCACAAACCCTCTGCTTGTCCATTTTTTTAAAAGTTTCTGCTAATATGACAGTTTACTTAACAGCAAACCAACGATAGAGTGCTCACACTTATCCACCTTATTTTTCAACACGGAGTTACTGTAAGCTGTTTTCTGTGAATGTGCGAGACTTTAGATTACAGGGAAATTACAAGAAAATAACAAAGTGCTAAAAAAAATATAAAACTATTTACGCTACAAACTAGTGTGTTTACAATTATGACAATACATTAAAGTTGCTGTAGGTAACTTTTGAAAACATGTATTTGCTAAAACTTTCATTATGTCCTGACAGTAGAATATGAGACAGATAATCTGTGTAAAAATCAAGCCCCTCTGGCTCCTCCTAGTGGTCCTATTGCCATTTGCAAGAAATACACGCTCCCGGTCAGAAACAACCAATCAGAGCCAGGAGACATGTCTTAGCAGTGTCAATCACGCTCGTGTACGCGCTGATCACACCCCTCTCTTGCACAGCGCTAGCGCCGGAGCGCGAGCCGTCGTTCAAACTCAAGATTGCCGGCGAGCTGCAGCTGTGCTAATGACGGAGAAACAACCTAAACTGCCAATTCTCGAGTGACACCTGCTCATAAAACAAAGAGGTAAAAGGAAAAAGACTGATGACGATAAACAAGCGAAAAAGAAAGAATTACACAGAGCCCATTGACTCGGTGTCAAAACTCTAGCCGCATAACATGTAGATAAAATGTCATGCACTCTGCTAAGCAACAATTGAAACCTGCTAATTCACTGGCTTGTCATGTTGCTGAAATAATGTACTAGCACACCTTATCTAGCATTATATATCGCTAGAATAATTACTTACATACTGTAACATTAGTTACCGTTATATTAACGTTATCTTACTAGCTATTTATAACTTATAGAAAGTGTCATGATCCTGGTTATTTCTCCTGATTATTTCTCTCACATTACGCTGTTTCCTCTATGTCACACACCCCCTCGTTATCCTCATCTTTTCCTCGTCAGCTGTTACTCGTTCACTAGTCGGGGCTCTCGCCTCCTTGCACCTGAATCTCTTTTCTCTTGATTAGCGTCTCTATTTCTCCCCTCTCTTCCTTCCTGTCTTTGCCTGAGTATTGCGTTACTGTGTGTGTGCTTTGTGCCATTTAACAGTCTTGTCTCCTGTCCTGTCTTAGTCCTGTCGGAGAGCCGATAATTACAAGAGAGCCGTTGATCTGAGCCGGAGATTCGCCGCTTGCCTCAAGTCTCCCTCGAGCGCCTTCAACTAGCGCTTCCACTAATTTTTTGGAGAACTCATCCTACAATCGTCTACTAGGATATTTACTATTTAAGTTGTTGCTTCAAGCAGAGACTTTTATTTGAATGTTACCCTTCTTCAAGAGGCCCTAAGTTCTTACAGAGAATATTTGTGTTTATCATTCTCCTGGCAAGCTCTTATTAAATTATACTATTTCTCCGCACCTGTTGTCTGGCTCTCTTACCTCATGACAGAATACTCAGGCCAACACGATCCAGCTGCGGAGAATCCTGTCCGGTCAGCAATAGAGATCCAAGGAGTTGTTCTGGGAAGACACGAGGAGGAACTCGCCGCTTCGCGACGCGCCGTTGATTCCCTGGCCGCTCAAGTTAATGATCTCACGCTTCAACTTCACCGGCTCCGTCATGATCCACCTGCTTCTCACGCTTCACAGACCCTCTCTGAACCTCGCGTCAATAATCCTCCCTGTTATTTCGGTGAGCCCACTCAATGCCGTTCATTTTTGACCCAATGCGAGGTTGTGTTCTCTCTCCAGCCCTCCACTTATTCCAAGGACTCCGCTCGTGTGGCATTCGTCATCTCACTCCTCTCCGGAAGGGCTCGCGAATGGGGAACAGCTGTTTGGGAATCGGATGCCGAGTGTGTTAAGCGTTTCTCTCACTTTAAGGAGGAGATGATCAAGGTGTTCGACCGTTCTATTTACGGGGAGGAAGCCTCTCGCCTTCTCTCTTCACTGCGCCAGGGTAAGCGCTCAGTTGCAGACTTTTCCATAGAGTTTCGTACCCTGGCCACCACCAGCGGATGGAACGAGCCTTCTCTGTTGGCTCGCTTTCTCGAGGGTCTTAACGCTCAAGTCAAGGATGAGATATTGGCGCGTGAGGTTCCGACTCGTCTCGACTCTCTCATTGAGCTGGCCATACGGATAGAGAAGCGCTTCGACCTCCGCCGGAGGGCTCGTGGAATGGAATCGGCCCTTCTCTCTTCGGCACCAGCTACCTTGCCCTTTTCTCCCTCTGATACCTCTGGCTCAGAACCCATGCAGCTGGGTGGCATCCGTATCACACCATCGGAACGGGAACGAAGAATTGTAATTCGTCTCTGTCTCTACTGTGCCTCCGCCGCCCATTTCGTCTCGTCATGTCCATTAAAAGCCAGAGCTCGTCAGTGAGGGGGGGGCTACAGTCCATATGACTGTAGTATTGATCTCCGCCCCGATACCACGCCCCCTCGCGGACGCTTGTATTCTCTGTCCGCGCCGGAACATGAAGCTCTCGAGAAGTATTTGTCTGAGTGCTTAAACGCTGGTACTATAGTTGCCTCCACGTCCCCTGCCGGTGCAGGGTTCTTCTTTGTGAAGAAAAAGGATGGGTCATTGCGTCCATGCATTAATTATCGTGGTTTGAATGACATAACCATAAAGAATCGTTACCCTTTACCGCTTATGTCATCGGCCTTTGAGATTTTACAGGGAGCCAAGTTTTTTACTAAGCTCGATCTTCGTAACGCTTATCACCTAATCCGTATTAAGCAAGGGGATGAATGGAAAACTGCGTTCAATACTCCTCTGGGGCACTTTGAATATCGCGTTCTTCCGTTCGGGTTGGTCAACGCTCCCGCAGTTTTTCAGGCTTTGGTCAATGATGTCCTTCGGGACATGCTGAATGTTTTCGTTTTCGTTTATCTCGATGATATCCTTATTTTTTCTCCATCTCTCCAGGTGCACGTGCAGCACGTTCGACGGGTCCTTCAGCGTCTTCTCGAGAATAAACTGTTTGTTAAGGCTGAGAAGTGTAAGTTTCACGCCCAATCAGTTTCCTTTCTGGGCTCGGTAATCTCGCCAGAGGGGGTTAGTATGGATCCTGACAAGGTGAAAGCAGTCACTGATTGGCCTATTCCAGATTCTCGAAACGCCCTTCAACGATTTCTCGGTTTCGCCAATTTTTATCGGCGTTTCATTTGTAATTTCAGTCAGATTGTCGCCCCCTTGACTTCGTTAACGTCTTCCAAGTCTCGCTTTCTTTGGTCCGAGTCCGCCCAAGACGCGTTCGATCGTCTGAGATCTTTGTTCACCTCAGCTCCAATCCTATTATTCCCCGACGTTACCAGGCAATTTATCGTAGAGGTGGATGCGCCCGAACTAGGTGTCGGAGCCGTTCTCTCCCAGCGCTCCTCCGTCGATAATAAGGTCCACCCCTGCGCGTTTTTCTCACACAAGTTGTCTCCCTCCGAGCGCAACTATGATGTGGGAAAACGCGAGCTACTTGCCATTCGTCTTGCCCTTGAAGAATGGCGACAATGGTTAGAGGGTGCGTTGCGTCTATTCCGTTTGTCGTGTGGACCGACCACAAGAACCTCGAATTTATTCGCTCGGCTAAGCGACTCAATGCTCGTCAGGCGCGTTGGGCTTTATTTTTTACCCGTTTCGATTTTACGATTTCCTATCGCCCTGGAACTAAGAATGTAAAGCCAGACGCACTGTCACGCCTTTTTGGTCCCTCTGAGGCTGAGGACACCCCCACTCCTATAGTCCCTGAGAAGCGCGTTATCGGGGCGGTTGTCTGGGGTATTGAAAGACTTGTTAAACGCGCTCTCTCGTGTACGGTTTCCCCGCAGTCCTGTCCTAATAACTTACTTTTTTTTCCAGTCCCTGTGCGTCGTGCCGTTCTTCAGTGGGCTCACTCGTCTAGACTCGCTGCTCATCCCGGTGTAAGGGGAACGTTAGCGTCCGTTCGCCAGCGTTTTTGGTGGCCCTCTTGCGAACGTGATACTCGTCGATTCGTTGCCTCTTGTTCTGAGTGCGATCAGACTAAGACTAGCAACAATCCACCTGCTGGACTCTTGAGACCGTTACCCATTCCTTCGCGCCCCTGGTCTCATGTAGCACTTGATTTTATTACTGGGCTCCCTATGTCGTTAGGCAACACCGTTATTTTGACCATTATAGACCGCTTTTCCAAGGCTGCTCATTTTGTTCCACTTCCTAAGCTCCCCTCTGCCAAGGAGACCGCCCAGATCGTTACCGAACATGTTTTCAAGCTCCATGGGCTCCCCTCTGACGTTGTGTCAGATAGGGGTCCTCAATTTTCGTCACAGTTTTGGAAGGAGTTTTGCCGGTCGATCGGTGCGTCCGCCAGTCTCTCGTCCGGCTTCCACCCTCAGACAAACGGTCAAGCCGAACGGGCCAATCAGACTGTTGGTCGAATTTTACGCTCTCTTGCCTTTCGTAATCCCTCTTCTTGGGCTGAACAGCTTCCCTGGGCTGAGTACGCTCATAATTCGCTCCCCTCCTCCGCAACCGGTCTCTCGCCGTTTCAAGCCAGCCTCGGTTATCAACCCCCTCTCTTTCCGTCTCAAGGTCCTGTTTCGAACGTCCCCTCTGTTCAGAAATTCGTTCAACGCTGTAAGCGCACCTGGTTGAGAGTTCGAACCGCTCTTTGCCGTTCCCGTAGACGTACTCGTAGGGCTGCAAACCGCCGCCGTGTCAAGAGCCCTAGATACATATGCGGGCAGAAGGTCTGGTTGTCAACTTCTAATCTACCTCTCCAATCTGTCTCTCGCAAACTTGCTCCTCGTTTTATTGGTCCTTTTCGTGTGTCTAAGATCATTAGTCCTGTCGCGGTCCAACTAAAGCTCCCTAATCATCTTCGTCGCATCCATCCTGTCTTTCACGTTTCATGTATTAAACCGGTTATTCCTTCCCCTCCACGTTACTCTTCTCCTCCTGTTCGTGTCGAGGGTTCTCCTGTTTACACAGTCCGTAGACTGTTAGACGTTCGCCGCCGGGGTCGAGGTCAACAGTTCCTTGTGGACTGGGAGGGTTATGGTCCTGAGGAGAGGAGTTGGGTCCCCTCTCGTGACATCCTTGATCAGTCCCTCATTGACGATTTCCTTCGGTCCCGCCAACTCTCCTCATCGGGAGCGCCAGGGGGCGCTCGTTGAGGGGGGGGCACTGTCATGATCCTGGTTATTTCTCCTGATTATTTCTCTCACATTACGCTGTTTCCTCTATGTCACACACCCCCTCGTTATCCTCATCTTTTCCTCGTCAGCTGTTACTCGTTCACTAGTCGGGGCTCTCGCCTCCTTGCACCTGAATCTCTTTTCTCTTGATTAGCGTCTCTATTTCTCCCCTCTCTTCCTTCCTGTCTTTGCCTGAGTATTGCGTTACTGTGTGTGTGCTTTGTGCCATTTAACAGTCTTGTCTCCTGTCCTGTCTTAGTCCTGTCGGAGAGCCGATAATTACAAGAGAGCCGTTGATCTGAGCCGGAGATTCGCCGCTTGCCTCAAGTCTCCCTCGAGCGCCTTCAACTAGCGCTTCCACTCACTTTTCGGAGAACTCATCCTACAATCGTCTACTAGGATATTTACTATTTAAGTTGTTGCTTCAAGCAGAGACTTTTATTTGAATGTTACCCTTCTTCAAGAGGCCCTAAGTTCTTACAGAGAATATTTGTGTTTATCATTCTCCTGGCAAGCTCTTATTAAATTATACTATTTCTCCGCACCTGTTGTCTGGCTCTCTTACCTCATGACAGAAAGAGTGTACATGCATTACATGCAAAGTGAGATATTTCAAGCCTTTATTTGTTATAATTTTGATGATTATGCCTTGTAAGCCATAATCATTAAAATTATAACAAATAAAGGCTGGAAATATCTCACTTTGCATGTACTGAGTCTATATAATATATTAGTTTCACCTTTTAAGTTGAATTACTGAAATAAATGAACTTTTGTACGATATTCTAATTTTTCGAGTTTCACCTGTAGACTGAATCTGACCTTTACACCGGGTACACAAGTTATCTTTTCTTGAGTGTACCAGATTGCTTCACACCAGGGCGGATACTAGTCAGTGTGGCGCAGTGGGCATTTCGTTCCCCAATGTGTTGATTCTCGACGCAGCGCGAGTTCCCTCAAAAGGGAACGTCTCGGGTTACGACTGGAACCCTTGTTCCTTTAGCCACACTTCCTGCGCTCCTGAGAATGACTTGCTTCAACCTATTAGAAGCTGAAGCTGTAGTGATCCGGCGTCCTTTTATAGCTTCTGCATCACTGTCACATGCGACGTCACGAGTGACGTAATGACGCAACACCAATCGAGATTGGACTAGTTCCATACAGGCTCGCTGAATGTGTTTCCCAATGTGTCGATTCTCGACGCAGGGTTTCGTTCCCTTCTCAGGGAACAAGGGTTACAGTCGTAACCCGAGACATACTGTCTGATCGGGGCCGTAGTGTTGCGATAATATAAAACTGATATTAGAGTAACAATTACAAAAGAACAAAAATTAAATCATATTTTGTTACCTTTTCGAGCTTGAAAGGGTTCAGTTTCGCAGATGTTTTATACCATCATGACTGTCCTCGTCAGAGCTTACCAGTGCATTCAGTATCTGGCTCATATTCGCGATCTCAAACATATTCCTAAAAACGATCATTTTCAACATATTGAAAATCAATATTTTGATCGCTGACAGCTTCCTCATCAGATCCACCATCAAGTGACAGTGACACTAATATTAGATTGCGTTCAGTATTTGCTCTTTCAAGCCATTTCAAGTTTTGCTGGTGATCTGTTTTCTGTCCGTGGTAACTATGATGGAAACGTCACTTATCATATCAGACATTGCCACCTTGTGGAATAAAGGTGAAATGCACTTATTCAGTCATCAAAGATTCAATAATTGTTGTGCAGAAAAAAATATACTTACACTGCTACATACCTCGGGTCGTTAGCCACCCTATAATTTTTTACAGAAAAAGAATGGGAAAACAGGCACTCTTTTATAATTGTATTTTTTTTTTCTTGTCATATAGTTTATAATGAATTGATTGAGGAATACTAAGAAGGTTGATGTCTAACTTTAAAAAAAATGAATGAGAAGGATTGTGAATGATGTCCCCGGTCACTTCCCGATACGGTGCTATGACCTCAAAACAAATTTATAATAGTGCAGGATTACATAATCAGCTCCATATAGCTTTTCTGGTGTAATTAACTTGCTCGGTAGCTCACCTGGTACAGTATTGCACTTCCAATCCGCAATGCGAGTCCTGCGAAACACAAGTCATGATAAAAGAGCTCAAAGTTAAAATAGCAATGTTGCTTCAGTAAATGTGTTTTTATCTCATGTTTGCTTTTGTTAACACTGTCAGTTAAGTTTAGGGGCTGTTTACACGACACCGTTTTCAACTAAAAACGATTAGGATTAGGGTACTGTTTTTGCGTTTTGGCTGTTAATTTACATGACAACAGCGTTTTGGGTGGCTGAAAATGCAAACTATTGAAAACGGGTTTCACAGTGCAAGTTTTTGAAAACGGTCTCTGTGTAAACAACAAAAATGAGAATCTCTGAAAACAATGGCATCATGCACATGCATACTACATGTTCAATCTATAGTATTTCATAGCCATCTAATGGCTTGGGAGCAGAATACAGGGTTTTCTGTTGTAGCGGATCCGTGTGAATGATCATTTTGACAATGATGTCGTCTGTATGCGGAAAACTCAAAGGAAAAACTTCTCCGTATTAAGCATATCGTTGATGTGTAAACGTACCCTTGCTTAGAGTATGGTTGTTCAATTTGCTGTAGAGCCTAGTTCCAACCCTAATCAAACACACTTGAACAAGCTAATCAAGGTCTTCAGGATTACTAGAAAGCTACAGGGAGGTGAGCTTGATAAGGGTTGGAGCTAAACTCTGCAGAAAAGTGGATCTCGAAGGCCAGAGTTGTCTAGCCCTGTGATAGAGCATTGACCTTTAAGTGCCACTCATCGTACATTTTATTTCTGAACTGCTGCAATACACACAACCAGCAAAATAAATCATTTCCAGATTCCAGTTTCATATATAATTTAATTCATTGTTAGCACCACTCACTGGACATTTCTCTTTGAGAGTGTTGTGAAATGTGCATGAAGCAATGAAATATTTTGCAGAAATATCACCACAGGAAAGTTTTTTTTTCCAATGAGCCTGGGTTGGTGTTTAATGTATCATTGGTGAAATACAACAAGACGTTGCCATGGGAACTGTTGTGGGAACATAAATAATTCCAAATATGAATGAAAACATTCCACTTAATTTGCTGTGATGAGATAATCCTCGAAGAGATGTAGAAAAACACAAGCGCTAATCTGGTACTTTGTCATAGTGGATCTCTTAAATGAGCGTGTAAGTTCAGTCAGCTGAATCTTTGCTTCAAGCTATCATAAGGGTAGAAACTGTATTGCTAAAAAAAATTGCTGTCAACTCTACTAGCACTAGTCCAGACAGCCACCTTTTTAATATCACAAATCATCTATTTAACTGACATAGACTTCATGCGGTGCCTATAAAGCAGGGGACAAAAACATCCTGTTTTGCTGCTATTTTGTTATGGAATTCATCCCCAGTAATCCTAGTGCAGACGACATGCATAATCCATATTAAACAGGATTTGGATGGGGAAAAAAGCCTCAAAGGAACCTTACAAACAAAAGCAGCCGTGATGCAGCGCTGTGCTCCACAAAAACAAAGTTTCAAAACACTAATCCGCATGGAAAAGAAGAAATCAAGCCCTCCAGATGACCATATGGGGCTATAATCTCTTTATCTCATGAGGTTTCCCTTAAACATCGCCTGTAACATAATTTTTTGTAGGATCTAATTTAATGGAGTGAAATTTCTTCATAATCAATTTCTCTGTGACTGATATGGGATAGTATCAAATATACAGCGTTAAAGTAATGGCTCCCCATACTAGGTACTGATGGGAGAAACCATCATCAGCCATGTGCCATAAAATTTAGAGTAATAACTGAACATCTGCTCACTATTCTCATGACACAAAACACATGCACATTTGCGCACTCTCATGTAATCTAAATAGATGCTTACCATAGCAAACATATGCATATGTTGGTAAATGGTAGTAAATCCATGTAGGACACACACTATCTAAGATGTTTTCTCAGTTGTCTACAGTATGTCCCACTTTCTCATTGGTCCCCATTACTGGACAAAAACAACATTGCAGTATTGGCCAAAAGGTATCTCCCTAGAGTACAGCAAGACCCACTTTACAATACAGAGCGCATCCTATTAGATTAGACTGGACAATCGCATTACTTTGAATTAATTAATGTTCAAGATATTTATATTAAATCTTATTTAAAGGTCCTATTCAAAGTTCCTGTCATTACAACAGCGTACTGAATGCAGAAGCTTCATTTTCATTTCAAAATGCAGAGAATACAAGTATTATCCTTTGAACCCCATATATTAATAATGATTTATTCTGACAGCACTCACCTGTAGGCCTTAATCTTCTGAAACGACTATATTGTGACGTTTGGAAGAACACATTGAACCTTTAAAAATGTGCACTTTGAAATATTGCTAAAATGAATCAAATAAAAAAAAAAACATCAAGCGTTAAAACCGTAACGCAATTGTTTCATCTGTGTTGATGTGCAGCCACATTTATCACACATTCAGGGTTTAAAAGCTTATGAACGTCAAATTTACAATGCCCTTAAGGGAAGTCACTCAATTAATCCATGAGCTGTATATGCTTTCTTTTCAGTGCAATGTGCAAAATAGCTCTTGCTCTGAGAAATGACTGTCATTCAACTCCATGAGCCTTTCTTCTTCTTGTGGATCCCAGAGATTTTCAGCTCAAATATTCATACATATTGAGTAATCAAAGCAGCTCTTTGCAAACAAAAAAGCTATCAAATATCTCCCACCTCTGCATTATGAAATTGTAGATTTATTTGAGCATAAACTGATTGACATGACATAAACACATCGGAGGGAATTCAAAATCAATACAAAGAGGTTGGATTAAAATAAAACACCTATTAAATCTATCATTCCTGAATAAAACAGTATCTGAGAGTTCAGGGAGACCAAAAAAGGTCCGTGGTATAGAATTTGTGAGAAATTGCTAAATAAAAAAGAGTGAACCAGTGATGTGACTTTCATCCTCAAGTCAGTTCCCCTTGCTGTGGGAACGCTCTGTGTGATTACGTCGTAAAGCACGTGTGAAATCAGTCCAATGGTGTGATGAGATGTCAGAGGCGGGTGTTGTCACGAACCAGGAAACTATAAAGCATACCCAAACAGTGAAAAGCTAGCTTCTGTGTCTTCAGTAAGCGCTCTCTGTGAAATCGTTTGCTCAGTATCATAACACCAGAAGCCAGTCTCCAGAAGCTGGTTACCTTAGTAGATTTTCTGGCAGCATGGAAGCTACTTCCAAATGTATCTCGTTGGGTCCTGCGCACAGTAGAAAAGGGATTGCACTATTCAGTTCGGGTCTTGCCCACCCAGGTTTATGGGGGTCCTACCCACAGTGGTAGGCCCAGAGCAGGCTCGGGTCATGGAACAGGAGGTAAAAACTATGTTGCTTAAAGGGGCCAGAGAACCCGTATCTCCCCTCGACAGAGAAGCCGGTTTCTACAGCTGGTATTTTATCGTTCCAAAGAAGTATGGGGGGTTACGTCCAATTTTGGATCTGCGTCATCTGAACCAATCAGTCATGTAGCTTAAGTTTAAAATGTTAACTTTGAGACAGATCGTGTGACAGATCAGGTTCAAGGACTGGTTTGTCACAATAGATCTCAAAGACCCATACTTCCATGTATCCATCCTTCCACAACAAAATAATTTATTGAGGTTCGCTTTTGAGGGCGAAGCATACCAATATCGGGTTCTTCCATTCGGTCTAGCTTTTGTCACTCACTGTGAAACATTTTCAGAGACTGTTGGGTTTGATGACAGCAGCGTCCAACGTGATACATTTTGGCCTGTTGTACATACCCATAGACCCATACAGTGGTGGCTCAGGACCAAGTGGTTTTCCCAGAGGGGCAATCCTTTTCGCACACTCTAAAAAATGCTGGGTTATTTAATCTACCCAACCGCTGGGTTAGGAAATGTTTTACCCATTATGGGTTATTTATATGGATTTTGACTCAACACATGAGTTGCACAAAATAACCCAAATTCCATCTACCCAACATACATCGGTTGACCCAGCACGTGGGTTGTTTGTGCTTCGAACGTCATCACATCGTCACCAGACTCACCAGAATCTACACACACAGAGCGCTTGTCACAGAGAACCTGACTGTTCCCTTTTGAAGGGAACTCAACAATACGTCATCGACGTTATGGGGAATGCCTCAGGCTTGACAGGTGTCTAAAATTAAGTATCAGCAATCATGTTGACCGGCGACAGCCCGTGCATCATCAGCTCGGATGATGAGCGTGCAACCTGGATGTATAAAAAGGGTGCCTTGAAACCTTGACAACATCTTTTCGTCTTCAGGGACTGTTTTGTCTGTTTGAAAGTAATCAGCGAAAATGAAGCATACAGAGAAGAGGAGAAATACCTTCCGCAAGTGTGCCGACCCGACTCTCCGGTCTCGTATGTCCCACTTCTCGAGGGAAGTGGGCGCGGCATCTGAACCCCACGGTGCTGGTCCCGCTCGAGCTGAGGCTCAGCGGCGCTTGAGCTCGTGGGGCTCTCAGATGGAGCTGGCAGATCAGCTGGAAAGGGGCGTTAACCTTGCGGATGATCGGACAGCTGACGAGGGTGAGTTACATGTCGATGTAGAGGAGGTTCTTTCTCTTTCTGATGGATCTGTAACTGGTTCTCTTCGGGCCGGGCAGGAGTCGGCTGCCGATGATATTAGTCTGGTTAGGACTGAACCATCTCAGCCCTCCTGCCCAGTGTACGCTGAGTTGGTGGATGTTATGGGACGCGCCACCAACAGATTGCAGCTGCAGTGGAGGCGCGTCCAGGAGGAAACTGTTCGTGGTATTTTGGACGATCGGTTCCTCCTTACCCGTAAGCCACCAGCTCGGACGAGACTTCCATTTCTTCCCGATCTCCACTCTGAGGTTGAGAAGGCATGGAAGAACCCGTTCTCCACGCGTCATCATCTACATCAGCGGGCTAGTTTCGCTGCTGTGGATGGGGCCGCGGAGCACGGGTATGTGTCGATGCCGCCGGTGGACGAGACGTTGGCTAACTATCTCGCCTCTGGTCGGTCTTCGTCACTGGGAGCTCCGACCCTGCCATCCAAGCCGCTAAAGATTACATCACGGCTAAATGGCAGAGCGTACACAGCAGCAGGTCAGACAGGTGCGGTTCTGCACACCCTCGCGGTCCTTCTGGCCTACCAGGCCGACCTGCTGCGGGACCTCGATCAGGGGGCCGGCCTGTCCCCTGACGCGGTTGCCGAGTTGCTCTCCGGGCCACCAAACAGTCTGCTGTTTCCATCGGTCGTGCGATGGCAGCTACGGTGGCCATGGAGAGGCATCTGTGGCTCAACCAGGCTGACATCGGGGAGAAAGGTTTTTTCTTTCGCCGGTTTCGCCTTCTGAGCTTTTCGGACCTTCCGTTGAGACGGTGGTCGATAAGTTCAGGGAGGCGAGGGCGTGCTCGGCGGCGTTTAAGAGCTGCATGCCGCGGAGGTCCTCTGCCCAGCCCAGGCAGGCGGGAGGGCCTGGTCCGTCGTGCTCTGAGGATTACAGACAGACCCAGAAGGCCAGTGTCGCTTCCCGTGCACCCCCTCCTCCTAGCAGGGGGAGCAGGGCGCGCAGGAGGCGTAACATCTCAGGCAGGATCTCAGGGAGGTGATCCAGAGTAAACGTTCTCGTCCACCTCCCTGGATCTTGTCTCCTAACCACCATCGCTACCCAGGCTCCTCCTACATCAGGCCTGGGGCAGGGCCCATGATGAGTTCAAGAATTCTCTGATGGCCCGCTTCAGCTTGGTTGATAGGAGCGCCTTCCCTTGGCTTGTGAAACAGTAGAACGCAGGTTTCTGAGTGCTTGAGTCCTGGTGTGCTTCATTTCCGCACGCTGCAGGTTTTATGTTGAGTGAAAATGTTTTTTCTGCGCAAATAACATTTTTCTCTTCTTTTTCAGAACTCGTCTCCTGTACAGAGCCGGGGACATGTTTGGCAAGCAAAAGGTAATTTATTGTAAGGTGAGCTGAGCTCCCACATGTTGTGGTCGCCACAGGCCTCACCAGGCCTTCCAAGCTATGAGCTTCCATATGTCAGGTCACAGGCCTTATCCAGCCTTCCTGAATGTGAGCTCCCACATACTGTGGTTATCAGGTTAAAGGCCCCACCCGGCCTTCCTGATATGAGCTCCCACATACTGTGGTCACCAGGTCACAGGCCTCACCGGCCTTCCTGGTTATGAGCTCCCACATACTGGTTTTCGGGTTACAGGCCTTACTAGGCCTTCCTGAATATGAGCTCCCACACACGGTGGTTGCCAGGTTACAGGCCTCGCCAGGCCTTCCTGGTTATGAGCTCCCACATGCTGTGGTCGCCAGGTTGCAGGCCTCACCGGCCTTCCTGATATGAGCTCCCACATACTGTGGTCGCTAGGTTACAGGCCTCACCGGCCTTCCTGAGTGTGAGCTCCCACATGCTGTGGTCTCCAGGTTTCAGGCCTCACCGGCCTTCCTGATATGAGCTCCCACCTACTGTGCTCGTCAGGGTACAGGCCTCACCGGCCTTCCTGATATGAGCTCTCACCTTCTGTGCTCACTGGGTTACAGGCCTCATCCGGCCTTCCTGGTTATGAGCTCCCACATGCGGTGGTCGCCAGGATACAGGCCTCACCCGGCCTTCCTGGTTATAGGCTCCCACATGCTGTGGTCGCCAGGTTACAGGCCTCACCGTCCTTCCTGATATGAGCTCCCATATACTGGGCATCAGGTTACAGGCCTTACCAGCCTTCCTGATATGAGCTCCCACATACTGTGGTCGTCAGGTTACAGGCCTCACCGGCCTTCCTGATATGAGCTCCCACATACTGTGGTAGCCAAGTAACAGGCCTCACCGGCCTTCCTGGTTATGAGCTCCCAAAAACTGGGTATCAGGTTACAGGCTTTACTAGGCCTTCCTGAATATGAGCTCCCACACACGGTGGTCGCCAAGTTACAGGCCTCGCCAGGCCTTCCTGGTTATGAGCTCCCACATGTTGTGGTCACCAGGTTACAGGCCTCATCGGCCTTCCTGATATGAGCTCCCATATACTGGCTATCAGGTTACAGGCCTTACCAGCCTTCCTGAAATGAGCTCCCACCTACTGTGGCCGTCAGGTTACAGGCCTCACCGGCCTTCCTGGTTATGAGCTCCCACATTCAGTGGTCACCAGGCTTTAGGCCTCCTCGGCCTTCCTGGTTACGAGTTGTCACATGTCAGGTTTCAGGCCTCACCAGGCCTTCCTGAATGTGAACTCCCACTCACTGTGGTCGGTAGGGTGTGGTTGTGAGTTTTCACATGTCAGGTTGTAGGGCTCATTAGGCCTTCCTGAATGTGAGCTCCCACATTCAGTGGTCACCAGGCTTTAGGCCTCCTCGGCCTTCCTGGTTACGAGTTGTCACATGTCAGGTTTCAGGCCTCACCAGGCCTTCCTGAATGTGAACTCCCACTCACTGTGGTCGCTAGGGTGTGGTTGTGAGTTTTCAAGTGTCAGGTTGAGGCCTTATTAGGCCTTCCTGAATGTGAGCTCCCACATTCAGTGGTCACCAGGCTTTAGGCCTCCTCGGCCTTCCTGGTTACGAGTTGTCACATGTCAGGTTTCAGGCCTCACCAGGCCTTCCTGAATGTGAACTCCCACTCACTGTGGTCGCTAGGGTGTGGTTGTGAGTTTTCAAGTGTCAGGTTGAGGCCTTATTAGGCCTTCCTGAATGTGAGCTCCAACACATTTTGACTATCAGGTTACAGGCCTCATCTGGCCTTCCTGATTAGGTTAAAACCATACTTATGGTAAGTCACACGACGGAACGTCTTGTGTACTTTCTAAAATTCACTTTCATGGTAAGGGTGATGCACTGTATGCTTCGGTCCCTTCCTATGTGGCCCAGACCCAGGTCTTTCACCACGGGTCCCACTCTAGATGCGTCCTGTCGTCAAAAGTTTGCTACGACAGACGCCTTTTCTGATCCAGGCCTTCCTGGATTCGGAATTACTAAGTACACGCACTTTTGTTTCATGTACTTTCTAAAATCCATATTTATGGCCTTTCTGAAAGTAGCCCCCACATGGTGTGGTTGTCAGGTTACAGGCCTTGTCAGGCCTTCCTGGTATGAGCTCCTTCCTACTGTGGTTGTCAGGTTACAGGCCTCGCCGGCCTTCCTGGTTTTGAGCTCCCACATTCAGTGGTCACCAGGCTTCAGACCCCTCTGCCTTCCTGGTTATGAGTTGTAACATGTCAGGTTTCAGGCCTCACCAGGCCTTCCTGAATGTGAACTCCCACTCACTGTGGTCGCTAGGGTGTGGTTGTGAGCTTTCACGTGTCAGGTTAAAGGCCTCATTAGGCCTTCCTGAATGTGAGCTCCCACACATTTTGACTATCAGGTTACAGGCCTCATCTGGCCTTCCTGATCACGTTAAGACCATACTTATGGTAAGTCACATGATGGAACATCTTGTGTACTTTTTAAAATCCATTTTATGGTAAGGGTCATGCGCTGTACGCTTCGGTCCCTTTCTATGTGGCCCAGACCCAAGTCTTTCACCTCTGGTCCCACTTTAGATGCGTCCTGTCGTCAAGGTATGCTACGACAGACGCCTTTCTGGCTAACTTCCACATTCTGATCCAGGCCTTTTCTGGACTCGGAATGGCTAAGTACATGCACTTTGGTTTCATGTACTTTCTAATGTAGCCCCCATGTGGTGTGGTTGTCAGGTTACAGGCTTATCCGGCCTTCCTGATATGAGCTCCAGCATACTGTGGTCGTCAGGTTACAGGCCTCACCGGCCTTCCTGATGTGAGCTCCCACATACTGTGGTCGTCAGGTGTCAGGCCTCACCGGCCTTCCTGATATGAGCTCCCACATACTGTGGTCGTCAGGTGTCAGGCCTCACCGGTCTTCCTGATATGAGCTCCCACATACTGTGGTCACCAGGTTACAGGCCTCACCCGGCCTTCCTGGTTATGAGCTCCCACATGCTGTGGTCGCCAGGTAACAGGCCTCACCCGGCCTTTCTGGTTATGAGCTCCCACATACTGTGTTCGTCAGGTTACAAGCCTCACCGGCCTTCCGGATGTGAGCTCTCAGGTACTGGAGCTCCCCACATAGGGGCTAATCAGGTCTTTGGCCTCAGAAGACCTTCCTGGTTTTGATCCCTCTCTTACTTCCTCAGTGTTCAGGACGAGCACTGGGTAGACCGATGGATTGAGTGGACGACTTCCGTCATTTCTTGAGGTTGAGTTACACTCTCCATGTGGTCCCGTCTCTGTGATCCGGAACTGAATGATTTCTGCCAGCTTTGCAGGCCTTCAGTTTGGATGAAGGCAGTTTCCAGAGGCTCTGTCTCGGACAGACAGGCAATGGCCAGACTGTGCGTCTTAGTATAGATCACCAGGCCAGCCTGGTGGCATGTCAGGAGGCATGCTCTCCTGAATAGTGACTGGCTGGGAGTCCCTTGGGTCCCCTAGCCACACTCCCTAGAAGGGACCCCTTCTATTAGGAAGTTGTGGTCCTAAGCCTTTGAGCTGGCCCAGATATACCTTCCATGAACTATGTTCTGGCAGTTTTTCTCGGTTCATTAGCTTGGGCTATGATCGGTAGGGAGTGCTGTCACTGACAGCCCAACGTGACCTAGGGTGAGTGGTTTTAGTGTCCTTTGTATTACTGGTTCTGACAGTTGTCACTGCCTCAGTAGGGCGGCGTGGGTATTTCGTTCCCCATAACGTCGATGACGTATTGTTGAGTTCCCTTCGAAAGGGAACGTCTCAGGTTACGACTGTAACCTCTGTTCCCTGAGAACAGGGAACGAGACAATACGTCTCCCTGCCATACCTCGGGGGCTCCCTCCAACAGTCCCTTCAGACGATAGGATGTTGTCACGGTTTCAAGGCACCCTTTTTATACATCCAGGTTGCGCGCTCATCATTCGAGCTCGGGCTGTCGCCGGTCAACATGATTGCTGTGAGTTGATACTTGATTTCAGACACCTGTCACGCCTGAGGCGTTCCCCATAACGTCAATGATGTATTGTCTCGTTCCCTGTTCTCAGGGAACATAGGTTACAGTCGTAACCTGAGACGTTCATCCAGCGAGGCAAATCAATTAAGGTTTGTGTACACTACATGTCCAATTCACATTGTCTGTATTTCGTTAGCTATTAAGGTAATATTTTTATATTGTCGAGGCTAGTTGGTTGGTTTGTCTAACAACGTAGCTAACGTTAGCCATTTAGCCGTTATCATGGAAGCACTGACTATAAGTCAATTGAGCGCGAACTTTTTCCCCTGAAGCGTTTAATGTGAAATGCGAAGGCATAACACAGTGTTCGACTGATTAAAGTATGTAAAAACAGTGAGATAACCTGATATTTCTGACTAAATGCATTTATTTAAGTAAAGTAGTGACCCACAATAGATAAGAACAAATTTTTATATAAAATGGCGGCCTGGCTAACTATATTATTTTAACTGGCTATAAATGAGTGTGCTCTTTTTTCCCTGAAGCATTTAATGTGAAATACGAAGGCATAACACAGTGTTAGACTGATTAAAGTATGTAAAAACAGTGAGATAACCTGATATGTCTCTGACTAAATGCATTTATGTGCATTTATTTAAGTAACTTCATGTGATGACCCACAATAGATCAGAACAAATGTTTATATAAAATGGCGGCCTGGCAAACAACAAGGGCCAGTTGAGAAATATGTAATAAAAAGTTTGGGACTGCTGTAGGTGTACAGCAACCACTGCTGTAGACTGTTATACTGACAGTCGTGCCCTGAAGGTTATAGCTACTGTGAGCAGCCACAAACATTCTTGTGAAGCATAGACAATTTACATGTATCCAATTTGTCATATGAATTGTATGGGAAGAGAGGGAGGATTGTCTTCTCTATATGTTGTGATGCTAAATAAAATGGCTGTTTAAAATAAGCTCTTTTTGTGTTTGTTTCAGATCAATTGACAGCTTTATCATTAACACTTTGACAGAGTGGCAGCTGACAGACCTTGTTGAAAGATTTAAAGGTAAGAAATATTTGTTTTCCCATCCACAGCATATCAAGTCTGCAACTGCTACTCAAGCCCTTTTCAGACATTAATTCTTATGAAATATAATTTCCTATTTTTTTTCACTAGCTTCCATGAAATGTGTCAAAGTGACTCCAATAGATGAATAGGGCATATGTCTTTTGTAGGCTTTCAGTGCTTCATTCTATTTTGTAATAACAAATGATGGAATATGCATGTTTATTACTATATCTTTTTAATTTACATTTAATTACCCATACACTTGTCACGGTTCATGAATTCGCTGTTTTCTTCATGTCTCTTGTAATTGTTGTTTTGTGTGTGTGAGCGTGTGTGAGTGGGCGTGACCGCTAATTTCGCTGATCAGCGTGCCTGCTGATCTCATTCCCTGCACCAGCTGCTGCCAATTCACTCACCTATTTAAACTCATCACACTCTCCTCTCTTTGTCAGATTGTTGTTTGGTGTTCACAGTGTTTGTTCATCGTGTGTCCTGTCTGCAGTCCTGGTCTGGTTCAAGTTCCTGTTCAGTGTCTACTTGGTTTCGTCTCGTCTGGATGTTCACCTGCACTTGGTTTCACGATCAGCACTCTTCACCTGCACGCTGACCATCTAGTCCCTGTGGCCAATTTGCTAATAGTCGCGTTTGTGCTCACGCTACTGACTGGGAGGGCAGCGCTATGGGGGACGGCGGTGTGGGAGAACCAAGATCCATGCTGTGCCTCATTCCAGACACTCGCCACCGAAATGAAGAGAGTTTTTGACCGTGCGGTCACTGGAAGAGAAGCGGCACGGATTCTCACAGACCTCAAGTAAGGCGAAAGATCTGTATCTGATTACTCTATCGAGTTCCAGCTGAGTGTCAATGGAACGAGGAGCCGCAGTGGGACATGTTCCTGCATGGGCTGGCGTCCAAAGAGAAATGTATGCCCTGGATTTACCAACTACCCTCAATGGCCTGTCTGAATTGGCACTTCGTGTGCACACCATGTAAACTCAGCGTCAACACATTTCCAGTGTAGTGGAATCACAGGTATGCCATTTCACATTGTATTGACACCTATGTCTTCCTACAGTTGGGGTTGGGGAACTCGCCCTGAGGCAGCTGCCAGCCTTGCTTTCACCTACAACTTACAAAGTTGGCCGTGGTGCGAAAGTGTTTCGCCACACCATCCAGGAATGCAGCTTGGCCTTCTTCGAACATAAGCCCGTAAGTCCTCAAGCACATCTAAATGGGGAAACTTTATTCATTTTATCAACATATCTGAGCTCAAGAATGTGTGCACGCACACATGCATATCCAGGGTTGTTTTAATACTATAGGCATCAAATATAGCCTGACAGTATTCGTAAAATAGCCGTTCTACAAGCTTACAATGCATTGGTCACTATCAAAGCATCCTGGGCTTCTAGAACACCTCAGCAGTGCCACATGCTGATTACCTCTGTACCACACCGCACTGATGCAGTCATTTGTTCTAAAACAGGCACCAACAAAGTATTGAGTGCAGAAATTACCATATTTATCAGAAGGTTGACACTTTTATATTTTAACCCATTTGGACCTGACTCTATGAGGTTGACTCTAAAGAAGGCTTCTAAATCTACAAAGCATTTGCGGGCCACCTATCTGACCACCTAACCCGGCTGCCTATTGGCCAGATAGGATAGTCAGATAGGTGGGCCGCACGCATTTTCTTAGCATGTTTATTGTAATGATAGATCCATCAATCGATTTATGCCTTTTTAGGTCAATTGAGGTCTGAATCCTTTTTTAAATTGTTTTCTGTAATGTGAACTATATGCCATAACCATCAAGACTTAATCCAAAAAGGTTTGGAATATTTCGTTATGTGCAATGAAATTACTATTACAGTTCAACTTTTTGAATTAGAGATACTCTGAATCTTTTCCAAATTGTAAAGCTAACTAGACTTTATCATACAACAATAATTTCGCTAGTGAGGACCAGGAAAATGATCCTCACAATGTCTATATTTTAATTCTACTATAGTAGTCGGTAGACATTTGGTCCTCACTTGCACTCTCTCACTTGCTCTCTTGTATTGTTTCTTTTTTAGCCTGGAATAAACATGGTGGAGTACCTCCATGAGGCCAAGGCATGCAAACCATACCCCCACAAATGCCAGGAGGAGAGTCTAAAATGGTAAGTTTATTCAAAGTAGAATACTTTCTTGCAAGTAGAGCTAATGGCTCTTAATAGCAGACTGTTGGCCTGTTGAATGTTCAGCCGTTTAATTCGGAATTGTTGTTTTGCTCTGAGTGTTTTCCTACCTGCACCAGTTCTGCTATATTGTTGATATGAATTAATGTAATAAACAATACAAAAACAACAATGGAATCTTTGAATTTTTTTTATTTTAAGTGTTTATTGCATAATATATGCATAAATCTAGCATGTATTCTGTTATAGGTTAGTAGTTTAACAGTTTTATAGTTATGGGTTGTGTATTGCAATTTATTTTCTTAAATTGTACTGTAATGTGTTAGAATTAAACTGGCATATGAGTTAATTTCACCCAGCATTTGGGTACACTATATAACAAATATGTAGTTGACTCAACCCAGAATTGTAATTAATTTGACCCAGCATTTGGATACACTATATAATTATTATGTAGTTAAATCAACCCATAATTGTAATTAGTTTTTACCCTGCATTTGGGTACAATATTTAACTCATCTGTTGGGTTAAATATGACAGACGCATCTTGCTGGGTCAAAAATAACTACTGCTGGTCTGGTGCAATATTGGTCCAGCGGATGGGTTATAAAACGACCCAAAATCATTTAAGAGTGGATGATCAAGGTCATGAGGCAATGCTTAATCCATATTGTTAATTAAAAGCTTGTCCAAAAAGATGTGTCTTCAGGTGTTTTTTAAAGGAGTCATATAATGGTACATGCACTTTTACAAGTTGATTGTACTGAAATGTGTGTTGGCAGTGTCTGTACACAACCATCATATAATGATAAAAATCCATCCAGTGTTTTTGTTTTAATCTCCTTATATGTTTTCCCCTGCCTCAAATTGAGCCGTTCGTTTTTGTGACGTCAATAAAACTGACGCCCCTCCCACGATTGTTGATTGACAGGAGTCCGCACAGAAGTTTCAACACAGACCCGCCCTCGCTCGTCCTGTCAATCATAGTCTGCGCGGATCGGCGCGGTCATTGTTGATATGCTGGAGCACTGTCTATGAGCAGAATGGCATCTAAGCGATTGTGGTGTTCTGTTCTTGGGTGTAATAACGAACACAGCAGTCATTTTAATGTTCCTAAATCCGAACCGCTGAAGACGCAGTGGCTGAGTTTGTTTTCGAAGGGAATATTCCCCACGATCAACGTCAATGCTCTCATGTTTGCCGAATCATTTCTCAGTGGACTGCTTTATAAACGAGGATCAGTGTAAAGCTGGTTTTGCTGAGAAGCTGCACCTGAATAAAGGATCGAAACCTATTCGTGTTCCTGCTGAACCTTCAGAAGAACTAAAGTGAGTAACATTTTATTAATCTTTATATTAATATTTATATAATCTTTGCAAATCGCCAGCTGCACGCTTCACGATGAATGCGGTACATTACAGCATGTTTTCTATGTACAACGTTCTCAATATAATTCATAATCCCACGTTTATAATGAACAACGCGTGGTTATTGTGTTATTGTGTTACAAACGGTGTATGCGCAGAACAGAGAGGCGGGGTGAGCAAAGCTCATTATCATTTAAAGTCATATGCACTGAAACGGCGTGCTGAAAACAGAGCTGTTTTTGACCAGGTAAAATAAGTGTTTTCTTACAATACTAATGAGAATTTTTAATTAAAGTATATTACAAACTTTTAATTTAGACCCTAAAGAATCATATTGGCTTGTACAGAAAGGGCATTATATGACCCCTTTAAAAGATTCCACAGAAGCCAAAGTTCTCAATGCTAAAGGGAGAAAGTTCCATAGCCTTGGTACCACAACACAAAAAGCACGATCACCTCTTGTCTTAAGACATGTTCTGGGAATAGCTAAGAGACCGACTAGGGGCGTGTGCATGTAATAAATCCTGGATGTAAGAGGGTGCTTGACCATGCAAGGATCTCTAAGTAAAGACTAAAATTCAAAAATGCACTCTTAAACCAATAGGAAGCCAATGAAGGCCGTAAACACAGGTGTAAACAAGTTTTCAAGTTTAATTAATTTATAAAGCACATTTAAAACAGCCAAAAGACTGACCAAAGTGCTATACAAGACAACTAAATGCAGATCCTAAATATACAGACTTTAACACACACAAATATAATAAACACATTTAAGAAAAATGTGTGTAAAAAAATAATCAATACGCCAAAGAAAACAAATACGTTTTTAAAAGAGACTTAAAAATTGTCAGGGAAGATGCCACTCTAATCTCTAAGGGGCAGGTTGTTCCATAACCGTGGCCCAACCACGGAAAAATAATGTGCTCGTCTGATCAGACAATACATCGGTGGTCATCTACATAAATCACCAGGGGGGTGATAAATCACCAGGGGGTAGCTTACTTCCCTGGGTGCCAAAACCAGGGAGCAGATGTACTGTCAAGGCAGGGCTGAGGTCCGGGGAATGGAGGCTCCACCCGGAGGTGGTGGAGAAGATATGGAGGGTGTTCGGCCAGGCACAAGTGGATCTGTTTGCGTCTCGATAGAAGTCTCACTGTCCACTTGTGCCTGGCCGAACACCCTCCATATCTTCTCCACCACCTCCGGGTGGAGCCTCCATTCCCCGGGCTAGAGGGCTATATGGAGGGTGTTCGGCCAGGCACAAGTGGATCTGTTTGCGTCTCGATAGAAGTCTCACTGTCCACTCTGGTTCTCCTTCACATATCCAGCTCTGGGACTGGATGAAATGGTTCAAATATGGCCGAGGCTACGTCTGTACTCTTTCCGCCCAATCGCTCTGCTCCCGGGAGTTCTGGAGAGAGTTCTTTCTTACCTTGATTGCCCCACGATGGCCGGGCGAGTGTGGTTCTCGGATCTTGTGTCTCTCCTCAACAGCTCTCTTTGGGAGATTCCAATCAGGAGAGACCTTCTGTCCCAGGCAGGGGGATCAATACTTCACCCTCTGAGGGGGCCAAGCTCATAGATTTTGGTCTCTCAACTGAGGTTGTTGAGACCCTCCTTCACTCCAGAGCTCTCTCCATGAGAAAATTGTATGCTTTGAAGTGGAGAGTTTACACTTCTTGGTGCATTGGTCGTCAGCTGGACCCAGTTAACTGCCCTGCTGAGTTCCTACAGTGCTAGAGTTCCTACAAAAGTGATTCAACGCAGGATTATTCCCATCCACCTTAAAGGTTAATGTGGTGGCCATAGCTGCTTACCACATTTATTTGGGTGGAATGTCCTTAAGGAGAGACCCATTGGTAACATGTTTCCTCCGTGGCACATTGAGGCTGAGCCCTGTGGTACGCACTAGGGTGCCCACTTGGGACTTGGCTGTGGTGCTCCAAGGCCTGTCCCTGGCTCCCTTTAAGCCTATTGAAGAGGTTCCAGTCAAGTTTCTTACTACTTTCTCTTAAAAGGATAGAAGATGTGCTAGCTCTGTCGGATGCCCCATCGTTCTTGGAATTTGCACCTGGCATGGTAAATGTTATGATTGTGCAAGGAGATTGCACAAAACAGACAGAGTGCAATGAACAGGGGGTTTATTGGAACACAACAGGAAAACAAAACCCACGAGGGGGCAAAACACGACGAGGACAAGGAATGGATGGGAGAATAGACTAGACAATGACTGTACAATAAACTGACAATTCTTCAAATAAACGTTCACAAAGACAAGACTCTACACTAAGTACTCACGGGTAAGATATGGCAAGGTATAGCAACAGACAGATTCGACAACATTCAGCATAAATTAGGCAATGAACCGACACAAGACAACAAACACAAGGGGATTAAAGACCAAGAAACTAACCAGGGGAACAGGTGACGCTAACAAGGCAATCATGACTAAACAAGGATAACAAGGGGGCGGGGTTACAAGACGAGACCCCACAAGCACATGGCCCAAACAACAGACCATGCGCTTGTACATAAAACACGGGTCTGTCATGATCCTGCCACAATACTATAAGAATACAAGGACATGATGGCAGAATCATGATAGTAAATGTGTTCCTTCACCCAAGGCCAAGTTACATTCCCAAGCTCCCCACTAATGTGGCTAGATCTATTGTGCTGTGGGCCTTCTATCCTCCTCTGTTCCAGGATTCAAACCAGGAAAGGAATAATCTGCTGTGTCCAGGTTGGGCATTAAATGCTTACATCCACAGAGCTGCCCTGTGGCGTAAATCAGACTAACTGTTCGTCTGCTTTGGGTCACCCAGCAAGGGGTCCCCAGCATCGAAGCAGAGGATGAGCAAGGGTATAGTAAGCGATGCATTGTTGTTGTTTCAATGTTGAAAAAACTGAAAGCAGAATTTTGCACAAAAGTTGAAACAAACACTGGAACAATGTTTAAACAATGTTTAACACTAAATGATTGTTAAAGGTTAGCTAAATAGACCTGTGAGAATAGTAAGACATTGAAACAATGGCACATGCTGATTCAGTTTGCAGTGATTCAACCTTGATCCATGACATTTATTCATTAATGAATTTGAAATGTCAGCTCAGATTTAGTCTTCATCTATTCATTTATTTAAAAATACATTAAAGCTCCAGTCCATAACTTTTTTGGGTTAAAAATTATCCCAAATAAACTTGTGAGCAAGTACATAACCAGCCAGTGTTCGAAACTATCTGCTTGCCTTAGCTCGATTCAAAACGGTAAGCTTGTAATAATGTTTTTAATTCCAGTGGTACTGGTGGATTTCCGCGGAAAATTCGAGCATGTCTTTACGTCATTACGTCACATCTGTACACATGAAGGAGTCTCGGCTAGTTGGCGTTACGTGTGAGGATGTTGGAGGTGGAGATTTATAGCCTTTTCTCACAGCACTTGATATAATTAAACTTATTAATTTGATAGCAGATCCAGAAAGGTTCAAACGACAATCACCAGTGCCAAGATTCACCCGTTGTAAAATGCAATAGACTTTGGACAGAGAGTTTGGAAAAAGAGACTGCAACCGGCCCCATGCGAAAACAAGGATAAATATCTGAAGGGCTTTAAATGTAGTCATGCAATGCTGATGTTATTAACATTAACAATTTGAGAACAAAGTAAATTTGCACGGTTTGACGTGATATGATAAGCGATTGTTAGATTTAATCAGCACGATTTACTGCTATGCTCTTTCCCCTTAGTTGGTCAGAAGAACAAAAGAGGATGTTACTTGTTCGCCTGACATTTTATGACATTCTTGAAAAGAAAAACTGATTTTTACCTTAAAAAAAAGATAATGTAAAGTGGACACTCACTGAACCAAGTTTCATTCTTCATCAGATTCAAAGCTAGAAGCTACTTGTCAGATACCATTATGCAGGAATTGAAGCTATAATGGTGTAAGTGAGAACACAGGCCAGAGTGCAATCTTTTTTGAAAATGTTTCTTATGGGATTGGCCAGTTGTGAGGCAACTCGTCTGGGAGGCTCATGGGAAAGTGGAGGAGGAAATATCATATCTCCCTCTGGTTTAAAAAGTGTGAAGTATTTTGATACATATTTCATCTGCTCACACTTTCAGTCCCTGAAGTCATCTATTCTCTCCTTATCTCATTGTCCCTCTTTTGCCTCTTCTCCCCTTTGGTTCCTCTGCTTCTCTCCCCTCTAGGTTTCCTTCTTCCTGATGCTGCTTCCCTTTTAGTCTCCCTTTCTCTCACACTCTTTCTCTGTACCATTCTGCGGCCATTCTCTGGAGTATCATAAATGTGTTGCAAGCGGATCGAGTCTTCCCAAACTCTCCAGCCCCCACCATTCCTTCTCTCTGTTCCTTCTAAATCCCTGTCTCTGGGTCACCAGAGTCCAGGAGCACTCATAAATCCTGAGGCACAGTTCAACACTTCAGCAAGGAAGCAAGAAGACTCTTCCAACCAGGCCATTTCATTCTCTTATGTTCTCACTGCGCTCCAGCTGCATCATGCAGAGCTCCATCGATTTATTCAGACAGCCTTTATATCAGTCATACTATCACTAGGCCTGGATTCAAACAGCTAGCAATATTTTCTACTTAACTAAATCCATTGAGGCATCATTGACAAGATAATGATTACTTTAAACAATAAGGTTGATACTGATGCCTAATTATTAGACAATGTGATAAAACAACAACTTTTCAGACACTCCTTCAGGGACTTCAGACAAATAAGATACACATTTAATTTTTTTGAACTATTTAAAGTTTAACCATAAAAATGTCAGAGTCTCATCTTAAACCAGGCACACACACACATACATATGACATGCAAGGTACTACATATGGAAGTCATACCCCACCATCCAAACAAGCCACATGTAATATCCATCATATGATATAGCCTGACGCTGTGTAAATCCTTGCTGACATTTTTTTTTTATCCTAGACCAATATGAATTTCCATGCTGGTTAAGACTGGATTATGCTTTATGGTAAAGCTGGTTATACCATGTACTTTTATGGTAAACTTGGTTAAATATAGTACAATTTGTGTTAATATATTTGCAATGTACTATTAAAAAAGGGAATATATTTCAAATACAATAAAGTATACGTTTCTCACTAGGGTGTTCAATGTTTGGGTTATTTTACATGTGCATAAGCAATGCTTCTATCCATTGTTTCTGCATCTTCTTCGCCTGTGTTTCTGATCCAGAGATTCTATACTTTTTCAGAAGATGCGTAATAGCTCCCCCTATTATATAACAGTGAAAACATGTATTGCCTGAAAATTCTGTCAATGGCGAGAAAGTGTTGTCATAAATTATAGGAAATTCCGTCAAAGGCATGGAAAGAGTTAAGTAGATTGGAAGTAAATTCCTATGTACACTACCAGTGGACTACTAAAAAAATTCCCATACACAGAATTAAGAACATTTTCTTTATAAATCATTATTTTCAAACAATGTAATTTAAAGAGTGTATGTAAAAAAAAAGTATTTAATAGACTCAACCAAACACAACTACAAGCCAAGTATATATTTTATTTTTAATCTAAAACTTTTTTAAAGGGAATACAATGCAATAACAGACCCGCTTGTTCAATACTGCTTAAAAATCTTCTGGTGGTGCATTGTATTGTGTGACCTGCAATATTTAGTAGAATGGGCAAAATTGTATCTCACTGAGGATCAACAAAAACGAATATTGTTGTCTCCTGTCCTGTGGTACTCCTGTCTTTTTGGTCAGACATTCTCTGAAGGGGTAATGGCAACAAAGCACATCAATATTCCATATAGCAAACAGGCGTACATACACACACACACACACACACACACATTTCTGTTGTGACACGACGGCCAGATCTGGAGTTGAATTCTAATGAAAGTGACTACAGAGCAACAAGGGTAGGGTTGCCTGCTTGCATATGTGTATGTTTGAGTAACCACACACTTATCCATTGGGCTTAATGCTTTGTTTTCACACACACACTGAACGACAACAGAAATAAAAGCAGAAAACAATGTAGCTGCATCAACAGAACATCTTACTTTTTGGTCCAAAATAGTGTGTAGATTTGCATCGAAATGAGTGCATGAAATTTTGTAGTGTGTTTTAGTAGTAAAGTTAGATGAAATGTATGTGTATGTTTATATTGATTTTTGATTGTGTGCATTGTAAATATACATCAAGCGTAGCATCAGTTCTGGCAGATCACGTTAGTCAAGCTTGCATCAGCTAACTCTCAGCTGATCCACGTCTACCTATAGAAATATGATGCCTATCACCTTCAGTATTATCAACAGCTATCGCAGGGGCTAATTACCCTCCTCCATCCCCAGCTCCTCCTCTCGTCAGTCAGGATTTGGCATTCCGATTCCCCTCGAATCAGAATAAATTCTCTAATTATGTTGTATTTTACAATCTTGAATTAACGATATCTGCAAACATTTATGTTGGTTCTGTTCTGTTTACCCTAAGGGGGGTTATTGCTGCTCTCCCTGCTCTTATCCATGCTAGGCTGCATCAATGCGCAGGGAGTTCTCGCCCAGAACGGAACCATACCGCCAATCCTAACTGTATGCTAATTGTCAATCGTATTTGACGATAGTGGTCCTGACAGAAATTATTTTAGTAAATATTGCTTGTGTGACATGATAGATTTAATTTCCTATTCACCCTGGTAGCAGTTACAAAACACACAACCAGTATGGTAAAGGGAAAACAAGGTTTAACATCTTTATTCATATAAAATATGTACATTAATATTCATTATCCATGGGAATTTACAAATATATTTATACAAAATCTCCTTACAAGGGTTTGTCAGTTTGTGAATGATGTCGGGGGAACCCTCACACACACACACACACACACACACACACGCACACATTCATGCACTCACACACAGACAGTTACAAATCCACATAACACATTTGTATTGCATACATAAATAAATAAAAAAACATACAGTATATACAGGAATTACATGACTGCAAACAAATATCTCTACAGCATATTGAGCACGCACCACACAAAACCCTCATACAATGAAATGGCATTTTCCTTTTAAAGAGCAGGAATATTTTTCATTGATTCCTCATTTGTTGCTATTGACACAATGGGGATACAAACAGTAAAATTCCATGCTTAACGAACACATGCAAAACCACAAACAGTTGTATTGAGTCAGGCTTATTTACAAGTTAAACCAAATTAGTCATCACATGCAATATTGTATTAGGGTATAGGGTCCATTTCAGCGCCTAGGGTGTGTAACCAGAAATTTTTCTTTTTTTTAGGGAATGTGCAATTCAAAACATGTCTTTTAGGCATTTAACCACAAAGGTTTTTTTTCTTCTTTTTTTTTGCATTTGCACTTTATCTTTACATTTTGCTTTATGTTTTTATCCTATGGATTTTACTTTTGATGCCCAAGTCTTTGTTGCAAATTCAATACTAATTAGTTTGTGGAAGCTGATCCCCCTACAGGAAATTAATGGGTCTTTAAATATCATAACGTCAATCACAATTTGATCTTCAGATTACAGCAGGTCCCCATTTTGAGTTACTGTATGAAGCAGCTGACTGGCTCAGGCTGAAACACGATTTGCAATTAACTTTTCTTTGGTTCTTCTGACACTCTGTGTTCCTGAGGAGTCAGTTCTGGTCCAGGATGATTCATTGCAGTGTGGTCTTCAGTGCCGTTCTATCACTGACCTTAGATGGTGTTTCTTAATCCTTGGTTCTGCAAAGTTAAATATACACTAGAGTCAGGAGAGGAAAAGCAATTCATCTCAATTACATGATTTATTGTTTGACCTCGACATCAAGAGATGGGGCTTTTGACCTCATATACCCTCTGACCTTTTCCTTCCGATGAACAAGAATGTCTTTTCAGCTCTCACTTATTAAGATTTAAGAGTTGGGCTGCAGTTTTTTTTTTTGCGCTGGAGAGGTCAGTGTCATAGAGATACCGCAAAAGATTAAAAAAAAAAGTACGAGCGATTACGCTATTTTTAAATAGTATGTGATTTGGTACACAAATGTTGGGGTCTCATAAGTTTAACCCTCTGAGGTCGGCTATCGCGCCGCAAAAGAAACTCAAAATACTCTATTGATTTTGATCTAACATATTAAGTGTTGTACATCATTAGATCCTGATAAGTGTCTATTTTTTTGTGGATACTCACAATAAAAACAAAGTGTTGTGCTTTTCGCCAAATAAAGGAAAACAAACATGATGCGCGTTCTGCCTTCTCTCTGTCAGTTAAGTCCATTCTGAAACGCGTCCGAAAATTAACTGTAATTTCGCGAATACTTGTCATACAGGCACGAGTGTTTTTCCATAATGAAGCTTGAACTCTCTTCTTTTAAATGAATTAATTTATATAAAAAACAAATATTCTCAGTTTATTTAATCTGTATGAAAAGAGAGAGATGTCAGTATTTTTCTTTCCAGCTCATTATACCTAATTACGCGTTAATGTGCCACGCCCACGGAGAGCGCGCGCTATTCAAACGCAAATGATCTAAGGCAAGCCATTCAAACATGCCAACGCCCACCAGCTGGATTATAAAACACATCGTGTTTAGTAAGTATCTTGTACAGCTGTGTACACAGCGTATCCTTTCGCTGTGAGGAATAATACTATCTAACCCTGGAAAATGTACCAGAAGTGCTGGTAGTTTCATTTCGAGGAGCAACGGATCCAGCTGATGTAGTAAGTCATTTATTCTTAAGTGCTTTGTTCTAATCGCGATATTGAATAGTGTCTGACTGTAAACCGCAAAAGACTGTTTAAATATGAATTGCGTGTCTGTGTGTAGGCTAAATGATGAATGAACAGCATAGGCGCGCGCGCTTTGTTTACTACAGTTATACAGCGCGTGTCTGTGCCTTGTTCATTTATGAGACGAGCTCCAGTTCATGCGCCGGCGCCTCCGTTTCCTATCTATCGTCTGCTATATTTACTTATTTATTAAATCCAGGCATTTGGTTGATGAGACATTGATTAAAATTAAGATACAATTAATACAAAACGAAATTCAGATTAAAGAAAGGTTTTGTACTTTCTGTTTGATGCCTCTGTGAAAGTTTTAAAGCATATTTTAGTGGCGCTTTCAGAGCGCTCATGTCCGTAACGGAGAACTGTCACGTCCGTAAACATTGTTTTTTCCTCATAAATGCGAACACGAAAAATAAAATAAAATAAAATATATTTTACTGTGGAGACTGAGAGGAAACCCTTCTTCTTCATCCGGTGGGTAGTATTACTTTGGTTTGCGCAGTGTAATTCACATAATCACTAAAAAAATATTTGCCTCCTAATTTTTTTTTAAGCAATCAGAAATCTGAGAAATCTCGTGGCTACGCCACTGGTATATACTAATATATCATACACAATATATTACAGACTAAATATGAATGTTTAGACAAGATTTTGTGATTAGTTTTGGATAGATTATAAAGTTTTGACTGTAAAAAAAGACTACTGTCACATTAAATAGGTACGCTTTTGTTCACCAATTTCTGCTCATAGTTAAATATACTATAGTATGATGTTTTGTCAAAAATAAAGTAGGTATATTGAATTATCAACTAAGATGGTATTATAGTGTTTGTTACAATATTCAAACTAATGAATCCTTACCTTTTTTTAATACGTATGATAAAATGTATACTTTTTACAAAGAAATACACTTGAAATATTGTTAAAATTGTAATTGTTGTTGTAATTGTAACCTATTTGTATTTGGTTACAATTTCTAATTGTAAAATATGTATAGGCTATATAGATAATTTCTTTTGTCCTTGCATTCTTTGGGATCCTGTGACACACCTGTGTGAAAGGGCTAATTAATATGCAGCTCATTATGCGGCACATTATCCGGCCTTTGTCTTCTCAGGTGTGAACACGCCTTCACGCATATTGCCTTTCCAAACAAAAGGTGTCTAATAAAATTTAAATCAGTGTATGTTTTTGTGTAAATGATTAGGCAGGATGATTTTCAGATCATGTTGAAGCAAAAATTCTAGGCAACAACACTCATTAGTCAAAAGTCTTGTGGACACATATTTAGTCTGTGTTTTGTGGCCTTATTTCAGACACTTTAAGTTTTAGTTTTTTTCAATAACCATGCATAAGCAATATTCTCTCAAAAATACAAACATGTACATAATTGTTGCTCAGATATTACGGTAGCCCAGTGTGTGCTATATTTAGTGAATTTACACCTTTGCCATTAACATGTTTATAAATAACTGAAAAAAGCACAAATGTCAGAGCATGTCAGAACACCTCAAGGACCCCAAAAACCCTTAGACCTCAGAGGGTTAAAGAGCTTACTGTAGTGCAGGACTGGCCTGCTGTGAACTGGTGTCTGGAAGGTTCTGGATGTTGCTGGGCCTTGTCCTCCAGTAGTGATCACCTCCACCTCAAGCCTGTAGAGTGATGCCAACTGAAGACCAGAAACTACCAGGATATTACGCTCCTATTTGTGAGGAAAGAGAAGGTTTTTTTTTTTTTTTAGTTAATCAAGATCATTTGAGTCTGAGAAAGAAATTAAATACAAATACAAAAAAGAGTCCCTTATGCTCAAAGCAACATTTATTTCATCAAAAATACAGTAAAACAAACAGTAATATTGTGAAATATTATTACAACTTAAAATAACTATTTTATAATTTAATATATTTTAAAATGTAATTTATTTCTGTGATGGCAAAGCAGATTTTTTTTTTCAGCAGCCATTACTCCTGTCTTCAGTGTCAAATGATCCTTCAGAAATAATTATTATATGCTGATTTGGTGTACAACAAACTTTTCTTATTGTTGAAAGCAGTTGAGCAGCATAGTATTTGTGTGGAAACTGTAATGTACGTTTTTGCATGATTTATTGATGAATAGAAATGTCAAAAGGACAGCATTTATTTGAAATTTGAAATCTTTTGTAACATTATGGGCCCTATTGTAATGATCTGAAACGCAAGTATCAAACGCAAAACACAAGTAACTTTCTGGGCGGATCTCGGGCGCTGTTGCTATTATACCGGCGGGATAAATGACTCTTGTGCCCGACCCAAATCTAAAATGGGTTGGTCTGAAGTAGCTACACTACTCATAGGTGTGGTTTGGGCATAACGTGAAATAAACCAATCAGAGCGTCATCTCACATTCCCGTTTAAAAGCAGGTGCGCTTGTTCCATGGCGGATTGCTATTATAATGGCGGATTTGCTAGGCGCACGCTAGGAGCGGTTCACAGCCGAGAAGACTGACGTTCACGTCAGGGCAGTAAAAGACAGAGAAGTGACATTGTATGGGGATGGGAGAAACCCACCCAAATTAGCTTTGGTTAAACAGGCGTATAATAATTTGGGTAAATGTGTAAGCTAGATCTATCCCTATTTTTTCACATCTTCATGGACACCACAATGATTTCCCTCGTGTGGTAATATTTTTCCTTGGAATTATGTATGGTTTGAAAAAATGGGAACTTCTGCGTCTGTGTATGAGAGAAGCAAAGTGCATACGCTACATTATGGCCAAGCATGCGCCCTTAAAATAGCATCTGAATAACGTGCCACTGACTTTAGACTAGGTTTTTCCTGGTCCTGTGGCGGAATTGTTTTCTAAAACTGCAAAATAGCATCAGCGAACGTTTGCGCCGGAATACGCCTCCTTTTATCGCTGAACCGCCCCAGGGAGTGCAAGTTCATTCCCTAATTTACCGACATGCGTCTGTGGAGGGAAAAGTCCGCGGTGCGTCGGGTGCAAAATAGGAATGATACATGCATCGGTGTACACAGTCAATTGCGCTAGGTGCAAGATAGGGCCCTAAGTCTTTACTGTTACTTTTGATCAATTGGCCTTGGTGAATAAAAGTATTACTTTATTTCTTTCAAAAAATAAATAAAAAAAGACCCACAACTTTTGAATGGTAGTGTACATTGTTAAAGAACTTCGAATATGAATCTTGGGGCACATGGTATTAAAAGTATGATTTGTGTTAAGCCAATAATACAATACATATATGGCTTAGCTATCAAATTTAGTAGTTTCTAAGTTAATATACAAACCGACATGTTTTGTTTTGGTTTGTTAAACCTTAATATTATGAAGCGACGAGAATACTTTTTGTTCGCAAAAAACAAACACATCAGAACGCCGGCTCATTGTTGGCCTTCGCTGTTCGCGTGAGAACCATGACACATGTTCTGACGTAGAACCCAGAAGCGATGCACTGCATGAACAGCTTAGGAGACTGACACAGAAGAGAAGAAATTGTTGAATAAAGTCTTTATTTTTGCTTCATAACATTAAGAATGAAGTATTTTAACAATGTTTTTGCTACCTTTCGTTGCTGCCTATGGCTGGTTCAGAAAACTCTCGGATTTCATCAAAAATATCTTTTTTGTGTTCTGAAGATGGGTTTCTTATGGGTTTGGAATGACACGAGGGCGAGTAATTAATGACAGGAATACATTTTTTGGCGAATTAAGGGTAAGTAAGTGGATAACCTCAACTTTCAGTTCCAAAAACAGAGGTGATTTTCAGGGCAAGTAGCCATTTCAACTTAATCTATGAACATAACCCGCTCCGGAGCAGGTTCTGTTCCAGGGTTAGTTTACTTCAGAGGTGTTCAGTGCATGTGTGCTCATATTGATAAGGCTCCAGTGGGCATGATATTATATATACTATATATATATACACTCACCTAAATGATTATTAGGAACACCATACTAATACTGTGTTTGACCCACTTTCGCCTTCAGAACTGCCTTAATTTTACGTGGCATTGATTCAACAAGGTGCTGAAAGCATTCTTTAGAAATGTTGGCCCATATTGATAGGATAGGATCTTGCAGTTGATGGAGATTTGTGGGATGCACATCCAGGGCACGAAGCTCCCGTTCCACCACATCCCAAAGATGCTCTATTGGGTTGAGATCTGGTGACTGTGGGGAGCATTTTAGTACAGTGAACTCATTGTCATGTTCAAGAAACCAATTTGAAATGATTCGAGCTTTGTGACATGGTGCATTATCCTGCTGGAAGTAGCCATCAGAGGATGGGTACATGGTGGCCATAAAGGGATGGACATGGTCAGAAACAATGCTCAGGTAGGCCGTGGCATTTAAACGATAACCAATTGGCATTAAGGGGCCTAAAGTGTGCCAAGAAAACATCCCCCACACCATTACACCACCACCACCAGTCTGCACAGTGGTAACAAGGCATGATGGATCCATGTTCTCATTCCGTTTACGCCAAATTCTGACTCTACCATCTGAATGTCTCAACAGAAATCGAGACTCATCAGACCAGGCAACATTTTTCCAGTCTTCAACAGTCCAATTTTGGTGAGCTCTTGCAAATTGTAGCCTCTTTTTCCTATTTGTAGTGGAGATGAGTGGTACCCGGTGGGGTCTTCTGCTGTTGTAGCCCATCCGCCTCAAGGTTGTGCGTGTTGTGTCTTCACAAATGCTTTGCTGCATACCTCGGTTGTAACGAGTGCTTATTTCAGTCAAAGTTGCTCTTCTATCAGCTTGAATCAGTCGGCCCATTCTCCTCTGACCTCTAGCATAAACAAGGCATTTTCGCCCACAGGACTGCCGCATACTGGATGTTTTTCCCTTTTCACACCATTCATTGTAAACCCTAGAAATGGTTGTGCGTGAAAATCCCAGTAACTGAGCAGATTCTGACATTCAGTTTGGAGTTTCCCAACTGAAGACCATTCTTTCCCATTCTGACATTCAGTTTGGAGTTCAGGAGATTGTCTTGACCAAGACCACACCCCTAAATGCATTAAAGCAACTGCCATGTGATTGGTTGATTAGATAATTGCATTAATGAGAAATTGAACAGGTCTTCCTAATAATCCTTTAGGTGAGTGTATAGTTATATTATATATAAAGCCCTATTAAAACAAGGTAATGTTCATTTTATTCTGATAAAAAAAAAATCTCATCTCACACATCGTTGATCTGCATTCAAAAGATTTTTTTTTTGCAGCAGCAGCAGCAGGACGTAAGCACATACTGTTAGTTACGTAGTTTAGTCAGTCTTTCTTTTTATTATATAATTAGCATCAAACAATAGTTCTTATTCCCAGTGATTAAAGATTATTTAATGAAAAGACTGTAAAATGATTGCACAACCACCAAATAGATGGCGATATGCACTAAGTATGTAAATAACCATTAAACAAAAGAAGACGAAGTAGTATGGCATGCTTTTTCTTAGTGTCCTTTTTCCGTGGTGACTCGTCAATTCGTCGCTCTGTTGAAAATGACTTGTGTGTTAACATTGAACATACTCAGAGTTTGCTGAACTTACTCCTGAACGCGTTTTTGGAACCAGCAAACCTTGAGTAAGCAAGGTTTGGGTTAGTCAACCGAGAGATCAGGGTATGTTTGACGGTAATATAAACCTACTTTTTGGAATATTTCCTTTGTTCTGTTTTCCCGCTCTTTATTAGTTACTATGGATTTTGATTAGACCTTTACACCTGTTCTGTTTTCTCTTGATTACTGCCTGTGTTTATAAGCCCTTAGTTTCCTTTGTTCAGTGTTCGGTCTCGTTTCAGTTCTATGTGGTTTTTGCCATGTTATATTTATTCTTTTGATCTCCTAAGTGTTCCGGTTTAGGATTTATTTATTTTTATTAAAGACTATTTATTTGTTTGTGAAGTTCTTAAACTTAATTTTCAGGAGGGGTGAACCCATCTAATCGTTCAATTAACTGCATCCGCTTTTTTGGCATCCATCCACCTCCCCAACTCCACCAACATAATTTAGGCATCTTGCTACTAGACTCATCTTACAAGCATTAGTAGGTCCAATATGTGGTATATCTAAGCTTGAGTTGAAGCTGCTTCCTAGAGCCCCTCCACTGCGGACAGCAAGCCAAATACGTTTAACCTTAATAGCTATATAGGCAAACAAACTCGTAAAAATCTCCATTGTTGTGTGTTTACCACAGCAACCACACGTTACAAGAACAGTAAGAACTAAGTTTATAACAGAATTAAAGGTGACCTATAATTCAAAATTTAATTTACCTTGGTATAGTCAAATAACAAGAGTTCAGTGCATGGACATGACATAGAGTGAATCTCAAACTGGACTGTTTTCGCGTTCTCATTTAATTCACGTTTATGAAAAACACCCCTGATAAACGGTCGGTTCCCCACACAATACCGACTGTGACACAATAGTCGGAATCATTAATATGTATGCCTCCACAAATTTGCATATGCCAGCCCATGTTCAATGACAGGCGAAACTGCGCAGTCGAAGCATAGCAGTTGCTCAGTGTTTGGATGTACACATGAACACAAAAGTATTTTTTTAGTTCCTTTAGTTCCTCCGAGCCTCTGAAGAAACAATGGCTTACTTTTATTTTCTCTGGAAATTTCCAAACATTTCACCGACGACTGTTTCCTCAACTTGGGCCAATATAGAGCTGGCCTCGGATCAGCTACCAATCAACACTTTCTGATGTGTAATTGTTCAAGTTCAGACAGGTAACCTTTCTCTCAAAATCGTTCAATACTGTTTATGCATCAGTAAGTCAAGCCAGTGACTAAAATATCAACTTCACATCGTTTCTTTTAGTAGGATGAAAAAAAAAACGTATTTAAATTGTGAATAAATCATATACAGAAAGCGATCAAAGAACAATCTTTCCACAGCGCGAGTTTATCTGGACACTTGCCAAACTTGTTATGAATTCAATGACGCACGTTACACTGCACAGCGAAGCTCTTACTGTATTTACATGATCGTGTTTGCATTGGGGAAAGCATTAGGGAACAGAAACTGCATTGCAATGATAAGATCTTCAATCTCGCGACCAACAGACTGTCCTCTGCTTGCTCAATGCTCAGTCATCACAGCAACATTGTATGTGATGGGAATAGATCTAAATACTTTAAAAACATCTCACGATTCGTTAATTTCGATAGCTGTAATAGTAAAAACGTATAATAGCTGTAGTAAAAGTATTCGAGAGAGTTTCACATGTAATACATAGCTATTTCATATGCAAGCATGTCAGCCAATCACAGCAGAGGCCGGTTCCACACAGCAGACACGCCCCTTCAAACAGAGCGTTCAAATCAGAGGCTAAAATCCTGGTGGGAAAAATGCCTTTTATTTCTAAATTATGACTATTTTTGATCTAAAAAACATACTAACATTATAAGGGCAACCCAGGAAACATTATAAAATAATATAAAAAACCACTCTAGGGCACCTTTAAGATTAGAAAAACATTCAGTATGGATTTTATGGTGGTTTGGTGATCTAGCTGCTCGACCTGCATGCTAGTGCCCAAAACGAAACATATCCTGGTTGACCAGGATCCCATGCCAGGGAACATACTGTCTGCTTGTGACCAATTGTGAATTCTGAACGTGACTTACTGGAGGTAGGATCTGAGACTGGGATATGAGGCTGTTGGGCAGATTATTTATGCGGCTCTCTGTGATGACCTCTGCCCATGTGACTTGATAACCTGTGACCTGTTGTGGTGGTTGAGGCATGGCCACCACCCATGAGAACAGGCCTGTCACATTCCCCATGTAGACCGAGAACGCTGCCGTCAGGTTCTCTGCCCTGACCAGGACCTTTGGAAGAACCACTGCTGATTTGAGAAAACAAAGAATCATATAAGAAACATAAAACCATATAAGTGTAATATGCATAAAGTGAAATATGTCACAGTGACATAATATAAGTAGTTCATGATTGTAATCTATTATTGTTTCTTAGAAAACAAAATATTTTAAACAAAACTGCCTCACTGCTTCTTAATATATAAAAAAAATCATATGGTTGTATATCAGCCTATATGTCATAGGCACGAGGCCGAAGGCCAAGGCCACATCGAACTGTTGTATATATATATATATATATATATATATATATATATATATATATATATATATATATATATATATATATATATACAACATATATACAATATATGTGAACTTGACATTGGCAGGCGGCAGGCTATGACGTCACCACTGGTGCGACTTTGAGTATAAAAGGTCACCTGTGAAATGGTCACAACCTCTTTCTTGTCGTTAGGAGACTGTGTTTGTTTGTACATAAGTGAGGAGCACGTGCGTTTAGCTCCTGAGGGAGCTGAATGTGTGCATTACATGGGTCTCATCTCGCTATAGAGAGGATTTGGGTGGAATGCTATCTTCTCTTTGAAGAAGCTGGTTGCGCTAAGTATGAAGCATTCACAAGACTGACTACAAGAGACAGGTAAGAAGTTTATTTTTTCCTTTCAGCTCTCTTCTGAGGGATAGTAGTTGGTGTTTGCACGAGCGCGTTCGGCTGCTCTCGAGGGAGTTTAAGGCACTCATAGTGATGTATTCGTGTCTGTTCTCGTATGATTCTTTTCAGAGTGATAGAATCTGACTCGTGAACTTGCACGGCTGACTCTCAAGGGGGTTAAATGCGTGCTTTTTGCTATGCGTCGCAGTAATTGTTCCACCTGGGCTTGACTCTCTCCTGAGGGAGGAGAGTTGAGCGCCTGCACTCCACTGTTAGGGTTCCGTGGCACCCATTACAGTGAGGCGGGATTTAGAATGGGGGTAGTAGATAGAGCAGGGACTAGTCGAACAGAATGTTTCCTTTATTGGCTCATGAGATAGTCGTCATGCTGTCCTTAGAGATCAGCTAGGCAATGCGCTAGGTTGTTGGGCTCTCTGTGAGCCTCCTTGATTACTGCCTTTACAGTAGCGGAGTGTTGTTAGGCCTCCTCTCTTTATATAGACAGTCACTTTTTCAGGCCCCTGCTCCATAGAGCTTCACTGAATAGCGGGTATGAGTTAGGCTTTGCAAAGCCTCCTTGGTAAGCTGTTCTGAGCGTAGCACGCCTCCGTACCCAGAGCTCGACAGGCAGTAGTGCTGTGTTTGGGCTCTTTGTGAGCCTTCTTGGCCACTGCTTTCAAAAGGAAGCTGGTTGTGAATGTGTTGTCTGGCGCTAGATAGATTATTAAAGAAGTAGGCTCTTTAGTGAGCCTCCTTAGTTTGTATGGAGCATGTTATGCCCTCTCGCTATGACTGGCATTTTTGCTTAGGACATCCTTTGCTAGGCCTCCTCTCGTTTTAGAGAGTTGTCATGTTAAGGCCTCTGTCCGCAGAGCTCCTACACACAGTGGTGCCGAGTTGTCAGGCTTTTGAGCCTCCTTGGCCACTGCTTTTAGGAAGCGCCATGGGGCGGCTGCGCCGTCTCAAACCCTTGGCCTGAGCGAAGCGAGACCTGTGTGTAGGGAACCAGTTCATAAAACGTGGTTTTCCGTCCTGGGGTTTAGCCTCCGCTCTTTTGAGCTTCACTTACATATGGTATGAATTGATTAAGCTTCTCATTATGAGAAGGCCCCTGTTTTTTAGTAGGCAGTGTTGTCAAGTCGTTAGGCTCCCTTTAATCCTCCTTGGATACTGCTTTTATAAAAGATATTCCGATTTGTTGGCTCGTTTTAACCCTCCTTGGAGCTGCCCTGGGTATAGAATGTAGTCAGGCCTCATCTCGTTTTTGAGAGTCAGCATATTGAGGCCTCTGTTCTCTGAACCAGATTTGGGCAGTAGAGCCGAGATGTAGGCTCCCCTGAGCTCCATTTCCTATTTTAGTGTCAAGTTGCTATGCCTTTTTTAGGCCTCCCTGACATGCATTGGATGTAGCTAGGCCTCCTAGCTCATTATCTTAAGGCCTCCGTCATCCGAGCTCAGCCTGGGTCGTTGTTAGGCTCTCTGCAAGCCTCCTTGGTCACTGCTCTTGAACCAGAGCGTTGTTAGGCCTTCTCTCACTTTAGAGAGTCATTCTATTAGAGACTTCCACTCCTCTGAGCTCCTCCCATTATTGTGGTAGGCTGCTAGCCCTGTTATTTAGCTTCCTTGACAGACGTAGCACGTACTGTATTCGTCCCATGAGCTCAGGCATAGGCTAAGTGGTTAGGCTCTCTGTGAGGCTGCTTGGCTACTGCGAGCGTCGTAAGGCCTCCTCTCACTAGAGAAAGTTGTCTTTATTGAGGCGATCCGCTAGGATAGCTATTGCGAGTTGCAGGCTCTCTTTGATCCTTCTTGCAAGATATCCTGAGCGTAGGGAGTTGGTTGGTCTCCTCTCGATTCAGAGAGTCGTCATACTGAGGCCTTCGCTCCTAGAGCATAGCTAAGGTTTGCTAAGTTGTTAGGCTCTCTGTGAGCCTACTTGGCTACTGCGAGCACTGATAGGCCTCCTCTCGCTAGAGAGTTATTTTTATTGAGGCCTCCGCTCTCTTGAGCTCTGCTATGATAGCGATTGCGAGTGGTAGGCTCTCTGTGAGCCTCCTTGCAAGATATCCTGAGCGAAGGGCATTGTTAGGTCTCCTCTCGATTTAGACAGTCGTCATACTGAGGCTAACTTGGTGCAGCCAATAGGGCACTCATCCCTTCAGCATGGCAGCATGGGTATTCCGTTCCCCATTGCGACCCCTAGGGGACACAGCTCGACTTTCCTTTTGAAAGGGAACTTCTCATGGAACCATGGTTACAACAATATGGAATGGGAAGCTGCATCCCTTTGCCATGATTTCGGTATTCCTGCACACGTTTCCTTCAGACAAGAAGTGGATGACGTTTTTCTCAGATTCCCTTTTATACTCACAGTCGTGAGTATCCTAACCAGTGGTGATGTCATAGGCTGCCGCCTGCCAATGTCAAGTTCGTTGTCGTGTTTGGACTCATGCTTCAGACACCAGTCATGCCGGAGGCATTCCCCATAGCGGCCCCTAGGGTACGCAGCGTCTAGTTCCCTATTCTCAGGGAACCATGGTTACATGCGTAACATGAGACAATATATATATACAGTATATATATATATATATGCATATACCGTATTTTCCGCACTATAAGGCGCACCGGATTATAAGGCGCACCTACAATGAATGACCTATTTTAGAACATTTTTCATATATAGGGCGCACCGGATTATAAGGCGCATAAGATACTGCAGTCAAACGTTTGACTGGGTTTGCGTTTTGCATCCCCTAGATGTGCTAAAGGGAATGTCAACAAAACAATCAGATAAAGTCAAACTTTATTAAGCGTTCTGACAACTCCGTTCACTCCCATGGTAAGGTTGTTCAAACGTTAAAGGAGAACTCCGGTAAATTTTAACATAGAGCTAATTTTTTTGTAAATTTGGAGTGCTGTCAGTACAGATAACAACGACAACAACCGGTGTTGACTACACCGTGTTATCCTCTTTTTGAAAATTTGCACCCTGTTGACTTAAACGGGCAAGTTTTAAACCTGCTTTTAGCCTCTTAACAACCTTAATGTGTCATTACAAGTGCACAGCCATTTGAGTGAACACGGTGAATCTGACTGCAGTAAATGTGAAAGATATGAATAAAAATGATGTTTATTCAGCCAGCTCACATACCCGTGATGTTTACTCAGCCAGCTCACATAGCCGTGAGCTATTTTCTTCCTGTTTTCGTTCGAAGTCCACAGTAGGCGATTGTCGAGTGTGCGTGCGCGATCATTGGTAACTAAGCAACAGTGGAGACTCAGACTGTCAGCTGTCAGGCGATGACGGTGCTGTGTGGTGTTCTGAGAAAATCAGCTCAAATGGATAGTTCATCCGAATCAGATGTTGAACACACGGAGGAGGTTTGATCGCACGCGCGAACTCGACAATCAACTACTGTGGACTTCGAACGAAAACAGGAAGTAAATTCGGGTATGTGAGCTGGCTGAATAAAGAGATTATTCCTGCCTTCGCGAAAGCTCGGATCACAGTTGAGACTGATATATCAGCCCAGGCATCCACGATCCATTGGCAGATAATGGCGTAAGTCGCCCGGCACTGTCTCCCCGTCTTGGTGAACGTGTGTTCACCATCTATATATAAGGTGCTCCGGATTATAAGGCGCACTGTCGTTTTTTGAGAAAATGAACGGCTTTTAAGTGCGCCTTATAGTGCGGAAAATACGGTATATATATATATATATTATGGACACTCTTATACATCAACCTACAAGTTTGATCCAACATAATGAATTGTAGCAATACAGTCCTCATATTTTTTTAAAGCTCAGATTCACCTGAGACTGTAGAACAGGGGATGGGTTTGGGACTCTTGCTCTGGATGGTAGCACAGGAAGGGGTGTAGAAGTTTGTGCTTTCCCCCTGGGCTCGACCCTTTGTTCCGACAGGCTGGATAATCACCTTATACTTGCAAGAGAACTGAAGACCAGGAAGGCTAGCAAAATTCTCCTGTTCAGTGATACGAAAAAGAAAAAAATGATTCTTTGTTCCAACTCCACTGAAAAGAATTCAAGGATAAATATGATGACTGATCACCTATCAACACATCCAGCATAGCTATGGGCCTCAATGGTAAAATCTATAGTTCATGTTTTCTATATGTCAAGAAAGATTAATTTTCATGCTGAAAAAATACATTTTCCCCTTTGAGTGTGTCATAGATTTTAATACAGTTTCTTACTTTGTAAAATACACAATTACATTGATGAAAATCTAAATATTAAATATGTTTAAAATAATATTTTGTCTCATATTTCTCTGCAATTTAGTAAATAAATATTTCTGGATTTTGGATGTGCCTCAAAATGGTGAGTTATCTGCCATGAATGATCAATGAACACCACACGAACCCTCTCCCTAGAAATTCATCTTATGTATGAGATGTCAGAATGTGGCCTCGCACCTGTAGGGAGGATGGAAGACACATTCCTGACTGGTTACCTGGGTGATGAGCTTCTCCTGGGTTCTGGATCCATTGTGACTGCAGAATTCCGGAGACCACTGCACACGGTAACGATTCACAGTGGGATCTGAAAAGGAGAGACAGATAAATGCCAGATTCCGAAATATGATTAAGGAGCACTTTGAGTGGGGGACGGGAAGTTTCTGTCAGTTTGTTCCACTCACATGCTGTTCCAGACCGGCTTCCAGTCTGTGCTTTGTTTGGTGACACACCTTGATGCTTTGCTTTCGTTTGGAACTATTTCTATGGGTTGGCTGAGAAGGATTACAGTATATGAACTAACTGGCCAAATTTTGTCTGAAAAATAAGTTATTTGTTATTAATTTGTTTATTTTACACTATTTATTTGTTATTATTTTATATCTCAGCAATTTCACACATCCAATTGTTCTAGTGTGCACTGAATATCAGCGCTGTTTCTTGTATGATACCGTCGTTCATGCAAAAAATCTTAGCTGCTGTCCGTAACTTTTTTGGGTTAAAAATTATCCAAAATAATAATAATTAAAAAAAAACATAACCAGCCAGTGTTAAAAAATATCTGCTTACCTTTGCTCGATTCAAAACGGTAAGCTTGTAATAATTATTTTAATTCCAGTGGTACTGGTGGAATCCGCGGGAAATTCGAGCATGTCTTTGCGTCATAACGTCACATCTGTACACATAAAGAAGGAGTCCCGGCAAGTAGGCTGTATTGCGTGAGCGGATGATGGAGTTGGAAGCTTTTAGCCTTTTCTCACAGCTCTTCAAATAATTAAACTCATGGCGGATCCAGAAAGGTTCAAACGACAACCGGAGTTTCACCCGTGGTAAAACCCAGGAGAATTCGGACTTCGGAGTGGGTAGAGAAAAAAAGAAATTGCAACAGGGCCCACGCGAAAACAAGGATTAACATTGGCAGGGCTTTTGAAAGGTGGCGTGAACTCCGTGATATTTGAAGGGGTTCAAAACGGACACAGAAACTGCTTTTTTTCTGTTGGACGGGTAAGACATTTCAATAGTTCAATCGTGTAACAGTAGCACACTTGTTCGCTTAATTCACACAGTTAAGGAGTTTTCTTTGTTGTGGCTTTTTTCGTTTTGCTATTATGGTAAATATGAATTATTTTGTGCTAGCTATGAGAGGGAGCAAATCACTCTACTCCAAGAAAACCAAACCCGCCGCCTCCATTGTCAAGCATTGGATCTGAATCAGATCGGTAAAGTGAAAATTATCCTTTTCCCAAAAATTATTAGAGTTATATCATGTAAAACACGTTTATGCATAACAGGGATTCAGTTCATAAACCGTTTATTTCATAGCACTATGACTACTTGTCAGTATCCACACCGTCGCGGTGACTGACAGACACGCAGTCTCCTCAAAACAGTGTGTTCATCCGCGCTGTTTCATGCCGATGTACAACTCACGCAAAGTTCATAATTCCGCGAATAACTGCAATTACAGATTTCAAACAGAGATGGCGACAAAGAGGAAAAACGCCGGACTGCAGCTTTAACATCCCCATGTCATTCCAAAAATGTATGCATTTCTTTCTATTGTTAAACACAAATATATATTTTCTTTTTTGTTCATGTCTGTTGTGTTGTCCATACGGACAAATAATAAAACAATGAAAGTGAGCAGTGTTTTTGGCTTTCATTGTATGAATATCTTCAAAATATCTTATTTTGTGTAAAAAGAAAAAACAGACTTTCTAGTTTGGTACAACATAGTGAGTAAATTATGTCAGAATTTTCATTTTTGGGTGAATGATCCCTTTCAATACATCTGAAGTTATGTTTATAGTAGGTGTCTTTAATTATTTTGTACTTGCATTGAAAAATAAGTACACTGTGCGTATTGTTCTTATGTTGTATTGCAAAATACTTTTGAGGTGGGATACGGGTAAGGTTTGGGACAGATTTGGTGATATGGGTACATTTAAGGGTGGGTTAAGGTGCAAGGGAAGGGTGTAATTATAGATGTAATTCCAGAAATTACTTACAGATGTAAATACATTCAGGTAATAATAACAATATAAGTGCAATGTAAAAACATTTATGTACATAATAGGTGCATTGTATCAAATTATTAATTTAAATGTTATAATAGTAATTAAAGACACCTAATATAAAGTGGGACCAAAAGGGTCAAAATATTTAAAAGCGTGGATAAGCCTTCCATTGTAATTAAACAAAATTTTTTTTTTTGTCTGTATCAGTTAATGAACGGTTAATGATTCACTGGTAATCGTCAGTAATGATCTATTTAGACCTTACAAGTACTCAGGGCTCAATAATACGCCCTGTAGAAATTCATGCTTGAAAATATGCAAAACCAAGCAAAATATGCAAAGCAAAGCAATCTTGATAATGTGCCTGACAGATTAGTATGAGGTACATCTGTGGGACATCCATTAGAGAGATTAAGGGATTTGACATTTGGCCAGTGTGAGTCTTAAGTTATTGCAATATAAAAAAAAAAACATCATTGCTGAGGTCAAGGAGAAGATTTCAAGCAACATTTTGCATGGCTTGGTATGAATGAAATGTTTTCGTTTCTATGACAGTTTTCATTTTTAAGTTTAATGTAGGATTAACTCATCACTCACTGACAGAATGAAACAGTTTAAATGTAATTTGCAGCATGCAAAGTTAGGCCGAGACATGCCTCGTCAGCTCATGTTAGCACACAAACAGGTCGTCACTTACTTCAGTAGTTCTTATCTCTTCCCAAACAAAGAGTTATTGTTCTTCATTTAATTACACATATTCTGATTCTTAACTCTTTAATAAGCACAAAAGGAAAGATCCAGCACATCCAGCACAGAACAGGACCCAGATTAAAGACATGGTATATTGCATCTGTCATACCTGTCTTTTTCCAGTAAACCCGGACCTGAAGCTGTCCATCTTGATAGAATGGAGTGCCCACGTCTAATAGATCTGACTGGGGATTTATAAAGGCCGTGGTGACTGTGGGTTCCAAATCTGAATGACATCAAATATGGAGGAAAGGTATAACGTTACAAATTCAAAACATTTACAGCTGTTTTCACTGTATTTCACAACACCCAAATGAGTGCTGTTATGTATCAAGTATAAATGAAGAGCAATTAAATAGTTTTGTACCAGATTGTCTTTGGCTTGTAGTAAACTGAAGAATGGCCTTGGAGCTCTTGATGGGGACCTGACCCCAGTATGAAACTGCCTGCAACTCCACAGTGTAACTCCTGTTCTCTCCCAAGTCATCCAGCTCAGCATAGGTAGAGTCCTACACACACACACACACACAAAACCCACAGGGATGCATTTGATAAGTCACAGCAATACAAATCCAAAAGAAAAAGACTGAAATAAAAAAGGAATGATCAATGTACCTATAAGAAAATAGATGGTAAGCCCATGTGGAATTGTTAACTACCCGGCAATCCAGAGGTGTCAAACTGATTTTACGCCGAGGCTCGAGGGCCATACAAAACTTCACCTTACGCATGCAAGCCAATAATATTTTATTTGTTAAACCTTGATGAAGCTTAATCACAAAAAGAGCATATGTGCTTTTGGACATAACCCAGAATCAAATTTAGCTGCTTTATTAACCAATATTGGGAGCAATTTACTGATTTCAGTCACCAGAGACCTTGCGTTTACTTTGCACATGAAATAATTAGGGAATATTAATCAAATTAAAAAAAGAGAAACCCACTCATTGGTCTGACCTGGATAACTTCAGTAGATTTAATAAGCCTCTGGAAGCATAACTGAAGATGAACATGAAAATGAAGTTAGGCCATCACTTCTAAAAAGAACCATTATTTATCTTAGTGTGAAGAACATTTTAATGATCGGATTAACTTTTTTTCTACTTTAAAGAACCTTTTGTGCAATGGATAGGTACCGTGGACGTTAAAGTTTAGATGCCAATAAATAGTGTTGGGCTCATTTCAATTTACGGGCCTGCTGCTCAGTCAAACTCTGTCAGCATCAAATCAGTATTAGTGCATTATATTTATTTAATAATTTTTTGCCACTAAAAATCTTTCCTTATATATGGTCCATTATTGCTGTGAGCATCTCTGACAAACGTCAAAGGGGGAAAATGAATTTGGTTGCCCTGGGAAAGAGTCACTCATAGATTTAGTTTCGACGATATTCTGAACTGCTGAATGCCATACATAATTAAATGGGCAAACTACAAACTACCATTCAAAAGTTTGTAGATAGAAGTCTTTTTTAAAAAGAAATTAATACTTTTAGTCAGCAAATATGCAATAAATTGATCAAAAGTGACAGTAAAGACTGGTACACTGATACAAAACATGTCACAATATTATACAGTATTTTTTATCAAATAAACACAGCTTTAGTGAACATCCTCTTCTTGGTGAAGTATCCTCTTTCAAAATCATTTTGAAAAATTGTACCAACCCCGTAGTGTATAATATACAACTGCTGCTGTAGATAACAAAATATTGTAGAAATATCATACCACTAAAATAAATGAATACAAATGTTTTCAGCATATTTAAGTTGCAAGGTTTCTCCAAAATATCCCACAGGCCATATTAGATTCCCCTGCTTTAATCCAATAACATGAGATCTGATACTGTAGCTGAGTCACATGTTAATAATAAAACTACTATTAATCACATAAATCATAGCAATAGAGTACGCCGAATTCAATGTTATCAGAATTTGTATGCAGATTGTGTTTTTATAATCTTATAATCATTGTGCACAAGAGTAATCTGTTTAAAATCAATCTGAAGCATTTTTTACAGAGCCCAACAGTGAAATCAGTGTGGTTTGGATTTGTCAGCATTCACTCAGCAACTATTTAGAAATGTAGTTTTCTGAGGAAAGTGTCCCTCAGCTGACCAAGCCTTCAAAAATATTAAGGCACAACTGCCATCTCTTGGATTCCTAAAGGAGGAAAAAATAAACTCTTCAACATGATCTCATTCAAAGAAAAACAATTCAGCTGTTATTGAGAGATTTCCTTTTCTCAAGACAACTAGAATTGATATGCTGTTTTTGGATGTATACCAAATGGCACCCATAAATGTTTGCATTTGCCAAGAGCGGTGATGCAATGCTGTACCACCCTAGTTTGGTGTCTGAAGCCCTCAAATTTAGGGCTTGGTGCAATCAAAGGCCCAATCCTGAGTTGTTTATCTTGCACTAAGATATCTAATTTGTTGTGGCTTGCTGAAAGAAGGGGCTGGGAAGCTTAACCCTTGAGGGGTTTGGGAACAATCCAGTGTATGAGAAAATGAAATAGTGAAAGACTGAGAGAAAAAGAGAATGTGCAGAGGCATGGGCAAGTCAGAATTACCCCATTTGCAGTCTGTCTCCTTTTGAGTTTGGGTGGCATTGTGTGGTCAGACCAGCTCCAGGAGAGTTTGTAATGGTTAACAGGAATGTCTAAATCTGCAGACATGCTCCAGCTGAGGCGGACAAACACAGAGCGATCTGCACCAAAGGTCATGTCGCTGACATGAAGTTCAGATGGAGCCGGGGGAGGGGCAGGATCTGAGAGGGGGTGAAATAAAGAAATAAAACGTACAGTACAAAAACAGTACAGTAGACATTTCGGATAGTAATGTCTAATCTAATTAATATGAGAAAGAATAATAAATGATATTACTATTATTATTATTCTCCTAAAATCCCCATTTGAATCCCCATTAGATTACAGTCTCTTGATCCAACCTTTAGAGGATCTGAAGTGTCTGCTGGGGGTGGTATATCCTCTTGTTCCATGAACATTGACTGCTGCCACTCTGAACTGGTACCAGCGACCGGGTCGAATGTCTGTCAACCACACACGCTCTTCTGATGTCTACAGTACAGAACCACAGATGAATGAGCGTAGGAGTGAGCATATAAATCACTGAAGGGAGTCAAAGACGAATTACTGACTGAACATATCATACTTCAAGGATCCCAAGTGAAGTTAAGCATTTCATTTTATGCCTGGCCTACATCATATTAATGTATTTACAAACTTTATGATGTTTACGGTTACAGATATTATTATATTACAGTAATATAATAATAATCAACATTTGAATGATTAAGGATTAAAACCTTTCATCAAAGTTATACATGAAATTTGGACAATACCCGTTCTTGTCTTAGGACAACTTTGATAAACTTTTTTGATCCACTTCAAATGTTGAGTACTGTATATTATAGTATATTATATTATATTATTTCACACTTACCCGTGCCACCACTTGCCACTCAGTTGCTCCATCCTCACTGGGGTGGATGCCATAGTTCCACCTCCTCTGAAGAACGTTCAGCACCGGCTCCGCTGACACATTAAACTTGGAGGACCAGCGCACTTCCAGCACACCAGACTCCAGCTCCTCAAAGACCAGCTCCTTCCTGGGCTTTAGAGGAGCTCCTGAAGATCAAGAGAATCCGATTAATACATTATACAGATCAAGCTATCCGATCTGTATAATGTTATGTATAATGGGTTTGTTTGTTTGTTTGTTTTTTCAAATATTATGGTTATTTTGAGGACATTTCATACATTTTTGACACATTTAAAATTAAAATGATAAAAAATTAGAAAGCAGCAGTTAAGATTTCCCCTATATTAGTGGTTCTCAACCTTTTTGACTCCAATGCCCCCTTTGCCCAATACAATATTTTAAGGCTCTCCTATCTAAACATATAATGGTACTTCTGTTGTAATAAAACAAAAAAACTAAAAAATATAATGTCAAGTTAACATCTTTATTTGTAATGGTGTTGTTTTTTAGCATTTTTATTAAGATTAATATAATATAACTACATTTAAATAATATTAAGACTTACTGGGGCCCCCCAGGAACTTTGGCGAGGCCCTTAGTGGGCCCCGGACCTCTGGTTGAGAACCACTGCCCTATATGCATGATGAAGTCTTAATTCTAAGATTTTTAACTATTTGAAAAGAAAAAAGGTTTTTAACCAGGTGAAAGAAAAAAGGTACAGTTATCAGTTGGTATCGATCACAGCTGAAGTTAAAAACGAATTGGTAACTGGGTTAAACCAGCTGTTTACCATCAGGTTCAGTAGCAGGTCTTACCCCTGTAGAGGTTCTTAGGTGACTGGCATGTGTGTCCACAGCCGTTTGGGCAGCATTTCTTCTGGGTTGAACACTCTCCATCTTCCTCACATCCTTCCACACAGGCGGCTGCAAACCCGCTGGCTCTTTCTGGTGGTGGACAGTCACCCTGTTTCACCACCATCACTGATCGCAGGAACTCACAGCTCGTCACACACTCCCCATGACGCTTGGGAAACGCATGCTGAGGAGATGTCATAGTGTACAGGACCAAAGTTTAACACCTGTAACTCATAGTTTATAGATTCTAGCAATTCATTTATGTGACATTAATTTGTCTATGGATTTTCAAAACACACTTTTGGTCTCATTCTCTAACCATTTGTATGTATGTATTTGTACATATTTTTTGCAACTTTTGTGCATTCAAAGTTGCACTTCATACGCAAAAATGTTTATATAATAGTTAAATAAATCATGGAAAATGTATAATATAATATAATATAATATAATATAATATAATATAATATAATATAATATAATATAATATAATATAACATAATTATGCAATAATCCCCCACTATCAGTAATAGAACCGTTTCACCGTTTGTATCACTACTGTCATGGCAGTCGTGCAAATCCACCATATTAAAAAAAAATACTAATGTTGTTGTGTCAGGAGGAAATGTTAAATTAATTATATCTCATGTTTAACCACTTTCTACATAAAAGCCAGCGGCAAATTCCCAAAGCACTGGCCGAGATGACGCTGTTCTCTGCAGGTACATGAGCGCTGAGCGGCTGCTGACGGCCTGGAGCTCGCATCTGCGAAAACATCTAAACATTATTGTAAAATAGGCACTATGATTATATATTACTCGCATATTTGAGGTCTAAATAATTACATTCGCGCCTAAAAACTCTTAAAACTACATTTCGTGACACAACAACAGTAGTATTTTTAAAAAGGTAGATTTGCTCGACCGCAATGACAGTCGTCGCAAGCGGAGTAACGGTTGGAGTTCTGATACTGGGTAATAATGCACGGCTGGAAAAGGCTCTAAGCCAATCAGATTCGAGAACCAGAAAGAACTGTTGTATAATATAATATAATATAATATAATATAATATAATATAATATAATATAATATAATATAATATAATATATGTTCATTCATCCATCCAAACCCCATGTCATTTGTAGGGCAGGGATTATGGAGCCTATCCCAGATTATATTAGAAATGTAATTTTTATGTGACCATACTATACGTTTTATTTATTTCAGGAAAATAATATGATCTAGGATAAGTTCTGCATAAAACTGTATATGTTCATGTGTAGTTTAAGCCTATATGAAAGGTGTACATTGTTTTTCAGCTGGCTTCAGAGAATGGCTTTTCTTGCTTTTGGCACTACGTTCAAAACAAGATGATTATAACATTTCACATTTACATGAGTTGTGAATGATTTAATGTTGCTTACTCTTATACAAGTCTAAAATGATTGATGAAGGTCCTGATCAGTACTGACAAATGAAAGAACGATATTCATTGTTTTAAGTCCCCATTGCCCTCAACATTGCATTTGTAGCCAAAGAACTAGGAAAAGCTAGATGCTACAAGGCCAAGAGTTTTAAAATGTAGAAAATCCACAGAAACAGGATTCAAGACCAAATGGAAATGTTCAAACAGATTCTAAGACTGTTTAAAAAAGAAGATCAGAGCAGAACATTATCATTTTGAATAATAGGAGAACACTTATATGGTAGCCAAGTCTGTCAAGAAAAACAATGGAGGATTAATATTTGGAAAACCAGAACATCACGGTCAGCCATTTTGTATTAGATTATTTTTTCTTGTTAAGAACACATCCCAGAAACTACTAGATCTGTTAAGAATGCTGCGGTCTGTACCTCACATAAATCTCGACAAGGTCCATCTTTCAACTCCCAGGAGTCTTTGCATGGCTCCAGGCACTGTGAACAGACAGCAGAAGTTTGAGTATCAGCAGTCTCAAATGACTCTGGTATCATTCTTTTTCAAACAATTACAGCCAAATATGTTAAAGTCAAAAGCATTTGCTTTGAGTTGGGATGTTACAATATACAGATATCAATAATAACCATCATATAAAAAAAAAAAAAAATGTTGTTCAAAATTAACAAGTGAATACATCCCAAAACCTTACAAACCGTTCTTTAGTCTACCCTTAATTACAATGGTACACCATTAATGATTATTTTAGAGTTGCCGGGACAGATTTCCTGAGAAACTGTGCGTGTTTACAGCATATCCCTTAATCAAGGAAATAAGGCCTAGCTACTAAAATATGGAGTTGAAGTAGATTGAAGCTACAACAACTGTACCTCAAATTGGAAGAGTTTGCCAGCAAAAACCTTGTCAATGCACAACATTTCCTATGCACGGACTAGGTTCACAAAACAATTATTATGTTGTTAACAATGCCAATCTCTAACCAGTTAGTACTTCAGTCTATTTGCCTAAAAATAGATTTGCCAATATATAGTTTTCACCATTATCTGATATGAAAAGAAATCTTTATGCCTAGTGTCAGTGTTGCCAATCTTTTTTAACATTGTTTTAAAACAATTGATTTCAATGAGTCAAAAGCTACTTCACCACTGATAAGATAATTTTCAGATATCCACTGTTTGTTATTGGGAGAGTAGATAGCGATGTAGTTAGTGACATTCACACTTATAAGGTGCACATCTGTAACCATGGGCACGGCTGTGCACCTCAAACCATGAGATTCATCTGTGCAGAATAAAGGAGCCAAAGCACAACTCACAAAATGACCAAAACAATGTTGTTTTTTGCTTCAACCATTAGAAGCCCAAAACCGAAACGCTGCGTCCGTGATGACATTTTGGGGAATGCCCTCAGCGTGAAAGACGCTGTCTACTGGTACTAGCTTGAAACTAGTCCAATCTTAATTGGTGCTGCGTCATGACGTGGTATGAGATGGCCTACACGGAAGCTACAAAGGGCACACAACAGAGTTAGCTTCTGATAGGTTGAAGCAAGTCGCTCCAAGGCATGCGGAGGTGTGACAAAGTGACGCAAACCCTTTCAAGGGAACTCGCACTGCGTCGGTGATGACAATTTGGGGAACGAGTACCCACTTTGCCACACCGACACATGCCTGTCCTAGTGTGAAACTGTCCAAACCATGGACCTGGGAGGCCAGAGAGATAGCCTGAATGATCCAATTGCTGATTGTTTGCTGTGCTGATAGAGCTCTGGAGTTGAGTTTAGTCTTGAGACCCCGACCTGAGAAAGCAGGTCTCTCCTGAGGTGAATCGCCCACGGAGTGCCTGCCAGGAGTGATATGATGTCCCAGAACCACACTTGGGCCGGCCAGAACGGGGCTACTGTACGGGGCTAGAGTAGACTGACCCAGTTGCAACGGACACTCTCCAGAACTCCCGGGAGCAGAACGATTGGGAGAAAATGCGTACAGGGGCAGCCTCGGCCACACCTGCACCATGGCAGCCCCAGAGGACCTGGATGAGAGAGGGAGAACCACAGTGGACAGTGGGTCGTCTACTGAGATGAGAACAAATCCACTTCCGCTGGGCCAAATCTCTCACAAATCGACTCCACCATCTCACGGGCTTCAGCATCGGGATCGGGAGCATCGGAGCTGCCCGATGAGGCCTGAAGACTGCCGAAGTGTCGAGTCCCTCTGCTAGCTCCATCTGCGATCCCCACGACCTGAGATGCCTCGCCACCTTGGTGGATGTGGAAGCAGGCCTGGCCAGAAGCTAACTCTGTTGTGTGCCGGCGTCCCTTTGTAGCTTCCGTGTATGCCTTCACATGCCACGTCATGACGCAGAACCATTAAGATTGGACTAGTTTCACACGTGCTTCAGACGCTTTCATGCAGCACAAGTTCCCTCGAAAGGGAGCTCGACATTATCGTTATTGTGAATTATTTATGCCACAATACTTGTTTAGTGAAAATCTGATATAATGACAGCCCTAGTTTTGAATAGTTTGTTTCTGCTGATCTGAATAGCTATGGTGGTTTGTAATCTAAAACTGTTATAGTTCTCAATTTGTTCAGACAAATATTATTTGGCAGTTTTTTGTTGTTTTTGATCACACATAGGTGTTTGGAGTCTGTCATTACCTTCTCTGCAACTTGGAAAAGTCAGCGGAGAGATCCCTGAATGTATTCTGATCACTGACATTTGCATTCAGCACTTACGTAAATCACATGCCAAAAATCTTTCATTTCATTGTCTACACCTGACTCATTCCCTGGCTCTTTCTCTTCGTTCACTCGCTCTCTCATCTTCTATTCTCCTTTCCTTAAAATTGACACTTCAATTCCTTGCATGAGTGAGCGTGGCTGCCTCTGGGGAATTCGCATTTCCAATTTCATGCCATGATGAGACACAGCGGTCACTATGGTGCTGGGGCTAAACATTGCTCTGCAGGAGAATGCTGGGAAGAGATGTAAACATTACACAATATGCTGATCTAGGAGCTGTCTTTACTTCAATGGTCCCATTTTCATAACAGCATGAATGGACCTTTACCACCACCTTGGGAAAAACGTACACTTCCTTACGAAGGAAAGATTCTGCAGACGTCAGTTAGTAAGTTTCGCATTAAAATGCTTGTTAATCCAGGGATTTAGTATCAGGAGGAAACGATAAGGTCGAGGCGCATTTCCGTTAGTGTGTGTGTAAATTGTTAATATATGTGTGTTTGTGTTGGGGAAACTGAGGTTATCCTGGGGCAATGTTTCTGGGTAAGAATGAGAGTGGGAAACACATTTATCTGGGAGGGCAGTAAAAATGCACACCCTTTTAAGACGGCGCGGGCTTGGGGTGGTGCAGTCGTCGGAAACTATGAATAATGGGAGAGGCACAGGGGCAGTTAGAGGCAGCAGAGGAGGCAGTTTTATGGAGCTCAGAATGGCCAGAGCCCTGCTGAGATTGCCTGAAGCTTGTGTGTTCTAACACACGAAACGCTGTCTCAGAGTCGCATGTGCAGCTGAGTGAATTATGCTTTGCCTGCTTCTATTTCCCATGCATGTAAATATCAACTTATCATGCACACTGCATTATGCCACATTTAATAAAACAAGCATTGTATAATTTAAGATTAATTAACTTACAATACAGTACTAAAGTTTACTGTTCATCATTTGCAATAGGTGTAGTACATAAAGAAATTTGTATTAAATGACTGGTGACTAAACTGCATTTTTGTGTCCAGATATATGCATTTAATGTATTAATACTTAAAAATCATATCAACTTAGCTGTATACTTGACAGATCACAAAATAAGTAAATTGAATTGAGCTAAAATAATGACACCATTGTCTCCTGTTAAGCTGCTTTATTGAAATGAAAGTCTTAATTGGGAGATTACCAAATGTATTGTTTCCTTACTGAAGAATATTGCAACATTGAAACTGTTTCCCTAGTTCACTGTGAAGCTTCTTTGAAACAATCTGTATTATATAAAGCGCTGTGTAAATACATGTGACTATTTATTTATTTACTTACTTCCGTGTTTATTTATTTGTTTGTTTATTTATTTATTTATTTATCCTTCCTTCCTATCTTCCTTCTTAATATCATAATGAAGCATAATGCCTTCATTGAAAAGAAAACTTAATTAAATAGTATAGCATATTGTTTTATTATTACTTCTAGAAACATTTAGCAAACTGCTTCACTGCTTAATATTAAAAGACTTTTGTCTGCCAAAACAAGGTCATGTTGAGCGACGAACAAAGTCATGTGGTACAACCAGGAAAACCATTTGCAGGAAAAAAAAAAAAAAAACAGAAAATGATATGTGTTCCAAGGCCAGTAATTCCCTTAAAATATAAAAAAAAAACATAATGATATTTTTTTTATTAATAATTATATACAAATGTATACCTATTTGTAAATAATAATACATTTTCATTCGAAAAACAACATTAAAATCTTTTTTGAAAATAATTTTTAGGATGTGTACATTCACTTTTTTCCCTTTTTACATTTTACTTGAAGGTTACAGTACACAATGTTACATTTTTTGAGTCATTAAATTAAAACTTTTGATGAAAATGGTATAAAAGTTTTTCAAAATCCTCCTTTTCTTTATTGTAGACTCGTTATCATGGACACATTATTTGTCCTTGACCCACACATAAATTATTAACATAATTATTAACTTTGGCATTCATTATTTTCTATCCGATTTAGTCTTAAAACAAATAATGCCCTTAAAAATTGGAGAGTCCTACCTTGATTATGCAGCATTATATGTGATAGATTTGATATATGATGCAGTCTTGATAAACACCCATATCTCCTCGTACAATACTCTGCAGGTAATGCATTTTTGTGCAATGCTGAAGTCGATGCAGGGAAATGACCTCCTACCCACATATTTTATAATTGATCTTATATGACAAGTAGATTCATTGGCCTCTTTATACATTTTCATTCAGCCTCACCCTTAAACCTCAACCATTGTAAACAATAGCTTGTTTAGAGGAACGCCACATTCACAACCTTAATCTCATTTTATCAGTCTCTCAAATACAGCACTCAATGGCCCTTTGTGTAACGGCCATTTTATGATGCATTGCATGTTGGTGGAAAAAAGCACAGCATAGATCTAAGCTATAAATCACTTAAAGTATTTCAATCCAATCGCTTTCTCTTTTCTAAAGCCACCATTTGGCTTGTTCGAAACCCACTCCGCTTTTGTCCGTGAGGCACCTGTAATCTCCATGAACGCGCTCACTCCCAGTGTCTTTATTATACCCCAGCGCCAGTTAGTTTTCTGCCCCATTTCAGTCTCAAATCAAGCATTCCCTTCCACCGTACAAAATAAAGGTTATTTAAGAGCTGTGGACATGGAGATTGAGCTGAGAAGAAGCCTTGGGTGAGTTCCAGTTCAGCTAAGATGCACCGCCCTTGAACAAATAACATAAACTGGGAAACAGTTATTCAAATATTTTACTTTTTACCATTACGTAAAAAAATAAGACCTGTTTCTTTTGAATAAAATGGTCAAATATGAGACCGCTCCCTCCATACACTCTTAAAAATAAAGGTTCTTTAGTAGCATTGATGGTTCCATAGAGAACCATTAACATCCTTAGAACCTTTCTATTGCACAGAAAGTTCTTTATAGTGGAAAAGGGTTCTTCGGATTATTAAAATGTTCTTTACTCTAAGAAAAAAATGGTTACTGATCACTAAAAGGTTCTTTGGGGAAACCAAAAATGTTATGCCATCACTGCGAGAAAAAGAAGAAAAAATCCCTTTTGGAATCTTTATTTTTAAGAGTGTAAGTGAGTCTGGATAATGCGTGTTTTGGGTGTTAAATGCTGGGCGGAATGCAAGAATCCCACCCATGTCTGGACCCAACATTTGGACAATTTGTAGTTGCTTTAAGGAGTTTCCAAGCGTTGTTTAATCTACCACTGAGGCACTCTCTTTGCCAGCCTCAGCAAATTATGTAGAGCAACTGTAATTGAAATCTTGCCCATGTCATGAAAATTGCTGGCACTCTCGGTTTTACAACTGCATTGGTGCCACAGCACTAATACTTGAACCAGCAATTAAACTGGAGGCTAGGAGAACTGTCAAGGCACACTAATTATTCCGCTGGCATTTGAATATCAAATGCCTAAAGGCCATGTGCTGCAGTAGCATAATAATATTCAAGAGCAGATCTTTGATTTGAGGGCCGCCTGTGTTCTTCAACATTTTTGTAGACGTCGTTCAAAAACTGAGCAATTGGTGTATGAAGTTCTATCATGCTAATCGCTTTGAATAGTACTTCAGTGAAGAGCTTTCCAAGTGCTGTCTGAGTATAGTTATTATGAATCAAAAAGTGCCGATGAGCGGAGACCACTGGGTTAACAGTCAATTCGAGGCAAACAGCCTAAACAAGAAGCATCAAGTTAACAGCCTTTGGAAGCTAACTAGCTTCAGAGCAGAACCATCTAAAGCCTGGGACACACCAAGCCGACTTCAAAGAACTAGCGAAGACGAAAACCAACGGTGTTTTGTCGCCTAGTGTTAACTGCGGCTGGACCAAAAAGCTGTGCTTGAACACACAGCACAGACTACAGCCGACTGCAAACTAGCATGTGCGTTCTGCGCCTTCCTTGTAAGTAATTAACTGTCTATATCAGCAGTATCAATTTTCATCTATTCAAAAGGAGAAACCGAAACATGTACATATGAGATACATGGAGATATACGAAACTTAAAAAACCCAGCGCTTGCTTACCATTTTGAATATCAGTTATGGTAATAACTTTCTTCTTTTTAAGCGGCTCATGTTGTTATGAAATTATTTGCGTTTTGGAATGCTCAGGTAGGATAACATAACATTAGATCAGCCTTCTCTCTGTACCGTCTTATTACGTCGGACTTACTTGCTCTCTTTCATCACTTTTGCTTTAATTCTCGTGCACTGACTCCTTCGCTAAACTGAACATTCAAGTTCACTCTCACCATCGGCCCCGACGCCGATTCAACATGCTGAACCGGGTAAGCTGTCGCCGACGTGAGCCTGACGAGAGCCTACATGTGGAACACACCGCAAAAACTAGCCCGAAGGACGCTTGCATTTATTGTGTCCTGGCCTTAAGATATTTTTAGTTCCAAGATGGCATTTTCAATCACATGTCTAGTTGGTAAACACTCTATTAGGAGTATAAATGGATGTTTGCGTGCACAAGCTGAATGCAAATGCTAGTTCTGGAATGTATGGTAAACAAGGTTAGGAAAACAAAAGCTGCAATCTGCTTTGTGTACGTACTGTATGCAGTTATATGATATGATACAGCTCTTTAATTAGATGTGCACCATTTGTAGTGAGTTTTTACTTTGCTTTAGACTGATGTAGATGTGTCTACATTATAAGGATAGGTCAGGATTAATATTTTTAACTGCAATACTTTCAAGGGGATGGATTAAATGAAGTTTGTTTTGTTTAGTTTTCTTGGGTTTTTTTGGAAATTATTTTTGACAGTGTGTTGCGCTTGTAATTGAACATATACTGGACATCCCTAATTTTATATATAGCTTATATATTTGTTCAAATATATTTGAGTAATCCTACTGAAAAGCTGCACACTCAGAAAACCCACAGACTAACTGATAATGACAATATGTAATTTTGCACATTCCTGTTACATGATGACAAGACTAAATGCATTATTTAGTTAGAGTATTACTAAATACATTATTACTGACAGAGTTTTAAAGCGCATTGTCCTGAAGCTTTTGGACTTCTAACTAAATGTGCATGGATCCTGTATAATGAGAAGAAAGAATTTAAAAGGCATTGTCTTCGTTTGAAGCCAATGGAAGAAACTCTCTGGAGAATGCAGTAAAAATCCATAAACCAGTTGGCCAAATTTTCATGGATCGTAGAAGAGAGGTCAAAACCGTGGCTGTTCCAGTGAACTCACCCCGAGGGTGATATGAAAACACGTGCTGCACCATTTCCAACCATATGCACACATACATCAATGCATTAAAGATCTCAAATCCTTAAAGCTGCCCCTCAAGCCATGAAAAGTCTGCTTAGGCGCTTAACTGTAACATGCACAATCATGAACTGTTTTGAAATATTTCAAAATGTCCAGATGTGCACTCAAGAACATTTTCTGCAGACTGTCATTGTGCGGACTGCAATAGCTGGTTGATATGTAAAGGAATGCAAGCACAGAGCAGCCCTCTTTAACAATACATCAAAGGGAGCTTTACATAATACCACAGTGAAATGTGTGGAAAATCTGCATTGGCAACATGTCAGCTCAATTCCCCCTGTGCTACTGGCATATTATTGTTATTTAATGACTAGGCTGCTAGAGCATGTTAATGTCCTCATTAAGAAAAGTGGGTTGAGTTCTTTACTGAAATTAGCATTTTGCCTTGAAGTGAAAAAAGAAAAAGAACACCGGCTGTATAATTTAATGTGAATCAAAACACATCGCCTTTCTACTCCATTTGTATCAGTCTCATTACAGATGTGACCTCTAGCTTTGCTAGTGAATCATAATCTCATTTCTGTTTTACAACCAGCTAGCATGGATATAATAGTCCAAGGCGATAGCTGACAAATACAGTAGCTTTTACGATGATGTATGATGTCATTACGGGAGGTGCACAGGCATACCAATGCTTTACAGTGATAGATCTGTGTTGGCTTCTATGTCAAGCTGCTGTGAAATGCTGTGTAATTTTGACAGAAATTACCTTTGCACACTGTTTATGGCTCTGACACCATCCAAGGGATCCATTACTCTGCGGACAGAAGAGACAGATGGAATTGCGAGTCAGAATGCTGTAATCACCAGTCACATCAGACAGGCTCATTTGAATCGTGTTATTTTAATGTGCCCCTGCTGAGCAGAGAGGCTTTAAAAAGGAAATTTCCTATTATGAACGCATTATTCTTTTTTAAAAACACTGCCCTGACTACAGTGATGTAAAATTGCTCATAAACCAGAACAGTCAGTCTACATCCCCTCCCTTATTAAAAAGACTAGCCAGGGCACCTGAGCACAGAAACATCAGAAATCACTCATCAACACCTGGAATCACACAACTTGTTTGCATAGCAGATCTTGGAATGTTCCGTAGCGTGTCAGGAATCGTCACAGCGTTTTGCTTATCTGAATAACAACTAGTTGTTTTAAGCATATGCGGCATATTTGATTGGCAGACCACGGGATAACGCCCCTGGCCAGTCTTCAGAATAATGGTTATTGAATAGCACAAAAACAAAGAAAGGACAAAACCTTTTTGGTGCACTGTATATTTTATTGAACATGGTGGGGACTCTAAAGTAACCACAATATTATCGCTGCCAGATCTTGCAACTACGCCACTATGGGGAATAGAGCAACAAATCTATTTTAGCCTGTGGTGGGATCAATGGATCAAGCCGGCAGCATTAGCATGGTTAGTTCACATGCACGTTATGGATGTGCTCACATCAGAGCTACACAAACCTATTGTCATTACTAAAGGTATATGAGACATATTTGACCTGTTATTGGGTAAACAACGTATAAGAGCGTTCTTGTATTACTTTGTATTCATGTTGGTCTTGTATGTTTTTTTTTTAAATAAACATTTATAACATTTTCAAGAGATTTTACATTTAATGACTGTAAAATGTCATGTAATGTAACCAAAAAGTAACCAAAGTCCTTACACATTGAATACATATGCGTGGAAACACATGTATTACCCTCTTTTGTTTGTTTTTTTTTAACATAAGAGGGTAAAAAAAAAGTATTTTTAAACAATTATTATGAACTACTTCATAAATATAATTACATTTTGGGGGGGAAGTTGCACCACAAGACATTTTACAACCTCCAATTCTGAATTCTCTATGATATCATTCCCTAAGTTTCTTTTTCCTATGTGTTTCTTCATATTGATTGGATCACAATACTTTGTCGGTCGCTCCACATAACTTTGATTTGGCAGACACATTTTATATAATGTCCTTTTAATTAGGATTTTTCACTTTTGATGATATCAGGACAGTTGTATAACCCTGAAATGTTTTGACTTTATGTCCCCCTAAAAAAATAATGATAATAATAATAATAATAATAATACAAATATTCAAGTGTATTCTTTTTTTATTGTTTTATTGATTATTTGAATAAATGAATGGGGCAGAAAAAGCATCACATCATTAACCAATTCCTAAATGTATTAAATAATTTTATACTATCCTTTTTATATAATGAAGTAATAAAACTATACTTCTAAATTACTATTGGTTCCTGGGAAAAACTTAAGACATAGTGAAGCAAAGACGAATGATCAAATAAAACAATGGCAGTCAAACAGGATATTGAGACAGCTGAAAGATTTGTGTTCTTCCACGTAACTGTCTGCATAACGCTGACAGATCAGACGTTCTCTGAACCACATCAAATGCTCTCTAATTTCCCATAATCATTAATCATCAGTGATAGCTCCTCATAGCTCGATGTTATGCCTCGCCACAGCATAACTTGACATTCAGCTCAGCCCGTCTAAATTAACCCATGACCCCGGTCTCCATTTGATACTAGAGGAAGGGGGATAATTGCCAAAATGGCTTCCCCCCTCGGGAGACAGCGTAAGTGGGCTTTAGGGATGTGGACACGAAGACAATGATCAGCAGATATGAAAAGCATTCATTCTGGTTTATTCCCTGCTCGGACATCAGAATGGCAGCAGCTGTTCAGGAACACTAGCTGCTGTTTGAGTCGGAGAGCTCTGGAACGCTTTGAACCCATTGTGGAATCGGTGCTGAGACAATGAAGAGCTTCTAGACCAGTGTCTAATTTGATAGCATCTCCAGATGGACAGCTTACTGTAGAATAAAGCATTTGATAAAAGAGACTGATGTGCATAGCTTCCCTCTGCACTGATATCTAGATTAGATAACAACAAGGCCGTCACTGTGATGAGCAGACAGGGCATTTGAAAATAGGGGATGATTTAATTTGAATGGGTAAATAGATCTGGATGATTTGTATTGGGGGCTTTTGAATGGGCATTGGGCTTTTAATTACATGCATTGGTTCAGTACATGTTTGCTCATGTTGATGCATTATATAGCCTATGTCAAAAACATATTTAAGTTGTTGTTATTGTGGAATAATATAGCTTATTCATGAAACAACAAGAAAAGAAAACCGCTTTTGATGCTGAATAATGTTTGACACTCACTAAATCATCTATTTTTAATATTATACATTGAACAAAATTCCTGCAGTTACATAATTTCTCTATCATTCATACTAAAGGTTCGCAAAACAATTGTAAATGAATTTGGCTATCTAGCTGTCTATTTCTAGGTCGGATGTCGGTGCAAACTCATGATAAAGATCAGGAAGGACATGAGGATGAATATAATCACGGTAACAAGGGAGTTTGTTGACAGCAGACAAAAAAGTGCAGACACACGCACAAAGATCCCCCTCCACATGCCTCTGCGCAGATACTAACACACATAAACATATAAGGCATGCACACACACATCCGCAGAGGAAGTCTCTAAAACACACTCCTCTTCTACACCCCCACCCCAAACCCTCCCATGGTCTGTCATAACCAACATAAACAGAGAAGCAAGTAACTTAAAACGTCTAATGAAAACCCCAACCGCAGTGTTGAGACTGAGGCTGGCAGAGATTTGTACAGTTGTGTCTCCAGTTTTCCAATTCTATGCATTTGTTTGTTTATAGATAGAACTCCTCTGGGTGAATGGTTAGGAATTTGAAATGGATGAGCTGATGAGTGAGTTTGCTTGTGTTCGCTGAGTAAGGTATAGCACTAAAAATAACTTTATTATTTTTATTATATATTTTTATTATATGTCATTTAACTAACAAAAGTATCTTTAGTTCATCTGATCAGGTGTAGAGTGACGGTACATTTACACAAACATGTTTTTATCAAATAGAGCCACTGAATGATCTATTTAGAGTTTTCTGATCTATTTGGAGTTTTAAATATTAAAATGAATAATGTATTATTGCAATTATTATTATAATTAGATCAACATATAATCGATTTGATGATATTTTTACAGAAAAAAAAATGGCACCCAACAACAAAGGTTGATAGGAAAAGTAACTTATTTCATATATTATTTGTATAATTTCTGTACTTTTACAGTAATTTATTCTCTACTCTTCCTGGCTATTTTGATGAATATGAGACTATTTAGATCCCAAATCTACTTTGCATGCATATAATGGCAATAATAATGATAATTATGCTTATTATGTTTTCATTCAATTTAATCCTGCTGGTTATTGATTCAAAAGCAGAAGAAAAACAATAGGCTAATATCACTAATACAAGTAACATTATGAATAACAAGCAATAAAATAAAGCTAAACAATCTCTATATCCGTTGTGAAAAAAAAAACAAGATGTTGCTTTATAATATAAGTTTAGTTAAATGAAGTTCAATATAAGTTTAGTAATAATGAAGTCGCCTATATTGTTATATAAAGGAAGGGTAAAAGGCACTGACTTTACAAGGGACTCTCTGATTCTGTACATTTGAGTACAACACACAATCATATATTTATTTGTCAACTCTTTTCTTACTTACCTGGAAATGTCTTGGAGAGAGAGCGATGCGCGTGCTGTGAAGGCTCAGGCACCTGGCGGCGCACCTCGTACGGAAAATACTGCCAAGAGCTGAAGACGAGTCCTGCCTCCTCATTACAACAAACCCGCTGTTTAGTAACAGTATAATCCCAATGCACAAACCTATGACCGCGTCGCGCATCTTGACGAACAGAAAGTGCCCTGTTGAACCGAAGAGCTTGAAAGTAAAAGTGGATGTGCGGGTGCTTGATGCAAATAATGAAAGTTCAATGAGCGCGTGTGGGCGGAGCTTCCACAGAGACGCGCGCTGCTATTGGACAGAGTGTGCACCCGTGAGACGCGCGGGATCAGGTGCATCGAGCGCGAGCGCAGCAGCTGTTCAGTGAAGATACACAGCTTTAATGCTCTCTGTGGATTGCTCACTTCATGGCTGAACACAACACAACTGTTTGGTTGTGACATAGTTTCAGGGTAGCAATAGTGAAATTAGCAAACAAATAAAACATTACATCAAACAGTAGGCTACATCACCCTGTTCGTTGGTTTTATGTTATGTTGATTAGTACATCTCAAACTAATAAGCATTAATAAGTTAGAGACATTTGGCATTGCTGCCATCTTTTGGTGACACATTACAAGTAGACCACAAAATAGCACATGGAACACATTTCTTTAATACAGAAATATAATGGTCCACATTATCTATCTATTTAATTGGTCCCACTTTATATTAAGTGTCTTACTATGTACTTACTAACATTTAAATGAATAATTTTATACAATGCACTTACTGGGTACACATGTTTTACATTGTAGCCTACTTATTGTACAATATATATATATATATATATATATATATATATATATATATATATATATATATATATATATATATATATATATATATATATATATATATATATATATATCTTCATGTGATTACATCTGTAATTAATTTCTGTAATTACATCAATAATTACACTGTTGCCCCTTTTTTACCCATTCCACTAAACCTGTCCCTAACCTTACCTGTCACATCAATTGCAGCAAATGTGTTTTGCAATACAACATGAACACAACATTGTACCTCACAATTATTATTATTAGTATTGTATTTAATGTTTTGTATATATTTATAAACATAGTATTTACAGACAACTAAAAAAAAGTCTGACCATTTTGTCATCATGGATGAAAGATTTTTCGCCGTTGACTTTCTCACCCAAAGTACTAGATTCATTTTTACCAGGCCTTTTAAAATCTCAGCCAACATGCCATCCAATGCACACATTTTCCACTGAGTCTGTGTTGTTGAAATGCAGCTGTGCACGTGTGTGTCCAATAGAAAACCCACAACATCATGGACCAAACCCTGAGCCCATCTGGAGGGGAGCAGGAAGCATCCAGGGAACCCCACAACTATTAAAAGGTTTCACTGGTAGCTGAGAACAACAACAGTTTTATGTGCGGAGTGTTTAAAACGACCACTAACGTATACCACAAGGTATCTCTAAACATACTGGCACTGGTCCCTCGCCCAAGGAATGGAGAAAATATGACGTGTTGGAAATATTGAACTAAATGATGTGCTTTTTTCACTCTGTCATGCGAGCTGCTGTAATGGATTGTGCTTCACAAGGGAGATCCCAGGGTGTTAACGAGACGCCCGTCCTCCTCCCTACTGGGTTTTATGAAGTAGCGAAGCTTCCTGGTGTTTTGGCAGCTGTGCTGTCAGCAATTTGGAGGTCTTTTTTTAACAGGTGAATCACAATGACTTCCTTTAGCAGGCTGAGCTGACATCAAGTTAGTCGTAATTATCAACATCTGATTACTAATCTCATGCTGTGTAAGATTGTGGGTGCGTCACAATCAGCCCACTTGCTCCCTAGGTCATGAATCGGGACACTGTGTACATGGGTTCGGACCCTGACTCACTGCACAATGGGTCTTTCCCAACACCCACTCTTGCGTTCTTTGAAATTGACAACTTGTCTAATTACAAGACTAATTTCCTGTATTTTGCCCAAGTGTTCAAGTGCACATGAAGACGAAGAAATGTGGATGGTGTTGTAAAAAATGCAAGTAAAGTTTTGTTAAGCTTTATTTACACATTTAGATTTTCACTGCTTTACAATAAACATATTTGTTCAGTAGTCCCTACAACAGATAACAATTTAATTGTGGTGCTTCTAAAAAAACAGTGGTGCTTTTTTCCTCTAAATCTTGCAATTTTGGAGTGAGTTTCTGAGCGAGATGAATAATGTATTTTTTTTTTTAGCTTTGCCATTTTTCAGACCAGGCCTTTTTCAGTCTATGTTATACTGACATATAATAAATGAACAGTTTGTTTTTTCAAATCTTCAATCACGTCACATTGTCTATTGGATCGTGCGATTTATGTTTTGTGCTTCAGAATTCCCGTTAAAGGAACATAATGAGCATTGATACTTTGGTTTTTGTGGTGCATTGTGAGATTTTCTATGGTGTGATTTTCTATGGGTTGTCTCAGTCTCAAGAATTTTGTGATTGAGACAATCCATAAAATGCCAGACTTTGGTCAGTGCCCTGACTGTTAAATTTTTTTTAAATATGTACTTACTTCGCAACCATTTAAAAATGTGTTCTATATTGTGTAAATGTGTGTAATAAGAAAGTAATCCAGACATGCTATATTCGTAACGTTGCTATTTTCATTTGACCTACCAGTGTCAGTTGCGTCTCTTCACTCTTTCCTGTGGCCTTATGGCCTTATGTTTTTGCCCACTGTATAGGGAAGTATGCATATTTGGATACAGCCTGTGACTCCATACTTACATGCGAGTATCCTCTGAAACATTTCACTATGCCAGATTGGTGCTCCTGGTGGTCGAACCACACACCATAACATTTAGGAGGTGAGGTGTCAGTCATTCCTCCTAAAAAAGCCTTTAAGCATTAGTCTATGTTACTTACACATAAAATTAGCCGTCTGTGACGTGTTTGTGGTTTCCTCACAGCTGTGAATTTCTATGTAAGCGTCTATACAAGTGTGTGTACTCCAGCAGGATAGTGTGTAGCATTGGTGGTTGGTGTGTGTGTGTACACATGGAAACATGTTGGTGTGGGGTCCTCTTTTCTCCTGCAGCCTTACTGAATGGTATTTCCCTTGTGTTTCCAGGGAAATGCTTCGGCCTTTGGGGAGCCCAGCTCGTAAATACGGAGTATACAGGGAGATCCTTGCAGTTTATTTGAGCTTAGTAGGGGAGCATGAGGTAGGTTGATTTAGTCATTTCCCTCTTTTTCCTCAGAGTTAGGAAACAACCTGCTAATATGCCTGAATAACTTTTTATGGTGTTATTTTGGGAAAACCGAATTAACATGTTGATGTCAGCTTACAAATGAGTCACATTTACTCAAGAGCAAAAAATATGTGTAAAGTTAATGAAAATGGACTGCTTTTCAAAAATGAAGAATGTACAGTTCTTAAACTGATCAGAATGATGAAACTACTCACCATCTGGCAAGTGAAAACTATGATAAAATCAAAATGGAATAAAAGAGGGGAGGTAGGGAGAGATTTCATCATAGCCAATTTGATATATTTATATTCTGATCAAGTATAAATGGAATCTTGGCAGTGGCACAAGGAAACTCATTTTTGTGTTAAAGCGAGACATTTTGAGGTCTGTCAGCTCAGAATGGGTTATTAGGCCTGACAGAAGATCCAGGTCGTCTTTGTTTAATAACTCTGCTGACATCTGGTGGGCATTAATGCCATTACAGAAGTACATTTAATGTTTTCCTGAGGACCAGATACTGTGTCAATGAAACAAAATCAGTTAAATGAAAGCAAAACCCTCAATGCACTCTGATACAGTCACTAATAGATGCAGTATTGACCATAAATTCTAAGGTTTCCATTATCCAAGTCATCATAGTGTAGATCACTGAGACAATGAAGTCTGGACTTCATTTAGAACTAGACTTTATTTGAAAACATTACTTTCGAAAACACACAACAAAGAATCTAAAATCATTTGAAAGATTGGAAGATCTCCATTTCAAACATGCAACATTTCCTTCCTTCTCCTCTAAAATGTTCCGAGAAAGAAGCATTGTTTGTGATATGGTATTCTTTATCATTTTTTATTCACCTTTTTTCTTATCAAAATTAACACTGTGTATATGAAAGAGAAGTTTCATTCTAGTTTGAACACACATTTAAATCGCATCTGACTTCAGGGCCACAACCACCATAGACAATGATCTGTGGTCAGTATTCACATTCTTTGTTTTTCAATAATTGTGACGGTTTACATAAATGTGTGAGAAAGCAACCTATTTTTATGTGATCTGCCAGGATCTTCATGATTCAGTTCCATGTCCCTCATCTATCCAAAGAGCAAGATCTTGATCACAGTCAGAGAGGAGCAATAACTTGCCGTTAATCTAATCAAGATTCTGATAATTAAAGGAAATGATCATTGATTTGATGGAAACAATTGACTTCAGAGACATTTCTACATTTGCTGATATCTGTTTTCAAATAATAGCTATGTATTTTCTGTAGTTTTTAAATTAAGTCTTGTATTTACTTTTAACTTTTAACTCCAATGTTCTGCAGCCTACAGTTGCCATAAGGACTGTGTTGTAAGAGCATCGATGATGAAAGCAAAGGTAATCTTTAATAAATCCACTGGCAGGTAAATCCAAACAGAGAGAATGGCTTTCAACACAGATACACATGAACAAGACTCGACAACAATGAACAGTAGTTGAACAGTATTTTGACGCGAAACGGACGTTCCGAAGCTTTTCGAGATCCTGAAGCGCAGATGTTTCGAAACACTGATCCGAAGCGTGATTCAAAACACCCATGTCACGTGACTACGGTTAAATGAAGCTTTGAAGTGTTTCACAAGTGTGTTGACAGGTGGCATGGTCCGCCGAATCAGCGTTTGATTGACAGTTTCGGGAATAGACCACACAATCGCACATCTGTATAAAAGTGAAGTCAACGAATCTTGACCTCGTGGGTTTTTTTGTGAGAGGAGTTTGATTTTGAGATAGCGGATTTTTGGTAATAGTGACATTTATAGTGCGATTTGTTTAGTTATATTTAGGCTTACATTTAAATTTACACATTGACTGATAAGCTAGAGACAGACAGAGTACATATAGTCCTGTAAATAACTCATGTCAAAGTTTTTTCGGGCCCGAAACGTCACATGTGGTGAGCAACTATTAAACTCACTTAGGAGCATTTTCTGGTGTGCGGACTCATTGTTTACCTTTGCAACTACCTGTCTGCCCAGCACCCAGTTTTATTGTTTTTGGATGTGCGTGCTGCACTTTTTGAACTCAGAGTACATATAGTGACCAGGGGCGCCGCTAAGGGGGGAAAAGTTAGGACGATTCTAAGGGCCCACACACTTTTAGGGGCCCCAGAGATTGATTTTATTAATTGAACGGGTGCAGTAGTACCTATTTTTTCATGGGGCCCAAAATCCCTGGCCGCACCCCTGATAGTGACACATTAATAGATGTAAATATACAAAGATAGATTAATAGATGGATACACACATATATAGATACACACGTATATAGATACACACGTATATATATATATATATATATATATATATATATATATATATATACACACACACACACAACATATAGATAGATAAAAATGGAGGCTGCACAGAAGACATGCCGTACATCTGTGGTGTACGAGGAGCATTTCCATTTGGAAACCCCAAATAAAGTGAGATATTGTGATTGGCAGCTACTGCAACAATACATCATCCATGATGCACCATTTGAGGAGCACTCATCCTGCCATTTTGCAGGGTGCAGATAATGGTAGCATTCCCCCTGTACCTACTACTGACACTGCTGGGCCATCTAAGCAAAGTATGCATTGTTTGAAATAATTGTGAGAGGATTTTTTCAAAGGCTGGAGAAATTATCTGTAAAAAAGAAGTAGGCTAAGTTCTTCGACAGCAGAGAAATTCATATTTTTGAATAAAAATCTATAAAAAAGTGAGACATTGTGGCTTGATTTCTTTTATTAATATAATTTTTTCATGACCAAAATAACATTATGAACAGTGAGGAGCACAGGTTACAAGCTTCACATATTAGAAAAATATAATAATAAAAAAACAACACATTTTTTAAAGGCTCATTGTCAAGGTTGTTTCAGATCAACATCTGCAAGTGACCACTAGGTGTCACCGTTGAGACGGGTGTCGGCTTGTTTCGAAGCCTCGACACAATATGGCACATTTGGGCCCTGTCCCAATACCCACACTGCGCCCTAAGGTCTTCCTCGAAGTGGACACTTGTTGAAAATGCACTTAGCGGAGTAAGTGCGCAAGGGCCCCAAGCTGTGAAGAGCAGAATTGGGACAGTTTTGTACACGTCACTATCTACGTCACTTCTGTTGTGATCAGGGGAGTAAACACCGTTCATTTGGCTAATGCGCGTGCTGCTTATAATAGCTGTAACATGACACAATCCTTTGACTGAAAAAATGAATATCTTTTTTTACTCTTAGCTACCAACCTTTCTGTTAATGTTATTAATATTAAAACAGTTTTTGGCCAAGATAAATTGTGATAAGATCAATTGTGATTGAGGTTTACCTGAGCTTATACTGCCTTACCGTATTCACAGCGATTCGAAATGCAATTTTAATTGTGTTATTATGGAAATTGATATATGAAATTCTTCCCATCCCATACATGAAAAAATACATGACGTGTTGGTGATATATTATATATAGGCAGGCTATATATTAAAATAGTCTAACATAGGCTATATGAAATAAAATGACACAACCCTGTCTCTTGATCAATTTTACAGTTGTATTGATCAATAATTATTAAAGTATAAGTAGCCTAAAAAGTATAAGAAGCTATATAAGTCAAGAAATAAAGCAAGCTAAAAGATTCAGTCAAACATAAGACAACAGGTTAACGTTACAACGTTACAGTTAAATAGCCTAAATATATAAAGTTATGAAACTTAATTTTGCCCTCAGCCAAAACGATTTGCCAGGGAACAAATCATAGATTAATGAGACCAAAGATCGCCCGTTAGATACACAAGCCGATTTATAGCTCATGTTTAACCACTAGACACCGAGCCCGCGGGAAACATCAGAATGACTAGCCGAGGTAAGGCTGTTCCAGGCGAGGTACATGAGCGCTGAGCGCCCGGAACTCCGAAAACGTCAGATCAAATTTTTAAATAGGCGCTATCTTTAAAAATAAACCACAGATTTGATCTTTAAAAACAACTATATTCTCGACTGAAAAACTCTTAAAACTACATTTCGTGACACAATAACACTAATATTTTTAAATTTCACGGCCTTGAAAAACACTTCAACACACCGGCTTCCTTTATCTTTCGGAGTTTCCGCTCCCGAACAGCACCATAGCAACCGTTCTCCCCCATTGGTTAGCTGTTCGAAACATCACAACACTACAAGGATTCTGGGTAATATCCCATAGCAAAGTGAGGTCTGATGCGCACTTGCGAAAGGGGTGCATTAAGTGCCCTTATGATCACCCCTGGAGAACACTATTAGAGGATCGGGACACCCTACGGTCTTGCACCCCTTAGCGAGAACGCGCATTGATGGGCACAAGGGCGCAAGTGCGGATATTGGGACAGGGCCTTGCTTCAACTGTTTCATGGTTTCACGAAGCCTCGATCTGCCCACCACTAATGAACATAAGTAGGTTAGAGGAACTACATGCAAATGAGGATAATTAACAACACACACCTGGACTAAATGAAAAAATCAAATAAATAACCATGACAACCAACTCACCTCAGGAAAACGGTGAAAACTGAAAAACAATGTCCAAATGGTGTGTGACTGACAACTGTATTTGTTTAGGACATATGGTTTGTAAAAAAAAAAAAAAAAAAAAAATATATATATATATATATATATATATATATATATATATATATATATATATATATATATATATATATATATACACTCACCTAAAGGATTATTAGGAACACCATACTAATAATGTGTTTGACCCCATTTCGCCTTCAGAACTGCCTTAATTCTACGTGGCATTGATTCAACAAGGTGCTGAAAGCATTCTTAAGAAATGTTGGCCCATATTGACAGGATAGGATCTTGCAGTTGATGGAGATTTGTGGGATGCACATCCAGGGCACGAAGCTCCCGTTCCACCACATTCCAAAGATGCTATATTGGATTGAGATCTGGTGACTGTGGGGGCCATTTTAGTCCAGTGAACTCATTGTCATGTTCAAGAAACCAATTTGCAATGATTCGAGCTTTGTGACCTGGTGCATTATCCTGCTGGAAGTAGCCATCAGAGGATGGGTACCTGGTGGCCATAAAGGGATGGACATGGTCAGAAACAATGCTCAGGTAGGCCGTGGCATTTAAACGATGCCCAATTGGCATTAAGGGGCCTAAAGTGTGCCAAGAAAACATCCCCCACACCATTACACCACCACCACCAGTCTGCACAGTGGTAACAAGGCATGATGGATCCATGTTCTCATTCTGTTTACGCCAAATTCTGACTCTACCATCTGAATGTCTCAACAGAAATTGAGACTCATCAGACCAGGCAACATTTTTACAGTCTTCAACTGTCCAATTTTGGCTCAGACCGGCCCGTCTGGCACCAACAACCGTGCCCCGCTCAAAATTGCTTAAATCACCTTTCTTTTTCCATTCTGACATTCAGTTTGGAGTTTGGGAGATTGTCTTGAGCAGGACCACACCCCTAAATGCATCGAAGCAACTGCCATGTGATCGGTTGATTAGATAATTGCATTAATGAGAAATTGAACAGGTGTTCCTAATAATCCTTTAGGTGAGTGTATATATATATATATATATATATATATATATATATATATATATATGCTGCTATGACTCTGTGCAAAATCTAAGAAGAACCTATAACCTCTAACCATAGATGCCGATTTAGCTCCGGAAGCCCTCTCTGTGCATGCTTCGCGAGCATATTAAGTGCCATGTCTAGTTCTGAGGAATTAGATGTGGAGAGAGAGTTGAGGCATCCCCCTCCTCTGCTGCCCCGCATATAAGTCCGTGAGCCTTTTATTCCTCCCAGATCTCCACATTAAGGTGTCATGGTAATGGAGGAATCTGTATTCGGCTCACATAGTCTCTCTCACGCAGTCAAACTTGTGCGTGGAAGGGCTGTGTGATACATGAGGATGCCCGGGTTGAAGATTTGCTTGTGGTTTATCTCTCCCCTTGGCGCTGCATGCTCTTTGAAGGCTACCTTGCCAATATGAGCAGAGCGAGTGTGTTAAGCTCGAGCGATTGTAATCGGATTACTAGCCCAGTCGGAAGTAACCATGTCAATCGGAATGAATTGGCCGAATCCAGTTAAAATTTCATTTGGATGGTAAGGGGTGGTTTAAACCTTCTGTAATTCAATCGAGAGGACATGTGAACACTTGTTCGGACTGCAAACCGAAACTGGAAAAGTACTGCGCATGTGCAATGATGTAGAAATGGCGTAATGACATATGATGCAAGGAACAAGCTGTTGCTGTTGTTGAATGAAGTGTCATAAATGACTGTCGTGTCATTTTAAAACTGTCCTTCCACTCATCGTCTGCGAAGTGGAGTAGGACAACGTCACACCAGTCCTTGTTTTGGACTCCCATTCCGCTTTGTTATGGGTGAGGGAATGGGTGTTTACTGTTGTTGAAGTGCATAAGGTGTGAATCCTGTAGTCTCATGTTCTGTACAATTAGAAGCATGTACAAGTGGTTTCACAAAGTCTTTCCAACGTGTCTTCTCCTGACCTTTCAACGTAACAAGCATTCCTAACAGCGTGCGGTTGAAACGCTCGACCGGGTTCCCTCTAGGATGGTAAGGTGTAGTTCTGACCTTTTTGATGCCAGCGATTTCACAGAGTTCTTTTATTGTCCTGGACTCAAAATCAGGTCCTTGGTCGCTGTGGAGCTTTTCATAATGAACTATAAAGTTCTCCCACAGAATCTTGATGACCATTCTGGCTTTTTGGTTTGAGGTGGGAACTGCGACCGCATACTTGGTGAAGAAGTCTGTTATCATTAGAAGATATCTTTGGTGTTGCTACGGTCGGGTTGACAATGACAAAAAGTCCATGCACACTAAGGCCGGTGACACACTGGCTGCGTGGCGTGAGCGTGGCGTATCTGTTGCGTCTGCTGTGTGGCGACTTCGTCGCGTTTTCTGTGTCTTTGCACACCAGAAACGTGTCTGACGCGGCGCTGCTGCTGCTAGGTGACGTACAGGGTGGACGTATTGTGGAAGCCCTATACTTCATGTTAAGCATAAATATAAAGCCTACTGATAAAGACACTGTCAGCAGTATTGACAGCAAAATAGACTACAGAATATTTCGTTCTGTATTGACAGGTGCAATATTTGAAAATTGATCATTATTTATTTTTAAATTATATTTATATCTGAATTTATGTCAAAACCTAGATTTTCAACCATCGAAATGTAATTTATTAATATGTATTTGTGTACAAAATAACATATAAACATCTTTTACTATTCTATTTTGCCTGGAAACGCTTCCTACACACTTGCGTGTCGCGTGAAAAATAGGTGTTGGTTCAATTTCTAGCATGCACGCGTTTTCAGAGCCGCGCGTGTCACGCAGGTAGTCTGCAAGCTCTAACCTGTTAACATGGGAGCCGAAATAAAAACGGACATGCCACGCAGCTGAGACGCTTATGCCACGCAGCCAGTGTGTCAACGGCCTAACTCTAGTGGCCGGGTGACTTGGGTGTTCACTAGAGGTGCTGCTCTTTCTGGCAAGGTCTTTCTACACACACAGCGACTGCAGGTCTTGACTTTGGTTTCAACATCAGTAGCCATCCTGGGCCAATAGAATCGGTACCGGATGAGATCAAGAGTCTGGCTTTTGCACCGGCTTTGGAATGAACGATGTCCACAGACAAGGTAGAGTATGTTGCATGATTTCATGAAAGTATGATGTATTGCAACATTAGAAACGAAGAAAAACAAAATAATGACTATTGTAACGCTTGACGTAAAGCAAGTCAAATTTGTAGTTTTCTTATGTCTCATTATAACTACAGAAATGCGACCCGATCTGGCAATCTTACATAGCGTGGTTATAGCAGAAATAGGACCGCAAAGTGAATCCAGACCTGCCTTTCACCCTGTTACAACTTGATGAACCACTGAAACGATTTTGGAAACATTATTTTAAGGTAAAAAAATCTTACTTAGTGTTGCTTTAACAGGAAAGGAATTCTGGAAGCTCACATCTTAGTGCAGGTAATATAGTGTCTCCTGATTCTAATTGAAGGATCACTTCTCATATCACATGGCTGGGTCATTTCTGTTTTTCTTTTAACATATGAGCAAAAACTAACAAAAGATTATTTGATGTCTATTTTACAATAAAAACTTCATAATCTATCCAAAACTAGTCAACGAAATGTTGTCTTTCAAATGTTGTCTGTAACATAGTAAACAACAGTCTGCATCTGTGCTGTTCATTCATTCACACACAGACACGTGATTCATATTTAAACAGTCTTTTTGCCAGCTGTAGTAAACAACAGTGCGCATCTGTGCCGTTAATTCACTCACACACAGAAACGCGATTCATATTTAAAGGCACACTATGCTGGAATTCCGTTTTTGTCAAACAGCGACCCCTAGAGTCGCTGTGGAGAACTTGTATTTAACGTTACTGTCGTAAATGCCACTCACGGATAGCGTCTGCCATTGACTGGTCTCTGCACTCAAGGCCTGATACTCCTTTGAAGCTGTTATATTAAGGTACACATCTTGCATAGTGTGCCTTTAAATAAGAGATCTAGCGCTAAAATGTGTTTTTGAACTCAACCTGAGGGCTCGTGTCCGCTGCTATCAGTGTCATAGATACATAACGTTATAACGTTATAATGACTATAGTCATTGTGTCTCTTGTGGCGGCGCGCGCGCAGTCTTCACTCGGACGCGCTCTTCAATCTATCGCCGTTGCGGAGACTCTATTTATTCCGGTGAAATCACAAAATAAAATGCACACAAACTTAGAAAGATTTACTTACTAGACCATCAACAAGATCGCCAGGTCAGCACCACTGTTGCATCCAATGCTGCTTTTTAGCTCGCGCCAACGAGTGAAAGCCCGACCGAGAGGGACTCACTCTTGTCCGGTTGCTCACGCGGTCAGATTCTCTTTTCCTTTTCCTAGTCTCTTCCGACCGCGTTTTCTTTGCTTTTTCCATCGTCAAGTATCACGTCTGAAATGCGCGCAAGTGGCTTCGTGCTTCAAATGTTGTTGTTGATGTGTGTGACATCGTTGCCGTAACACATGTCGTCATTCTCGCGAGATTTGTTGGGGGCGCTCCTCTCAAACTTGCATTGCTGGTTTTTCCAGCGGCGTCCCCCCCAAGCTTTACTACCAGGATGATTCGCCCTAATATGAGTTTGTTTACCACCGAAATGACTTTGAAGCTGTTATATTAAGGTACAATAATTCTTGCATAGTGTGCCTTTAAACAGTCTTTTTGCGGTTTACAGACACTTTTCCATATCGCGATTAGAACAAAGCATATAAGAATAAAAAACTTTAAACTTGGTGTGTTTTATCGAGTTGATGCGGGCGTTGGCACGTTTGGATGTATTGCCTCAGACCATTTCCATTTGAATAGCGTGCGCTCTCTGTGGGCGTGTTCACATTAACAGATAACGAGCTATAATGAGCTGAAATGAGAACGACTGACATCTCTCTTTTAATATAGATTACATAAACAGAATTTTTGTTTTAGTTTTGAATTAGATCATTTAAAAAATACACACTTAAATGTTTATAAAGATATGATGCACATGAATGGGAGAATAGTATTCGCTGAGTTTTGTCTAAGTTTAAAGACGTGCTCCAGAAAAAAAGTTCACGGAGACGGAGAGCCAGAAAGCACACCCTGTTTATTTTCTTTATTTTACAAAAGAACAATGTTTTATTTCGATTGTAAGTGGACATTTAACAGTTTATTTTTTTATGTTTCTTAAGTCTGTATGACCAGAAATGACAGAGTATTTTAAGTCTATTTTGCTGCTATGTGAAAAAAAATCAAGCAAAACGCGCCGGCGCATTTGCCGACCCCAGAGGGTTAACTCCTGTCCTGACATACAGGGAACAACTGAAGATTCTTCCATCTGCTCGTAATCTTCTGGAATCTCTTCCGGACACTCAACAAGAGTGATACAACTGTTGTCACCAGCTTGACATAATGAATGCTTGTCACAGATTGTTTGTATTATGTCAGTGGGAACAAGGGAGGAATTGGCCGCTTCAGGTGAGTGATACAAGGTAAACTGACCATTCACCAGAATACCATGAGGCCGTCTTGAGAGTGCATCTGCGTTGAGATTGCTCTTCCCAGGATGATAGTGGAGGGTAAAGGAAAAAGTGTACAAGGCAGACAACCACCTATCTAGTTGCATCCAACTTGGCTGAGGTTAAAACATACGTGAGGGGGTTGCCCTCTGTGATCACCTTGAAACTACTCCCATACAGAGAGTCGCAAAACTTTTCGGTAACTGCCCATTTCAGGGCTAGGAATTCCAGCTTGTGGGCAGGATACCTGGCCTCGGTCTTTGACAATCCTCGACTGGCATATGCAATTACTCGTAGCACGCCCTCTTGCTCTTGATAGAGGGCTGCACCTACTCCGGTAGTGCTCGCATCTGTATGGAGCACATATGGCAACCCAGGGTCTATAAATCCTAATACTGGTGCTTCAGTGAGTTTTGCGGTGAGTGCTTCTGAAAGGTTGATGTCACCCATGCACTTCTCCATCAGCCTTTGAAATGTGCTGGGAGTGTTAGCGATGCCCTGAGGCATCCTAATAAATGTTCCCTGAGAAAGGAACAAGACACTGCGTCAGTTGCTGATGCTATGGGGATGCATCCCACAGAACTTGGTGTCTGAAGCACGTATGATATCAAACCAATCTTATTGACCGACGGCAGATTGATTACATTATATGGAACGCCCGAGTGTCTATTACATGTCTGCATTACACGTCATCATGTTTGAATTGTCTGAAGGAAGACGTGCAGGCATGTCCAAAACATCTAGAGGAATTGCTTGATGCAGGAATCATTTGTGAGTCAGAATCATCTTTCTCTTCTCCTATCATTGTAGTAAGGAAGAAGAATGGCGATATAAGACTTTGCATTGATTACCGCAAGTTGAATATTCAGACCATCAAGGATGCATATGCCTTAACCAACTTGGAGGAAACCTTTTCAGCACTTCGAGGTTCAAAAGGGTTCTCAGTGCTCAATCTCAAATCTGGGTATTACCAGATCAAAGTAGAAGAGAAAGACAAACCCAAGACCGCCTTCGTGTGCCCATTGGGATTTTGGGAGTTTAGCTGCTGTGACGAGCACCCAGAGGGTTCATCAGCGTCGCCCTGGAAACAGACGAGGAACACCTGCATGCCCTCGTCACAGGCTGATCAGCCCCAGCCGTGCTCCATCAAGCAAACAGCTACATAAGCCGCATGGACTTTGTCAAAGGGAGAGAGATGTCTGCACGAGACAGAACGTTAATGCCTGTTCTCTATCTTTCTCCAGAAAGCAGCAGTTGACCACTCAGCCTCCAAGGAGCACAGCTCAGCCTCCAAGGAGCACAGCTCAGCCTCCAAGAAGCACAGCCCAGACTCGCTGCACTACAAGGAAGAGGCAACACACTTCACCGGGTTTTTCTTTGTTTCTTTCTTCATGTTGTAAATAAATCCACTCTTGGGCACTTTGCATGAGCTCTCCTTGTCGTGTGATTCTTCACCCCGTGACATTTGGTGGAGAATGCGGGCAAGAGAGTGAGAAAAAAAAAAAAAAAAAAAATCACAGACAAACGAGCTCCTGCACGCCTCATTGTTTTTTTTTTTTATTTTTTTTTCCCGGTTCTGCCATAGGCGAGTGATCCAACCCCAACATGGAGGAAATTCTCAACCGGCTCACCGAGGTTAGCATCCGCCAGCAACGAATAGTTGAGCATCTCGCTACCCGCCAGGATGAGAGCGAGAAGGGATTCGCAGCAATGCATGCCGCTCAACGCGTCCCACTGCCAGACCCCCGAACTCAAGCCGCCAAGTTGTTACCGAAGATGACCCCCCATGATGACATAGAAGCGTACCTACAGATGTTTGAAGTCACAGCCACCACTGAAGGTTGGCAGCGTGAGGATTGGGCGCAGGTATTGGCCCCTCTCCTAACTGGTGAAGCGCAGCGCACATACTTTTCCCTCCCTACCGCCACCGCCCAGCGCTACGACGAGGTAAAGCGGGAAATTCTTGCCCGCCTGGGTTTATCTCCAGTATGCGCTGCTCAATACTTCTTTGATTGGGAGTATAAGCCCCGTCGACCGGCCCGTCCCCAGGCCGCTGAACTCACACGGTTCGCGCAGCACTGGCTGCTGGAGGGTGATCCAACGGCCAGTCAAGTGGCGGAACGCGTTGTCATCGACCGTCTACTTCGTGCTCTTCCCCGTTCACACCGACAGGCGGTCGGGATGAGAAACCCAACCACCACCCTGGAACTTGTCGAAGCCATCGAATTGGCAGATGCTGCCCTACAGCGAGAGGCTGGGGAGCGAGCGCCGCCCTTTCCTCGAAGGCTGACCCTCGAGCAACGCACGCTAAAGAGCACTCAGGGACAAGTAGACAGGCCAGCAGTTCCCTCACCTCGGGACGAGCCCATGCCAACGGCGGCCTCTACGCCTCCGGCCCGAACTTGGCTCGCTGGCTGCATTGTTCATAACAATCTACCAGTTGGAGCCCCGGAAGCCGACGTCAGGATCAACGGGAAGCCAGTTCGGGCCATCCTGGATTCCGGCAGTGCGGTAAGCCTGGTCCACTCGAACATTCTGTCCTCCCGATCGGAGTCTTCCGCCTTCCTCCCTATAACCTGTGTCCACGGGGATACCCGACAAGTACCAGCTCGCAGAGTGACCATCTCAGCTGGCCCCGGGACCTGGCCGGTGGAGGTAGGAGTGATGAAGGATCTGCCGGTTCCCGTTCTGCTTGGGAGAGACTGGCCCGGGTTTGACCGCCTGTTGGCCGCCTTGACGCTGCCTGCCAGCCGTAGAAGGAGCCGCCAAAGACCGAGGCGGACTCGGGAACCTCGTCAGCGCCCCGTCCTCCTGGCCTCGGACAGCGGAAGAGACGGTGAGTCCCCCTCACAAAATCCTAACCCTTTTTATGATGTGTTCCAACAGGTGACGCGAGGGGGCTCATTCGCCAAGGAACAACGTGGGGATGACAGGCTGAAACACTGTTGGACCCAAGTCCGCGTCATCGAGGGCAAAGAAGCTCAGCCTGGCCCCCATCCTTTCCCACACTTCATTGTCCAGAATGGCCTGCTCTATTGTGTCGCTCAGCGAAGGGGAGAGGAGAAAGCATTGTTAGTCGTGCCACGCACAAGGACGGAGACCGTGCTCGAACTCGCACATTCGCACCCCATGGCGGGACATCTGGGGGCCGCTAACACCGTTCAGCGGATCCGCGACCGTTTCCACTGGCCAGGCTTGGAGGCCGAAGTAAAGCGCTTCTGCCAGGCTTGCCCGACCTGTCAGGTGACGTCACCCCGGACTCCACCCCCCACTCCGTTGATTCCTCTGCCCATAATTGAGGTGCCCTTCGAGCGCATCGGGATGGACCTGGTGGGGCCACTGCCTAAGTCTGCCCGGGGACATGAACACATCCTGGTGATCGTCGACTACGCCACCCGGTATCCAGAAGCAGTCCCCCTCAGAAAGGCCACTGCCAAAGCCATCGCTCAGGAGCTCTTCCTGCTCTCCAGCCGAGTCGGCATCCCAGCAGAGATCCTGACTGACCAGGGTACCCCCTTTATGTCCCGGCTAATGGCTAGCCTTTGCAGCCTGCTGCGGGTGAAACAGTTGAGGACGACCGTCTACCATCCCCAGACTGATGGCTTGGTGGAACGGTTTAACCAGACCCTAAAGCAGATGCTGAGACGGGTGGTCGCGGAGGACAAACGCGACTGGGACCTCATGATACCCTATGTCCTTTTCGGAATCCGCGAAGTTCCCCAGGCCTCAACGGGCTTCACCCCGTTTGAGCTCCTTTTCGGCCGACAACCCCGCGGCCTCCTGGATGTAGCAAAAGAAGCCTGGGAGCAACAGCCTGCTGCCCATCGCTCCGTGGTGGACCATGTGAAACAGATGAGGGAGAAGATCGATCGAGTCATGCCACTGGTAAGGGAGCATATGGTGAAAGCACAGCAGGCCCAACAGCGCCACTACAACCGGGCCGCCCAACCACGAGAGTTCCAGCCCGGAGATCGGGTAATGGTCCTAGTCCCCAACGCTGCCTGCAAATTCCTGGCCACATGGCAGGGCCCCTACACGGTGATTGAAAGAATTGGACCGGTTACCTACCGTGTGCGGCAGCCGGGAAGGAGACGAGCCGAGCAGCTGTACCACGTCAACCTCCTAAAAAAATGGGTTGGGACTAGAGACCAGCTCGCTGCCCTCGCCACCTCTGACCCCGTGGTGGTAGACGTCAACGCCCATCTTTCGGCTGCCCAGAAGGGGGAGCTGCAACACCTAATTGATCAGTTCTCTGACGTGTTCTCTTCTCTTCCCGGGCAGACCACCGTCCTGCAGCACGACATCCGCACGCCTCCAGGAGTCATCGTCAGGCAGCGGCCCTACCGTGTCCCTGAGGCCCGTCGGCAGGCTATTGAGGAGGAAGTACAACAAATGCTGAAGTTAGAGGTGATAGAACCTTCACGCAGCCCATGGTCCAGCCCGATTGTGATGGTCCCGAAGCCTGACGGCAGCCTCCGCTTTTGCAATGACTTCCGTCGCCTCAACGAAGTTTCTGAATTCGATGGTTACCCCATGCCTAGGGTCGATGAGCTACTGGACCGGTTGGGAAGGGCCCGGTACATCTCAACACTGGATCTTACCAAGGGCTACTGGCAGGTACCGCTCTCTGAAAGTGCAAAACCTAAAACTGCTTTTTCCACCCCTAGTGGCCACTGGCAGTACCGGACCCTACCCTTTGGCCTTCACGGGGCACCGGCCACGTTCCAGAGAATGATGGACATCTTACTACGACCCCACCAGGCCTACGCCGCCGCCTACATCGATGACGTCGTGGTCCATTCCGAGACCTGGGAAGATCATCTGGACCGTCTGCGGAGGGTGCTGTCAGAGCTCCGGAAGGCTGGGCTCACCGCTAACCCACGAAAATGCCACCTCGCGCTTTTCGACGCAAAGTACCTGGGTTTCCAGGTCGGTAGGGGTCTCATCCGACCGCAAGAGAAAAAGGTAGAGGTGATCCACTCAGCCCCAAGACCCGAAACAAAGACCCAGGTACGAGCATTCTTGGGGTTGGCGGGGTATTATCGCTGCTTCATCCCTAACTTTTCCTCCTTAGCCGCCCCTCTGACAGACCTGACTAGAAAGGGACAGCCGGAAAAGGTTCGCTGGACTCCAGAAAAGGAGAAAGCGTTCCAAAACATTAAGACGGCCCTCACCTCAGAACCGGTACTTCGAGCACCGGACTTTAGCTGCCCCTTCCTGTTACAGACAGATGCATCCGACACAGGATTGGGAGCCGTCCTGTCACAGATCAAGGAAGGTGAGGAACACCCTGTTTTGTATATCAGCAGAAAGCTGACCCCAGCCGAGAAGAACTACGCCGCTGTGGAGAAGGAGGCCCTGGCTGTCAAGTGGGCCGTCTTGGAGCTGCGGTATTACCTCCTCGGGCGAAAGTTCACACTGGTCACGGATCACGCTCCCCTTCAGTGGATGGTCCGAGCCAAGGACACCAATGCCAGGGTAACTCGATGGTTCCTCGCGCTCCAGGATTTCCACTTCGTCGTGCGCCATCGGGCGGGAGCCGCAAACGCCAATGCTGACGGCCTCTCTCGGATATGGGCAGCTTTTGCAGGTCTGTCAGGGGTAATTCCCCACCCACCCACTATTTCTCCCCTATTGTCTCAAATCGTCCACAGGACCAAGACGACGCTTGGGGGGGGGAGTGTGACGAGCACCCAGAGGGTTCATCAGCGTCGCCCTGGAAACAGACGAGGAACACCTGCATGCCCTCGTCACAGGCTGATCAGCCCCAGCCGTGCTCCATCAAGCAAACAGCTACATAAGCCGCATGGACTTTGTCAAAGGGAGAGAGATGTCTGCACGAGACAGAACGTTAATGCCTGTTCTCTATCTTTCTCCAGAAAGCAGCAGTTGACCACTCAGCCTCCAAGGAGCACAGCTCAGCCTCCAAGGAGCACAGCTCAGCCTCCAAGAAGCACAGCCCAGACTCGCTGCACTACAAGGAAGAGGCAACACACTTCACCGGGTTTTTCTTTGTTTCTTTCTTCATGTTGTAAATAAATCCACTCTTGGGCACTTTGCATGAGCTCTCCTTGTCGTGTGATTCTTCACCCCGTGACACTGCTTATAAAGCACTATATAAATGAAGGTAACTTGATGTGGCTTGACTGTTCCACTGTTCCTCAGTATCACATATCATATACTATTTGTCACATCCTGAATGGCAGTTCCTCATTCAGACACACAGGCATTCAATTATAGATACCATGATGAAAACAGTCTCAATATTCAGCAGATTGAAGTGACTGGAACAGAAGTTATATATTATAATGAAATATTTGAACAAAACAAAAACTTAAAACAACTTAGTCAGGTTAGCTGCCATACAGTATATTGAATTTAACACATGAAAACAAGGCTGTGAGGGATGTAGACAGTATTTGACACACTGTAGGTCCTACATCACATAATTGTCACAACTCGCAGCATTTAAAACTGCTGAATGGAGGTTTTGAAAAATGTAGTCAGCTGAACAATTGGATTGTTGTTAAACAGCAATTTTGTGTCAAAATTAAATGGCGCTACCCTGACTAGGTCTATATCAAAGATCTAAATGCAATGGTAAGTGTGTTACTACATGGCCTGGGGGATCTTGCAAAGCTATCAGATGCTGTAGAAAATAGGAATGAGTTTTTATTGAGATCACAACCTCTGCTAACACTGATAGACACATAGAGCTCTTAACCCCTAATGCACTGTAAGCTTTTCTGGATAAAATCAGGTTAGCCGTGGAGGGCACATAATAGTATTATTCTAGTCCAACCTAGTCACAAAACCAAAATTCATTTAATTAATTAACATCAATTACAATGACACAAAGGAACTGAACAAGTAAATTGCCACAAGACGATGCAAATGAACTTAATGTTATTGCATATTTCGAACTGATCAACAGATGGCGTAGTAGTTCAGTTTATGCAGTTGAATGCTATGGAGACAAAAATTGTATTGGGCCAATAAAATGTGTAGTGGACAAACTTATATAAATATATAAATATAAAAAAAATATATAAATATTGTTTTAAATATTTTATTTTATTTATTATTTATTGTTATTAAATTAGACTACTATCAAACAGAGATGTAATTGCAAGGGTATAATTCTGCAAATTGAGTAGATATTTGGCAAAATAAGTTATAAGTATCCAGTTTTTCAATAGATCTACCCAACCTATATAAAACATATATCACTATGGCCTTAAGCTATGACAGTATATACGTACATTTAGAAATAATTTAGAGTGCATCAGATGATTTATTGATAACTCTACAGCATCTGGGTAACTTAAAAGAGATCCTCTAGTCTAGCAAATATGCTTTTGAGATTCAGGCTGAATGTGACCAATTAAACCATAATTTTTATTATCACTCACAGACACAATGATCAGCCAAAATTTGTAATGTGTCCTGCTGCAATGCTTAATTTAAGGATGAGAGCTGCGGCAGAGTTTATTGAGATGATGGGAGAACAGCTGGTTGACTGTAAACAATGTACAGTGAAGAGAAGAGTTCAATGATGAAAGTCATATATGAGATGTGTTGTAGAGAGTCACTCACTGGCAGTGAGTTACATAATAACTGCAGTGCTGAGTGTGAGGAAGAAAGAACAGGGTGTGGTCATGCATGGATTTTACCATGACACTCAGTGTGTGTGTGCGCGTGTGTGTGCATATGTGTGGGGGAGGGGTGTCAATAATCTCAACTGTTTCCTTGAGGATGGACAATCCATTGTTTACACTCATGTTCTATTATTATAATATAAGTCCTGATAATATCCTTCACTATTTCAATAGGACATCATTTTGGGACTCATAGATGCGTTAAGGTTTATATACAAGTGTGTGTGTGTGTGTGTGTGTGTGTGTGTGCGCGTGTGTGTGTGTGTGTGTGTGTGTGTGTGTGTGTGTGTGTGTGTGTGCGCGCGTGTGTGTGTGTGCGTGTGTGTGTGTGTGTTTTTTTGCTTGTCACCTCTCTGGTTTATGATGTGTTCTCAGGTGGCAGGGCAAACATCCTCCTCTCTCTGCCTCTCTCTCTCTCTCTCTCTCTCTCTCTCTCTCTCTCTCTCTCTCTCTCTCTCTCTCTCTCTCTCTCTCTCTCTCTCTCTCTCTCTTTGTCCTCCTGTGAGCAGAGACCTCCTGCTGAGCTTGCAGGGTGTGGCTCCCAGCAGCTCTGAATATTTTTGCTAGACACCATGGTACGTACTCCACAGACAGATCTTCATGCAGCACAAGCTTTCCCCCTTTTATATGTATTATTGTAATTTGATCATATCTAACTAATTTTGAGCACAGCCTTTTTTAACTGCATTGTGCTGCTTGATACTGTGAACTATATTATTTGTTATGATGTTATTTTATTTTACAGTTTTTCATAATTGGTAAGACATATTTTTGAAACCGTCACCCATTTTCTCACAACATTAAACACAAATTCTAATTTATAAACTAAACTCACAAAACCATCGACTCTACTGGCAAACAATTGCTTCAAAACCATTTCACCTGTATTTAAAATCAAACAATGTTTTCAGATCATACACACATCATACACTATAAAATAAGCACTACAGATCATCCATTAGATCACTACATCAAAAAATGGAGAACAGCATCCAGAACGTTACAGAAAAAAATAAAAGTGTATACAGTAAACTATTTTTGCCATTACATAAAAAGTATAGTAATAGTAATTTCAACTGAGTAAGGTAAATATATTACTCTATGCACTCCATAGTATAGTATAGTATAGTATAGTATAGTATAGTATAGTATAGTATTGTACTGAATATTGAATATAGGCCTATTGAATGTCTGTATTCAGCACTTGCATAGTGTAAAAATACTGCAGTCCAACTGCAAAAGCCAAAAAGGTCAAATAAAACTCTAAATGAAAAGCATGTTACAGTACACTCAAATACTGTATGTTGTGCAACTGCAAAATCAAGGTTGAATTGAAAAGGTTGATTCTGCTTCAGCATCGTGTCTTCCTGCTGGCTCTGGCCTGAGGACTTTGTCCACATCACAGACAATGTTGTCTCTTACCAGACGAAGGAAAAAACCTTCTAGTGTGACACACAGACAACACTGTCCACACCTTGCTCTTTCTCGTCCTCATCCTCCTCTTACACATACTCTTCCTCCTCTCCCTCTCAAATTGTTTACATCTATTGTTCATATCATCAGTTCATGTCACCTGGACACTCTGAACTGGCTCATATTTTTGTGTGTAAACGATGATAACTGTGTTGTAGTTGTGTTTAACTTTTGCCTCTTGTGTTTAGTGTTTTGCAACACAAATGTATCACAGTGCGATATGTGTTTTAATGAGTGAGAATGTGTTTAGAGTTTTGCAAAAAAGAGTGCATGAGATTTGCAAACAGTGTCTAACTGCCTGAACTTGTTTAAGGTTTTGCAGAAATAGTGATTTATTCGACAAATTGGTTTAGGCTAATGAGAATTTGGTTCAGATAATGGAGTTTAGTGTTTTAGCAATTCAGAAAAACTGAAATAATCATAAATAAGCAAATCTCCTCCCAATGGGTCGTTGAACGAGTGGTTCCTTCACAATGAGTCCAAAGCCTTCAACTGTCTCTGCTCCTGCTGCCAACCTTCACCTGAACTGCTGAGAAAGAAGCATGCATTTATCAGATGCTTTTATCCCAAGAGAAGAACAAAAGCAATTAGTCAAGGAGACAACAATATTCATAATATACAATGCCAGGTTTATTTGACAACTCGATTAGGAAGCAAACTAGAGAAGAAGAGAAATGCAGAGAAGAACATTTTTTTTTTTTCTGTGAATTGGTTTAAAGTGCTTCGGAAGAGATGTCTCTTTAGCTGGTTCTTGAAAGATGTGATGGTCTCAGCAGTTTGGGCGGAGGTTGGCAGCACATTCCAACGAAACAGTCGAAACAGAGAGGATGAAAGTTTAGAAAATTTACTTTTTGCCTCGTTGTGAAGGAACACAATGCTCATTCATTCAGTGACCTTAGCTGGCAGGAGGAAGCATAAACTTGAGGAACAGGGAGGTAGGAGAGAGACTGGTCTGTAGAATCATCCCCCGCGCCTCAGGCTCCCCTGTCACAAGCTCGGCTAGAGGCCGTGTCCCCGGCTACACCTCGGGCCTCCAGACCCACACAACCACCTCGTCCTGTTAGCCTATCACCCTCACCTCGACCCACCACTCCTTCATCGCCTCCGCGGTCCGCCTGCCCAGAAGCTACGTGGGGTCCTCGGCCACCCATGGTTCCGCCGCCGTTGATCGGCTCCCGGGTGTCGTCCTGCCCATCAGTTTAGGCTCCACCCTGGCTCCTCCCCCCTTCTGCGCCACCTGGTTGGCCGTCTGGTGCCCATGGCCAACGTCCCCAGGGACCAGCCGTCCCCAGCTCCACGCCCTCCGCCAAAGCCTCCGCCCTTTTTCTGTTTTTGAACTTTTGTTGTCATCACGGCCCAAGGACACGCCTTTTTTGAAGGGGGCGTAATGTTCCAATTATGTTCTGTCTTGTCTGCACCTGTTCTTGTTAATCCCCGATTAGTTAATCTTCATCCACCTGTGTCTAGTTAGTTCTTGTTTTCACTGTGTATATTCTCCCTCGTTCAGTTTAATCCCTTGTCGGTTATTGTTCGTGTCTATGTTAACACTCTGTTGGGTCCTGTTCACCTGCTTGTGTACATTAAAACTTTGTTATTGTTTGGAATCAAGCTTCGTCTGTCTGCTTCATCAACCAGCGTGACATCACTTGAATGGTACCCTTTAAAAAAGGTTCCAATGTACCATTTAGGTACTAACATGCAAACATGGGGTAACATGCAAACATAATAACATGCAACATGTATTTGGGACCAATATGTACCTTTAATTAATATGCACACTTTTAAAAAGATACCACCCCAGTGACAGCTTTTGTACCTTTTTTTATGAGAGTGTAGGACTTTGTTTGGGCTTTTTGAGCAATGGGGTTACTGAGCCTGCTTAAAAATGGTGGGAAATTTGCCGGTAGTGAGGGATGTGTTGGTGATGTGAGTCAGAGAAAGGTGAAAATACACCTCTTTTGCAAGCAGTCAACCTCTCCACAATCTTAAACCAATGCACTTACTCACTACATTTCTTCGATGCTCTAGCTGGTTTACTGATCTAGCTTTCTTATAAACCTGGTACTGTATAATACACTTTTAGCTCTGTGACAAATTGTGGTTGCACTTTATTTTACAATAAGTTTACTTACCATATACTTACCTAAGTACAAAGTAATATAAGGTAACTACAAGAGATAAGGTTTGGTTTAGGGGTTGGTTCAGGGTTATTACCTATTACCCAGTTATTGGTATTACCATAATAAGTACATAGTATGTACATGCAGAACAGGACTGTAAATTAAAGTGCTACCCAAATTGCTCATGTTCCTCTATTGTATATAGTCACTTTGGTTAAAAGCCCTAAACATGGTATAAACATGCAAGCTAAATGCATAAATGTAAATGTAATCACATACATGCTGGAAGTGCAAATAGTTTTATTGTTTACTGCACTTTGATTTTATTTACCTGCATTTTTTTTGGGGGGGGGGATTATTTTTCTTTTTGGGTAGAGCATCAATTTAAACATTAGCTAACTTACTCTTTGTCAACATTAATATAGTGTATAAGTGTATGTTGTCGAGTCAGATTGACTGGATGATGATGTTTTTTGATGAAAAGTGTTTTAAATCTGTCAGCATTAAACCTGCTCTTAATCCTGTTCCTATTGTTTCATTATCTGGAAGTGTTATGGCTTTATTCCATGCAGTGATCTGACATGCACTTGGACATTTTATGTATATGCTAAAACTATTATGGTGGCATTTATATTTGCGAAAATAAATTGGACTGCTTGTGGAAGGAGGTGGAAGGCAGGGGTTTTGGTGTGGTTTTGGTGTGTGTGTGTTTGTGTGTGTGAGCACTTTTCAGTAACTAGTATGTGTTTGTATGCGTGTTCACGTCTTGTAATGAAGACTTGCTACAAGGCAACAGCAGAGCTGACTAAGTTTAATTACTGTCAGTCTGAACATCCATTAATCTTATGTCAGATCAATAGTGCTTCCTCTACCAATCAAATATTCCCACAATTCACCTTCTTTTGCCTTTGCCATGTGCACTCTTAGAAAAGTCTGTAAAAATAGAGACAAATACACTGTAATTATTATGAATAAATTGTCAGTGTTGTATTTCACAGGGGGTTTTACTCGTATTTTGAATTGTGCATTGTATTGTGTTGTTTTGGGGTTCAAGCCTTTTTAGGGTAACACATAAAGTCCTGTCAGTAAATGATCAGTAACTTTTTAATTGTTTTAACAGTGTGTGTATCTTAGTGATACATTTGTGTTCTAAAGAATGAATAAATCAAATTAAAAGTGTAAGAATTTCCTTGTGCTGGTGTCTCTTTTTTTTCTCGGGGTCGGGAGTGGGAGGAAGAGAGAGAACGGGAGGAGGTGGATGGATGAGAGAGAAATTTAAATTTGAAACTAAGGTTGTAAAGGGCATTGACACTCAAAATGTCCTTCTCTTGATGTTCCTGATGTATAGTATTGACACAGATATGAAAAAGTGTATTAATTTCATATTATGTGAACAGATACCGATAAATGCACAAATGTGTCCAAATACTGTCATAAGTTATGCAACGAGATCCACATCCATTGACAATTACATAAAAAAAGACATACAGTTATGTGTCTAAACTGTGAATTACGAGTGAGTTGTGGTTTGCGTGTATTCAATTACCCTGACACATTAAGATGACAAATAGATCCTCCTTTTAACCATGGATGCATAATTCATTACATCTAGATAAATTATGCTGACCTGCCCAAGACTTCACTTGCACCACAAGTAAAGCCACACAAATATACATCAAAATATTCAATAATTTAAATTTGTTATTTTGCTGCTATTATATTCAGAACAGCTTTCAAAAGTTGGGTAACATCATGTTTGATCCGAGGTTTCTTGGTATATATGTGCAGTTCACTTCAAAAGCCTTGAGCTTTAATGTTTCCCCTCCAGAATCATTGCAACATCTTTTTTTTTTCTTTTTTTTTTTGTTGTTGCAAGAAACAATTTTAGAATTTTTGGAAATTAGAACAACAATAGAAAACATCTCTCGCTGGAGGTGTTTTCAGCTTCATCTGTTCAACCACCTTAATTATTCAGATGTGCATAATTACAGAAAGTGAAACTGTTCTACAGTCAAGTCAAGTACAATACTAATGAGATAAAGGAAATAGACAGAGGGAATGTGGCACTTGAGAACTAATAAACAACATGATGTGAAATAATGAATAAATGAAACAGTTAGCTAAGGAAAATGGAGGTACATAATCATATTTCATCTGATGTTAAATATCAGACAAAAGGAATTTTTGATTCACTGGTTCCCACTTACTAATGAGGCATATTAATCCAACTGATACATATTCAACACTGTAACAATGAAACAATACTAGAGACACCATTTGAGTTCCCACGAGTTCTTTATTGGCATCTGTGAATCCATGGAGCCTTTCCATTGCAAAAAAAAAAAAAAAAAAAAAGTTATTTATAGTGAAAATAGGTTCTTTAGATTATTAGAATGTTCTTCATATAAAAAAGGAAATTGTTATAAATGGTTCTTTGGGGAACCCAAAATAGTTATTTAAAATAGTTATTAGAACCCTTGTGCTAGAACACTTTGGAGAACTTTAAAGGTATTTTTTGAGGAACTTTTTTTTAATGTAATGAATAATTCCCTGCAAGAACTCTAAACACAGCCAATGGTTCCGTTGACACTGTCTAAACTAAGTATCCCATGAAGGTGCCTCAAGTAACTAACAGTTACTAATTATTGACTAACAGTCAATACTGATCCTAAAACACTTGTAATATTGTGTTACTGATCATTTATTACATTGGTATAACATTTTTGGACTGAAATCATTGTAGGTACGGCATAGACTTCTAGGTTGAAGTAACTTTTGAGTTAAACATTTCTTTTTCTTGTTGACACATGATTATTTGCTGACTTCATTATTTGCCAATACAGTATACAAAAAAATAAGTGGAATCACAAGGACTAATGTTGGCAGCATGTATCTGATGTTTCAACAGTTAAGCAATGCTTACCTAATTGTGTATTTTGCTTTTTATGTTATTATAATGATTAGTTATCTTTTTATGTCATTAGTTTTAAATATTTGTTTGTTTTTGCATATGTAATCATGGGGGTTGCTGACGTTAGGAAATATCTATAAGATGGGGCGGGGTGTGTTTTAACACAGCATGAAAGGCCTGCATGCCAAAGTGTCTGTTTTATGTATGGTATTATGACACTACTTGTGTGAGAATCATTGTCTACTTAATAATGTCATATGGACCTTTATTTTTACTCAAAGTAGTAAGAACGACAGACAATATGCAGTAATAGACACGGTTTTAGGTAATAGTGGGCCAACAGCTGATAACAGAACTATTTCAGGAAGACAGAAATAGCGCGAGTTAGCCAGTTAGCTGGATATCTACACAAAATAAAACACATCTCATCCTTTGGAAGTGTATACAAAACGAATTTGCTTTTGCAGCGCAGGAGACAGCGACATCTACACAACATGAACCAGTTACAGTGTGTTTGAGGGAGGGTCAAAGTAGACGATGTTCACCGGCAGCCAAAGACCATAAGCGGGCATTGGTGGTGGTTGAGGAGATTCCCCCTTCCATGTGAAGCGCTTTGAGTGCCTAGAAAAGCGCTATATAAATGTAATGAATTATTATTATTATTAATATTATGCAAATGTGTTACATTGTAACGGAAGTAAGATTGGAATTACTGACAACTCGTTTCTGCAGTTCATAATCGATTCTTTGTTTTGGGAGGCAGTAACCCCATTTACCACTTTGATCTTTAAAACTTTGCAGACCTTTTACATTCACAAACAGCTATATTACATGGTAATATCTTACATGGTAATATCTATATTACATGGTAATATCTGAAAAAGCATAATAGGTGCACTTTAAAAAAAAATAAGATGAGAAAGCTTATTGTGAAAACAACCTTAAACACTCAAATGGCCCGCATTCTCTTCTGCTACACTCCCGCATCCACTTCAAACATACAGTTGAAGTTTTCATTTAAGGGTGTGGTGGACTTTCAGCAATGATGTGAGTTTCTCTCTCTCTATGTCCCTTCCTCTCACTCTTGCTCTTTAGTGAGTTTGGGGGTTGGATGCTTGTTACCTTTAGTCCAGTGAGGCGTGATAATGGCAAGCTGATGCTTGCTGGAGCACTAGGATCTTGAATCACTGTGCTCTGAGAAAATGTTAGTCTGAATTATTGAGCAAGGCCTTACAAAGAAGAGCATCATGCAAGCTCAGTACAACAGCTTTCTTCCCCGGAATGAAGAGGGAGACAGCATGATGCTGTAAAAATTAATAAAAGAACCTACAAAACCCTCAAAGTTGACACCAGACGGGGTTACAATTTATCAACTAGTCAATAGCGTTCAGTTAAATCAATTGTATTTGTAATTTGTATATATTTATACAATTTATTTATACAAACCATTGGTGAGTATGCAGTTTAAGTTTATATTGTATATGTATATTCTTTAAACCCTATTGACTGTGGACTGTTTCTCTACACATGTGTAAGGGCTGCTGAGTAAGAATGATAATCATATGCTCATTATCAGAATGAGACGTTATATTCATTTTGCTTTATTGAATAATTCAACAACAACTTGCAGTACCGTCCATGGGAAACACAGGTATACAACAGCATGACATAGCACACTGTGGAGTACATTGCAGAATATTGCATTGCTTGCTTTTCTTGGAATATGTAAAACTCATTTTCCCCAGTAAATTACTAATTTTGTATAGTATTACTTAATTCTAGTATGAATCTTACAGATAATATGTATACCACAGATGTCAAAGCTTGTCACAGGGTCAATTTTGATTTTGTAGAGGATCAGTCCGTTTACTTTCTTAAAGGTATTGTAGGTAGGATTTTTATAAAAAACTTTTTTTCCAAATTTGTTTAAACTTTCTATATATATCAATGCATAATTAAAATGTAAGTACTCTGATAAAAAGAGTATAAAAATCGAGTGACTCTAGACCGTTTAATCTGCACTAAACACAGCTCATTATTTCCATTCGGGACGAAACAAAGGATTGGCTTAGGCGACTGTCACTCTTTCGCAACCATGGCAACCACCCTTTTGCCACACAGGACCTGCCCACTTGCGCGTACCCGTTTGATTTGAGTAATTCAAGAGGCACGGAACCTAGGAATAGCAAAACAATGGCAGAGAAAAACCAATCAAAATTAAAACTCGACGCAGGTCCTCTTGTCCAAGAAGTGTTCCTGGCCCTGCACTTCGACCAACCCGTCCTCGGCCTCTACTTCTTCGGACCCTAGTTGCACGGCCTCTTGCACGACCTCCTCTGCTTCGCCCTTGACCCCGGATCTGTCCTCGAGCTGACGATGCAGTACTTGTCTCTGGAGTGTAGTCCTCATCAGAGTCAACAATGCTTTCATCATGGAAACTCTTACATGCAGAACACCATATATGTTATGAATCTTACACGAAATTCATCTTCATCACAGTGTAAATGATGGCAATGGAAAAACGTGTATCATGCAACCTGTTTTTAGCTTTGCCTTATAGATAACTAGCTCGTTAGCGAATCAATAAATATATATTTTAAACTTTACCAATATCAATATGCTAGCTTGATAGTGAGTACTAAAATACATGTTATTTGTTTATCTTCATAATGATAAAGTTAGATTTTTTTATTACATGTGATTCTGACATGATGTCACTACATGCACTGCGCTCCTTCCTCTCCGCTCGTCTCAGGTAAATAATGCGTCTTCAGCTTAGCGGTCAGAGTCGCGCGTTCATGTGTTTTGGAGGCGTGGCTTTGGAAGGAGCCCAGAAGGGAGGGGGTGGAGTGAATGGAAATAATGAGCTGTCTTTAAAACAGTCGTGAGAGGTCTACAGACACTCGATTTTTATACTTTCTTTTTCAGAGTACTTACATTTTAATTATGCATTGATATTTACAGAAAGTTTACACAAATTTGGAAAAAAAGTTTTTTATAAAAATCCTACCTGCAATACCTTTAATCTACATGTCTGGTCTCTTGTGTAGTAAGAGTAAGTTGTGTATGTTAATTTCACTCTGAAAATACTTTGTACAACATATTGCATAATGCCAATAATAATCTACCATAGAAAGTACTTTTATGCATATAACATATATGACCAAATAAAGCACAGACTGAGAAATACATTTAGCACAGGCATGAAATTAACATGGACCCTATTTTATTTCTTAAAGGGCCCCTGTTATGGTAACTTACAGGTTCATACATTTGTCCAGGAAATCTACTTGAATAAGTTTACATGATTTAATGAAAGAAAAAAAATCTTATAATTTACATACGCCAAATAACAGCAGGACTACCAACGAGGCATTTCAGGCAAGTGCTTTCTGTTGGAGAGATTCACTCTCTTTGGCGTGGACTTTGTGCTTTGTACCTTTGCAGATTGTTTACATGCACAAACATCTACATTACACACTAAAGGAAAGGTAAGAGATTATATATATATATATATATATATATATATATATATATATATATATATATATATATATATATATATATATAAAATCTCTTACCTTTAAGTCGATGGGCCGAGGTGGAGCGAAGGGATCAGAGACAGGAAGTGGAACCACAGGATCCTCTCGCTCGGGCGAGGCTAGAGGTTGCACGACTTGCGGCTTCATGTCACAGCAAGGAGTTCCCGGGCAAGACGAAGAACTGCAGGCATTATTTCTCAGACTTTGTAGCTTTTTTAACTCTTTTGGCTAGACGGTTAATTTTATTGAATTGGAAGAGCCCTCACCCTCCATCTCACACTCGCTGGGATAGAGATTCTCTTTATTTCATGAAGTTAGAGAAAATTAGGCACTCTCTTCACCGACCTAGCACTATTTTTTGTCAAGCTTTGGAGACCCCTTCGTGAACATTTCCAAACTCTCCGGCTTGACCCTGCTCTCTGTGTTTGATTTTGGACCCTATTCCCAGACTCCAAGCCCACCAATCACCACCAATCACCAGCCTAGATGATACTACTTCTGTATTGTCTGGTCAATATATAATTAGGTTTACTGTATGCAGGATTGTATTAGATTGCACTTGTAAGTTGTTGTTGTTGGTTTGTTTGTGTTTTGTTTTTTCTTGTGGGACTTCGGTGCATCTGTTTACTGTTACATATTTAAGTGCCTTTTTGTCTCCCACTGTTTTGTAATGTATCTTAAAATGTATAAATAAATCATAAAAAGTTTTTTTTAAAAGAACTGCAGGCATCCAGCAGAGGCAGGACTGGAGGACTGGCTGAGCTTTGAAGTGACAGAGGTAAGCTTGACATGATCAATAACGGTAATTCAAATTCCCAACAGGTCAATGAAACAGTCTCAGTGCTGTCTTGAAACAGCGATGACTCAGAACAGACATATGATAGCGGGTGGGATAAGGTGGGAGGAAGTACCTCCATGTCCAAATCCATCAGCCAGTCCTCGTTGTCCAATTCCTGTAAGACTGCAAAAACTGGTTGAGGAACGAGTGGACAAAGGACCTTGCTGAAAATTAACATTTGAACTCCCCCTCGTGCACTATTGTGATGAAGGTCTCACCTCCCTCATCCTAATCTACATTCTTCACTCTTGCAGAGATTACCCAAACTCACACAAGAATCTAAAGGATTTTATTGTGAACAATTATCATTATCACAATCCCGGACTCAGTAACCTCTGTCTCTGGCCAGCAGAGAGCACCCTCTGTCACGGTTCATGGATTCACTGTCTCGCCCTCGCGCTGTGAGTATGGTTGTGTGTGTGTATTGGTAGGCGTGGCTCGTGATTGCGGCTGATTAGCGGATCAGCGTCAGCTGTTTCTCATCACGGCACCCTATTTATTGTGTGTGAGTTTGTCCTGTCTTTGTCAGATCGTTGTCGAGGCTCTCTGGATTTACCTGTGTCTCCTGTCCAGTTTTTCTGTCTGATCGTTTGCCCGGATTGCCTGTGTTCCTGTCTGGATGCCTGGAGTCTGCCCATCTGCGTCCCTGCGTTGCCAGTGCCCTGCCAGAGACTGAGACTTCCGTCTGAACCTACTACTTCTATTCTTTTGTGAATAAACAGTTGTTCATTGCACTTGAATCCTATCGTTCTTTCTGGACCTCGCTGACACCCTCGCCCGAGTACTGATCTTCACTTTCACTACATTCCCCATAAGCCTCTCCAATGACTCCAATCACCATGCCCAGCTGCAGCCTATCTACCAGGCTATTTAACCGCACCACAAGCAGCTCTCAGTGCAAAGTTTAGTTTTGCCTTTGTGAACACTACTGAGCGTTTTATCCAGTGATTGTCTTACTGTTTTTCAACCCCTTCTGTCTCTGATTTCTCCTAGCCTGCTGCCTGCCTACGCTACCTCTGCCTGGTTCATGGTCCTTGCCTGTTTGCTGCCTGTTCTGATCTTCTGCCTGGAATTAGACCCCGATTAAGCCTTGCCTTTGATGCTGAGTTTGCTGTCTTTGACCTCTGCCTGTTTGACTATTCTCTCAATAAACTTACGCTGCAAATGGATCATTCTGAGACTGGTGATTCGCAACAGAAAACTTCGCCGCAACCCGATCCAGCAGCTATGTCAAGTTTGTCTGCCGCCTATTCAGCCCCAGCTGATCAGATCGCTGCCCACCATCATCAGCTGAGTCACCTCACCTCGCTGATGGACGAACTGGTCAAAGTTGTTCGAAGTCTCCAAGTTGCGTCATCGGAGCCGTCATCTCCACCTGCCGTCGCCGCTGTTGTCAGCCCTGCTCCGGTCCCGCCCACTGCGACTCCTCGTCTTGCGCTTCCGGAGAAGTTCGATGGGAATCCAGACAGATGCAAGGGTTTTATCCTCCAGTGTTCTCTGTACATTGAGCAACAGTCGGCTCTGTATTCAACTGACGCGGCGAGGATTGGATTTGTGTGTTCTTTATTGACGGGGAGAGCTCTGTTTCTCCAACGCTTTAGGAAGGTCTTTGAGCATTCCAGGGAGGGAAAGAGTGATGGCGATCGCTTGTTGGAGCGCAGGGAAGATCTACCGCTGACGAGTATGCTCTCAAGCATCGCACCCTGGCTCCACAGACTTCCTGGAACAATGATACGCTCAAGACCATCTTCCGAAGAGGCCTGAAGCACGATCTACAGTCAGAATTAGCCTGTCGTGACGAAGCCAGGGACCTCGACCAGTTCATCAACCTCACAATCCAAATAGACAACCTCATGAGATCTCGCCGAGCCAGTCACCGTGTCACCCCTGCTTTCAGCGCTGTCCAGGCTATTCGGACCACGACTTCCGATGGCTCCGATGAAGCTGAACCCATGCAAATCAACGCCTACCATCTGCCCACGGAGGAAAGAGACTGACGGCTGCGACTCCACCTGTGTTTGTACTGTGGCGAGGCTGGCCATCTTCGCATCTCCTGCCCATCCAGACCTCGCTCACCCACCCCTCGTCCGGTGAGTCCAGACCTTGAAGCACCATACCTCACCACGTCTGTGTTCGTGCCCGTTGTCATAACAACGAATTGCAAGCGGATACCCACCAGAGCTCTGGTAGACTCTGGGGCCACTGGGAATTTAGTTTCAACAGACTTTGCCCATCTACACAACATTCCTCTAATCTGTTGTGTTTCCTCCCTCGCTCCCGTTGCCCCGTCCTCCATCCAGGTCATCTCCGTGCCCGTGGAGAGGGCTGACCTGAACGGTCTTCCCTCTAAATACCATGATCTGGCAGAGGCCTTTAGCAAAGCAGGAGCCTCTCAGCTCTCACCTCATCGCGACAGCGATTGTGCCATCGACCTGCTACCCGGTTCTGTACCTCCCAAGGGCCGTATCTTCCCTCTTTCTCAACCAGAATCCGAAGCGATGAGGAAATACATTGAGGAAGAGCTTGCGAAGGGCTTCATTCGCCCTTCAACGTCCCCTGCATCCGCCGGGTTCTTCTTCGTCCATAAGAAGGACGGAGGTCTCCGACCCTGCATCGATTACCGTGCCCTGAATGACATCACCATAAAGTCTTGCTATCCGCTTCCACTGGTACCTGCCGCCTTGGAGTTACTTCGTACGGCCAAGCACTTCACCAAGCTCAATCTATGCTGTGCTTACATTCTTATCCACATTAGGGAGAGGGACGAGTGGAAGACGGCCTTCTCCACCAACACGGGGCACTATGAGTACCTGGTCATGCCGTTCGGCCTGGTGAACAGTCCTTCCGTCTTCCAGTCTTTTATCAATAACATCTTCAGAGACATGCTCCACCGTACCGTCGTTGTGTACATCGATGGCATCCTGATTTACTCCGACACCCTCTCGGACCATGTGCAGCACGTTCGGGCCGTCCTCCAGAGACTCATTCACCACCATCTATACGCCAAGCTGGAGAAGTGTGAATTCCACCAGACCTCCATTTCGTTCTTTGGTTTGTCATCAGCCCAGATGGAGTTGCTATGGACGAGGGTGAGGTCAGAGCAGTCCGTGATTGGCCACGACCCACAACCCTGAAGGAGCTGGAGCGCTTCCTTGGATTTGCTAACTTTTATCGACGGTTCATAAGGAACTTCAGTGCCGTGGCAAACCCTCTCACTTCTCTGGTAAAGAAAGGAACACATCGTCTTCCGTGGAATAACTCAGCCACCCAGGCTTTTAACTTGCTCAAACAACATTTCACCACAGCGCCCATCTTGCACCATCCTGACCCCGGACTACCGTTCATAGTTGAGGTGGACGCCTCGAACACTGCTCTGGGGGCCATCCTCTCACAATGACAAGCTTCGCCCCCCAAGCTGTACCCTTGTGCATACTACTCCCGTAAGCTGAACGCTGCCGAGAGAAATTACGATGTGGGTGATCGGGAGCTGTTGGCCATGAAGGCCGCTTTCGAGGAGTGGCTTCATTGGCTCGAGGGCGCTCTCCATCCTTTCGTCGTATTCACCGACCATAAGAACCTGGAGTATCTGCGTGCCACAAAGAGGCTAAACCCCAGGCAGGCTCGTTGGTCGCTATTCTTCACCCGGTTCCACATCACTGTCACTTATCGACCAGGGTCTAAGAATACAAAGGCAGACGCCCTGTCACGCCAAGGTGACCCCGAGCTCTCACCACAAGACCCCAAAACAGTACTGGCTCCCAACCTCGTTGTCGCCCCCATTCAGTGGGACATCGAACCAAAGATCAAACAGATAAATTCCCGCGCAGATGTCCCACCCGGCTGTCCACCTGACCGAGTCTTTGTCCTCGAGACTCTCCGGAGCCAGGTCCTAGAACTCGTTCATGCCCATCCAAGCTCGGGGCATCCAGGTATCACCGCCACCATCCAGCTACTCCAGAACCGTTATTGGTGGCCCTCTTTAGCCTCAGACACCACAACCCATGTCCAACACTGCCGGGTCTGCAACACTCAGAAGTCGTCACGTCAACTACCTGCCGGTTTGTTACACCCTCTTCCAGTTCCACAACGTCCTTGGCCGCACATTGCCATCGATTTCATTACCGATCTCCCAGTTTCTGAAGGATACACCACCATCCTCACTGTTATCGACCGCTTTTCCAAGGCCTGCCGTCTAATTCCCCTCGCAAAACTCCCTACAGCACTGTAGACGGCCGAACACCTCTGCAGCCTGGAACCTGGCCCACACCCACCTCCAACGAGCGGTTCGTCGTCAGAGGGAACAGGCTGACCGCCGGCGTCGGCCGGGGCCTGAGTACCACCCGGGCCAGTGGGTCTGGCTGTCGACCCGAGACCTACGCCTCCGGCTCCCCTGTAAAAAGCTCAGTCCCAGGTTCGTAGGTCCGTTCAAAATCACACACCAGATCACCCCCATCTCTTTCCATCTAGATCTACCTAACCAGTACCGACTCGCTCCCACTTTCCATGTCTCTCTTCTCAAACCTGCCGATGGTCCCAACGAGAGGGAGGAGAGATCCCAGGACCATACTCACCAGCCTATTCTAGTGGAAGGCGAGGAGGCCTATCAGGTTAAGGAGCTTGTGGACTCCAGACGTCGGGGCAGTTCCCTGCAGTACCTAGTTCATTGGGAGGGATACGGCCCTGAGGAACGTTCTTGGGTGGACGCTTCTGACATCCTGGATCCCAGCCTGATTACTGACTTCCACCTGGCTCATCCCACCAGGCCGGCCCCACGACCACATGGAAGACCCCGACGTTGTCAGGCTCCTCGCGCCAGGAGTCGCTCACAGAGAGGGGGCTCTGTCACGATCCCGGACTCAGTAACCTCTGTCTCTGGCCAGCAGAGAGCACCCTCGCCCGAGTACTGATCTTCACTTGCATTACATTCCCCATAAGCCTCTCTAATGACTCCAATCACCATGCCCAGCTGCAGCCTATCTACCAGGCTATTTAACCGCACCACAAGCAGCTCTCAGTGCGAAGTTTTGTTGTGCCTTTGTGAACACTACTGAGCGTTTTATCCAGTGATTGTCTGACTGTTTCTCGACCCCTTCTGTCTCTGATTTCTCCTAGCCTACTGCCTGCCTACGCTACCTCTGCCTGGTTCATGGTCCTTGCCTGTTTGCTGCCTGTTCTGATCTTCTGCCTGGAATTAGACCCAGATTAAGCCTTGCCTCTGATGCTGAGTTTGCTGTCTTTGACCTCTGCCTGTTTGACTATTCTCTCAATAAACTTCCGCTGCAAATGGATCATTCTGAGACTGGTGATTCGCAACAATCATACAGTTTTATACATGTTTGGTATCATTTGAAACGTCTCAGTGTGACTGGTACAAATGTCTCATTTCCAAATAAGTAAAACAAAAGGTAATAAGGGTTTTTAGAGTTTAGAGATAAAATACACACAAAGGGGGGTGGATGGTTAAACCCTCCAGCTCTCAGAAGGTGTTAACTCAATGCAAAATCCCACTATTAGCAAATGGTTCCATGTAAATCAACTTCTGCCCCCAGTAAGTCTGTGACAGTGATTAAGGTGAATGTCCACTGTGAACTCATGTTTGCATATGAAATGGGGTCCGTCTATATAATAAAATCTAGCTGGGGGCTCTGGGCCTTTTCTGTACTTCAGATGAGCCCGTGAGGCTGAGAGCGGCCGAGATTCTCATCCTCACGTATTTCTTAAATGTCGGGTTCACATTTCTTCTCTTTATTCCAGAGCATTTGATGATGTTTTGTATTGATTATCTTTGAACTGATTATGAAATTGGAAAGATAAATTTACCTGACATAATAAATTCTTACATTTGATTATTCTAACTGACTTTGATATTATTTCATTAGAGTTAAAAGGAATAGTCAAACTTTCGCTTATATTTAATGATGCACAGATATCATTAAAAAACCTTTTCATTTATGGAGTCAGATGAAATAATGAGAGAACACATGAGAAAATGTATTGCATTTAATCAAAAATACTTTAGTTTGCCACGAGAAAAGACAGTAACACGCAGAGACCTTCATCCGCTGTTTGGATGCCTCCATTGGGCCGATCTAGCGCAAGTTTACACCACCATAATTCCCTCTGCCACTGATGTTGCTGGCTCACACCCCTGGTCAGACTCACTCTGGGGCACCGTTTTCGGGGCGATGGTCAGCGTCAGTTCTGGCAGGTCACGTTAGTCAAGCTCGCATCAGCTGACTCTCCACATCTACCTATAGGAATACGATACCTATCACTGTACAGATAAGCTCCTTCAGCATTATCATATCGCGTTTCTCAGGAGCTAATTACCCTCCTCCATCCCCAGCTCCTCCTCTCATCAGTCAGAATTTGGCATTCTGATTCCCCTGAATCAGACTAAAATTCTCTAATATGTTCTACTTTAAAATCTTGAATCAGTGATATCTGAAATACATTCATATTAGGGGTGGTACGGTTCACAAAACCCACGGTTCGGTTTGTATCACGGTTTTAGGGTCACGGTTTTCGGTTCTGTACGGTTCTTGTTGTTATTTTTTCTTTTAATCTTTAACACTCCAGAAATGTACTTCAGCATATGATATATAGCTTAATTATCCACAATTAAGGACACAGTATTAACAAAAATGTTATATCATGCAATCATGCACAAACTGAATTTGACTTGACTTTAAGCACATTATTGGGACCATCTCCGAGGAAAGCTAGGTGACATTTTGATACAGCAAGAGAGAAGACATTGATGACATGCTTTCCGTTTATTTGGCAAAAAAAGTAGAATGTGTATCACTATCTCTACAGGAACTTATGTGCATTTTTAGCACAGAAAGATTAAGAATTTAACTTGCATTTATCAAACTGCCAACTTAAGTGTAGCTCTTACAAAAATATTATCTTTTAAAAGAAAAAGAGGAACTCTTAAAACTCTGTCTTTAAATAAGTAAAAATACATGAAACATAATTGCCTATAATTAGGCTATAGCAATAGCAACGGCCATAATCATAAAGTAAAACATAAGTTCAACCTCAACACAAAAACAGTATCAACAATGCTTCTATTCCCTGAGAGTGAGGATACACTTTTTTTCACCTGAAATTAAAGTGCAGTATTTGGAAACATATGACTGGAGTTCTTATCTGAACTTAAAGTGCCACTGTAGCTGCTATATTTCATAACATGAAATCCAAAATGTTCCCACACACCGGACTTATACGACACTGGCGCATCCTCCAACTCCGGTTAGCCTTCCTTATCTCTCCCACTTGCCACTTCTCCGCGTGACATAACCTGCAGCACTCCATACTCCACTTTTACTGGCGTGTTCGACTTGAACCGGCGCTAGACAGAGCTATCGGTGAATGACATCATAGTACTGCGAGAGTGATTGAAAAGCATACGGAGCCGTCGCGCTCGCGCCGATCGCTCTGTGCAGCGCCGGTTCAAGTCGAACAAGCCTTGTATATGTATGTCCACACACGTCTTATTTCGCGCGAAAAGGAAACACACGTCTGAGGTCATATACGGGCACGAGGCTACATTGTGCATGCGTCGAACCATGAGACACACACACGCTCCGAACCGAGACAAGCGAACCGAGCGGTTCGGATGTTTTTTCATGTACCGTGCCACCCCTAATTCATATTGGTTCTGTTCTGTTTACCCTAAGGGGGGTTATTGCTGCTCTCCCTGCTCTTATCCATGCTAGGCTCCATGGATGCGCAGGGAGTTCTCGCCCCAGAGCGGAACCATACCGCCAATCCTTATGCTCGTATTTGACGATAGTGACAGAAATATATTATTGATCAATATGTGAATCCGTTGACCAAGCTACACATTACACGACTTGTGGTCTCATTGGCAAAAATTCATTTAGATGAGATTAGATAGAACTGTATTGATCCCACGCTTGTATGTCACGGACTTCCGAAGCTTTGTTTGGTCACATGCTTTTTCTGCTCTGCTGTGATTTGTTAGATATGGTGGAGAAAACAAATCTGACCACCAGATGTCGCTAATGCGCATTGTGTTAAAAGCTTTGAGTAATGAACCGTTTTTTGGGACAATTTGATGAAAGCCTCAAACGCTTCAGAAAGCCTTGGTTTCCCATCACTACACTTTGCACAATTTGCAAACGCTAACTCAAACAAGACCGACATACACTGAGTGAAGGTGAGAAACTTAAATACACATGGTGATGAACTAAATGATGAACAGCTGTGATGATAATTAGTGTCCATTGAAACTGATGAGTGGCAGGAAACTCAAACAAAGGAACACGTGACTAATGAATACAATCTAAAAGTCCATGAAAACGAAACTAAGATCAAACACAACTGAATAAGTGTTATTGTTGCTGAATGAGAGGCTTTATACTATATTTACTGTTTGGAACATTAGGTCTTAATTCCTGTCATGCTGTGTTTAAGCTTTTGTAAAAAAAAAAACAGAAAGATGATTTTGATATGGGGGCAGCTTGTGTGAAAAGACAATTTAAGCATTTTAGACATGCGTTAACTGACTACATATTGTGTGAAAACAAAATGAATTGTGTTATTGGTATAGTCACTACAGACTGATGTTGTGCTAATTGAGTTTTAAAAAAAATGTGACTACAGATTGGACAAAAATATGTTAGCAATTGAAAAAAACTGTAAAACTTAATTATACTATACATAAAACTATTATCGTAAAAACGGTAAAACATATCATATGTGGCAGTGTCACGACTATTTGAATATATAAACCTGTTACGCTGTCTTCACGTGCTATCGGAATTATCGTATCATAGACATGCACGCCCTCTCCAGTAAAATTTGAATGCAATAACCTCGTAACCACGACTTCAGAAGTGGGAATTACTAAATTTCCAATACCATGTGAAGGCAGGATTAAAATATAAATCAGTTCTGGCAATTACAGTTTTTTCCAATCGCTATGACAATTTTTTCAATACATTTAACAAGTTTCCTAAACTCTTAACGCACCAACACACCAATTGTGTGTTATGTATAGTATAACACACAATTGGCAAAACGGTTAATTTCATGCTCAAAATCACACATTGTAAACTAAACTCCAAAACTAATTTTCAAAATACAATAATGCACTAACACAATACAGTATGTTTAACAAAACACTGCAAACATGTTTCAAAATCAAATAATTATTCAAAACACTAACACATGTTCTCTTCCAACAGGAAAATTTAGTCAATCATAACACAATGACAAAAAAACACAATCATCAGCTGAAATTACAGAAACTGCATTATTTTATGTGTCAGGTCTGACCTTATACAATAGACAGTATATTATATTGATCATAGATTGTGTTCTCTTACGAGAGGTTCTCTCGTATTGCGTAAGTTTAGCTTACGCTACGGGAAAGATTCATCTTCTCGAGATATTGAAGCCAAAAAATTATCCTTAATTTTGTATTCATTGTCAACGCAGTGCAGCAGCTAGCAGACCTAGAGCAGGCCATCTCGCGTGCTTATTGGCTGCCCTGCATGCATCTGCTGCAGCCTACCAGTGAGCCTCGCGTGACGTCACGCCCAATTGGAGGCGCCCGCTAGGATGGGCGTGGCTTAGCGTATATAAGAAGGGGCTCGTAGGCTGAATCCCTGATTTTTCGACTCTTCAGCGAGCTCTCCGCATCGCTGAATCAGAGAGAAGCCACCGCCGCCGTCGAACAGCGAACAGCCAGCTCAGGACAGCGCTGAGGAAGCCGGCCGTCTTCGCCACCTTCAGCCGCCGTGCAAGCTACGCTATCCGGCGACGTATCCTTTTTACATTGCTTCCACAGGAATTTCTAAAAGAGCGCGAGCGTCTTTCTAAAGATGCCTCGCACTTCCTGTGGCTCGTGCAGAGCCCCGCTCAGCGTTGGAGACCGCCACGTGATCTGCGCTCTCTGCCTGGGCCTGGAACATGCAGAGCTCGCCCTCGCGTCCGGCGGCTGCGAGCTCTGCGAAGCGCTTCCGCTGTCGACCCTACGGGCTCGACTCGAGGCTTTCAATCCGGATGCAGCCGCTCCGCCCCCCGGGGGACCGCGCAGGAAGAAGCGCCGTTCCCTGAGGCAGCCGGAGCCCGTGGCCACAGCGACGCGCTCGCCGGAGGATCTCCCTCGAGCCTCGCTTTCGCCCTCCCCGCCTCCCCTCCCCGACGCGCAGCTGCCACTCACGAGCCTCACTGCCGTCGCATCAGGGGGGGAGGCAGAGGAACACGCCACGAGAGATTGCTGCTCTATCCTGGCATCAGACAGCGAGGAATGGTCGCTTCATTCCGGCTCCTCGTCGATCCAGGAATCCAGCCGTTCCCGCGCTGGAGCTGACACGGAACTTATGCGCCTGCTGACGCAGGCCGTCGACCGCCTCGGGCTCGAGTGGTCGCTACCGAAGGAACCCGCGCCGAACAGGCTCGACGGCTGTTTCCTTCAGAGTCGCCGCCGTGCAGCTTCAGCGAGCAGGCCCGCTCCATTCCTGCCGGAACTTCACGCGGAGCTGACGAAGTCCTGGAATGCACCATTCTCCTCGAGACTTCAGTCCCAGGCCTCCGCGTCGCTCTCCCAGGTGGACGGCGCCGCCGAGAAGGGATACACGGCTATTCCCCCCGTGGAAGAGAAAGTCGCAGCGCACCTTTGCCCGCCCTCCGCGAGATGGCGGTCTCGGTCAGCCCTCCCGTCTAAAGCCTGCAGAGCCACGTCCGCCTTGGTCGGCCGCGCATATGCCACCTCCGGCCAGGCCGCGTCTGCTCTCCACTCCATGGCTGTGTTGCAGATCTTGCAGGCCGACCTCCTCCGTGAATGGGACGAGAAGGGCCGGGATCCGGCTGCGGTTACAGATCTGAGAAGTGCGACGGATCTCTCTCTCCGTGCCACCAAGACCGCAGCTCAGGCTATCGGATGAGCCATGGCCCCGTTAACCGTGACAGAGAGGCATCTCTGGTTGACGCTCGCGGATATGAGGGAAGCTGAGCGGGCCACCTTTCTGAACGCGCCGCTCTCCCCCACTGGTCTCTTCGGCCCAGCGGTTAACGGGATCGTTGACCGTTTCTCTGAGGTACAAAAGACCACGCAGGCCATGAATCTCTTCCTGCCGCGACGCTCGAGCTCCGCTACAGGCCGCTCTCGCGAGAAACAAAGCCAGCCTCCTGTACGAGCTAACACCCAGCGTCCAGCACAACCGCAGCCTTCGCAGCGACGTCAGGGCGGCCGCCCTAGGTCGCGCTCGGACAGCCGTCACAGACCGCCGCCCCCCAGGGGGCCTCGGCAGAAGATTACGTTGAAGTCTGAGCATGCGAAATCCTCCTAACAAAGAGAGAAAAAAGACGCGCGTGTCCCGCCACGGCCGGACCTCCGTCAAAGCTCATCTCCCTGTCAGTCCCCTTCAGTCAGGCTACTGCAGTGGTTCATTTAGCAGCCAACGAGCCGGTTTGTTCACCCTCTCGCCTGCACACAAACGCTGTTTTTACGGCGACCCAGAGAAATCTCAAAAAGAGCATTATGTCTGGTCCGGCTCCCGCCGTCAGTGTTTTAAGTGTAGTGAAAGTGCCCACGCCCCAGTGTTCACCCCTACACACAAGCACATCAAATATCGTGTCACCCACAGAGCACACTCTCATAAAGCGCAGAAAAGCCGCTCGAGTGTTGAATGTAAGAAATGTGTCCACAGTGTTGTGCCCACTATCTGCCCGCTCTGTTGCACGGTCAAAACAGCAGGTTATGAATGTAAGTCCCGTGCCCGCCAGAGAGCGTTCACGCTTGCTATCACAAACCCCCCCCCCGGGCGCCGCCCGCAAGTTTAAGTGTTATCATGAAACACAGGGCGATTATAAAACGCTCCCCATCTATTTTGATCGGGGCGTCACATGCATGTGTAAGTCTCGTGCCCGCGCTCACGCTTACAGAACGCTTTTCTGCCCAAAGCGCCGCTCGCGCTTCAGAAAGTGAGGAAAAAGGGTTCCCCATCCCTTATGATTGGGACATCTCACACAAAGCAGCCGGTTTCGGCTTTCAGCGAGCAGCCGTTGCCCAGAACAGAGAGCGCGCGCGCCGCGCTCTCAGCTCCGGTTCAGTTTCACATGCATCATGCACAAGCAGTATGGCGGCGATCTGAACCCGGAGGCCATTCGCCCCCTAGCGGCTCACATAGCTGCGTGGGAATCTATCCCGGGGGTTTCAGAATGGGTGCTGAGCACAATAAAGCAGGGCTATACACTTCAATTCATTCGCCGTCCCCCGCGCTTTCAAGCCCGGACCGCGACGATAGTGAATGCGGAAGTAGCACACCTACTTCACGCAGAAATAGCAAAGCTGCTGTGCAAAGGGGCTATAGAAAAGGTGCCGCCTTCTCTGAGCGAGTCAGGCTTTTACAGCCGTTATTTTCTCGTGCCCAAGAAGGACGGAGCCTTCAGACCGATCCTAGATCTGAGACATTTGAACAAGGTGCTTGCGAAAAGACCGTTCAAAATGCTGACGACCAGGAAAATCCTCGCGCATGTTCGCCCGAGGGACTGGTTTATTTCTCTAGATCTGAAGGATGCCTATTTCCAGATACAGATAATACCCCGTCACAGGCGATTTTTGAGATTCGCCTTCGACGGTCAGGCATATCAATACACCGTCCTGCCGTTCGGCCTGTCTCTGGCACCCCGTACATTTACGAAGTGCATGGACGCAGCGCTCGCCCCCCTGAGAAGTCAGGGGCTGCGGATAATGAACTATCTGGACGATTGGCTGATTTTGGCACAGTCAGAGGCGGAGCTGCTGTCTCACAGAACAGTGCTTCTCAGTCACCTGGAAAGTTTGGGTCTCACGGTCAACTGGACCAAGAGCCCATTACTACCCAGCCAGTCAATCTCCTTTTTAGGAATAGAACTGGACTCGGTGACCATGTCGGCCCGTCTATCGGCGCAGCGCGCGCTCCGGGTTCGCCACTTAGCCGCGGGTTTCCAGAAGGGCAGCGTTCTCCCTTTGAAAACTTTTCAGAGGATGTTGGGCTGTATGGCTTCAGCTGCAGCGGTGCTTCAGCTGGGCCTACTGCGCATGCGCCCGCTCCAGCGCTGGCTGAATGCTCGCGTGCCCCGCCGAGCTTGGGTTTCTGCCGGTCAGAAAATCAGAGTGACTCAGACCTGCATAGCGGCTCTGCAGCCCTGGTTAGTGACCGACTGGTACCAGCTGGGAGTGACGATGGGAACCGTCTCTTACCGGAAAGTCGTTTCGACAGACGCGTCCAACTGGGGTTGGGGCGCGCTGTTCGAGGGCAGACCGGTCTTCGGCCAGTGGTCAGACCAAGAGAGGGGGTTTCACATAAACTGTCTGGAGATGATAGCGGTCGAGAATGCGCTGAAGTGCTTTCTCCCGTTCATACAGGACCAACATGTTCTCGTCCGCTCGGACAACATGTCTGTGGTATCCTATGTAAACCGTCAGGGCGGTGTCAGATCCAGAAATCTCTGCAACCTGGCGGAGCGCCTCCTTATTTGGTCCCAGTTGCACCTGCGCTCGCTGAGGGCAGCGCATGTGCCGGGCCATTTGAACGACGGTCCAGACAAACTGTCCAGGGGCAATGTTCCCCCAGGGGAATGGTCCCTGCACCCCCAAACGGTCCAGAAACTGTGGCGCCTGCTCGGCAGGGCGGAAGTCGACCTATTTGCGTCAAAAGACAACGCTCAATGCCCGACGTTCTTCTCGAAGGACGAGGACGCGCTGGCCCAAGTCTGGCCCAGCCTCCGGCTATATGCTTTCCCTCCGGTCTCTCTGTTACCACAGGTAATCAAGAGAATCAGGGAAACGCGCCACTCGGTGCTCCTCATAGCCCCGCGTTGGGAGAATCAGATTTGGTTCCCGGAGCTGGCACGGCTGTCACACACAGCTCCGTGGCCGATTCCGGTGCGGGCAGATCTCCTCTCTCAGGCTCGCGGCACGATCTGGCATCCCCATCCAGAGCGCTGGTCTCTGCACGCATGGGTGATCAACGGGTACTCGTTGCCCTGCCAGAAGGAGTAATGAACACGATCACGCAGTCTAGAGCCCCTTCCACGAGAAGGCTCTACGCGTCTAAATGGTCGGTGTTCTCGGAATGGTGCACTGACAGAGGTCTGGACCTGCGGACATGCGGGGTGGCGCAACTGCTCTCCTTCCTACAAGAGCTGTTGGAAAAGGGGAGGTCCCCATCCACGCTCAAAGTATATGTGGCGGCCGTGGCAGCGTTCGCAGAGTCGACGCACGGCCAGTCATTGGGAAGACATGAGCTGGTCATCCGCTTCCTTAGGGGAGCTAGGAGGTTGAACCCGCCGCGCCCCCCGTCGGTTCCCATGTGGGATCTATCTCTGGTCCTAGAGGCCCTGAAAGCCTTCCCTTTTGAACCACTGGATTCCGTGGAGTTGAAATATCTATCACTGAAAACCGTCTTTCTGACCGCACTGTCGTCAGTAAAGCGGGTGGGGGACCTACATGCGCTGTCTGTCAGCGCGTCGTGTCTTGAGTTCGGGCCGAATGACTCGAAAGTCATCCTCAGACCTAGACATGGCTATGTTCCGAAAGTGATGGGCACTCCGTTCAGAGCGCAAGTTATCTCGCTGTCAGCGCTCCCAGCATCTGACAGCGAAAGTGATGTGAGCCGCCTCTGCCCTGTCAGAGCGCTGAGGTCTTACATTACGCGCTCCGCCTCATTCAGGCGTTCGGATCAGCTGTTTGTTTCGTTCGGTGGGCGCGCCAAAGGTCTCGCCTCCTCGAAACAGAGTCTGTCCAGATGGATAGTGGACGCTATAGCAGCCGCTTATGCGTCAAAAGGTCTGCAATGCCCGCTGGGCATCAGGGCTCATTCCACGAGAGGCGTGGCCTCTTCGTGGGCATGGTCCAGTGGAATTTCTATCCATGACATATGTGTGGCGGCGGGCTGGAGCTCCCCGTCTACCTTTATCAGGTTTTATAACCTGGAAGTTCCTGCCTTGCAGGCTAAACTGTTGTCGGTTTAATAGAGAGGTGTATTCTGCCCAGGCTTCCTGCTCAGATCACTCTTACACGACCCAGCTCTCCTGGTTGAGCTGCACTAAGTAGGGTATGTGCCATGTGCCTATACAGACCGGCGCGCTGCTCTGTACTCCCTATGTGTGCTTATGTACAAGTGATGGCCCGCTTGGCTGGCCACCTTATTCTCCACCTTATATGGGTTCCCTGAAAGTTCGGGGCTTCATGGTGGATGCTGGGCGCGCACGGCGTTGACAAAGTGTTCCCGTAGCGTAAGCTAAACTTACGCAATATGAGAGAACCTCTCGTAAGAGAACGATACTCGGTTACTGACGTAACCTCAGTTCTCTCTAGAGAGGGAACGAGTATTGCGTAACCGGCCGTGCTCGCGCCACGAGCGACTTCGCTTCAGTGGTCGAAAAACCAGGGATTCAGCCTACGAGCCCCTTCTTATATACGCTAAGCCACGCCCATCCTAGCGGGCTATGACGCTATGAAGGCGCGAGCGCCTCCAATTGGGCGTGACGTCACGCGAGGCTCACTGGTAGGCTGCAGCAGATGCATGCAGGGCAGCCAATAAGCACGCGAGATGGCCTGCTCTAGGTCTGCTAGCTGCTGCACTGCGTTGACAATGAATACAAAATTAAGGATAATTTTTTGGCTTCAATATCTCGAGAAGATGAATCTTTCCCGTAGCGTAAGCTAAACTTACACAATACTCGTTCCCTCTCTAGAGAGAACCGAGGTTACGTCAGTAACCGAGTATCGTTTTGCACTGTAGTTTCTTTTGATGCCTCTCTACATATTTGTTTTGTTGGGTTTAGTAAATGCATGCATTTAGTTTCTTTTGCTGCAGAAATTCAATACAAAAAATAAATGACCATCTCAGAGTAGCTTTATAGAATGTACAGTTTCTGAAAAAAAAAGACAGAGACAGAATTGCTGCAGTAAAGACTTTATTTGCAAAAGGACATTGCTGCAAGATATACAAACAGAAAAAGCACTGGAATAATAATTAAAAAAAAAAAAAGTAATCTTCTAATCTGCCCGGTCTTCTGCATTTGGCCACATGTTCTCATCCACATCACACCTGATATCTTCTATGGCAAGGCATCATGGGAAGAATCTTTTGGCATGCCTTATCCACCCCTGGCAGTGTTCAGCTGTGATGTCTTGGCATGCAGCATCCATTGCATCCAGGAGGGACATTTGGTCATGTGGACGATGGTCAAAAACCTTCCATCTACTCTTAATATCTTGGGCTTGACTGAGACCTGGATCCACCCAGAAGACTCAGCAACCCCTGCTGCTCTCTCTAACAACTTCTCTTTCTCTCAAACCCCTTGCCAGTCGGGGAGAGGTGGGGGCACTGGTCTTCTCATTTCTAACACTTGGAAATTTTCAACTCTCTCTTCTCTATGCAATAACAACTCATTTGAATATCATGCTATTACACTTACAACTCCCATGAAGATCCACATTGTAGTTATTTATCGCCCCCCAGGTCAACTGGGAAGTTTTGTAGAGGAGCTGGATGTGTTGCTGTCCTCTTTCCCTGAGGATGGCATCCCACTTGTAGTCTTTGGCGATTTCAACATCCACCTAGCGAAACCGTATGCAACAGACTTCATCTCTCTCCTAGCCTCTTTCGATCTCAAACGCCTCATCACCACCGGTACTCACAAGTCAGGCAACCAACTGGACCTGGTTTACACACGCAACTGTATCACAGACAACATTTTGGTGAAACCTCTCCAAGTTTCAGATCATTTCCTCATTACTTTCAATCTACAACTCACTACCCATGCTCCACCAACCTCCCCACCATTTACTTTCAGACGAAACCTGCACTCACTTTCTCCGTCCCATCTTTCCTCTGCTGTGTCATCTTCTCTTCCCTCACCCTCACATTTCTCATCTCTGGATGTGAATACTGCAACGGATACTTTATGCTCCATCCTAACCTCCTCTTTAGACAACATCTGCCCTCTCTCCTCCAGGCCAGCACGCACTACTCCCTCTAACCCCTGGTTATCTGAGGTTCTTCGTGAACACCGGACCAAGCTCAGGGCAGCGGAGAGGAAATGGCGCAAATCAAAAGACACATCTGACCTCAGTAGGTATCAATCTCTGCTCTCTGCCTTCTCTGTTGATGTTCACACCGCAAAATCTTCATATTTCCACAACAAGATCAACAGTGCCTCTAACACACGTTCACTGTTCAAGACATTCAACTCTCTCCTCTGTCCACCTCCACCACCACCCACCTCCTCGCTAACTGCTGATGATTTTGCTAACTTCTTCACTAACAAAACTACAACTATCAGCAGTCAGTTCTCAGCTTCACACACACAGGAACCCAAACTAACCTCTCCCACAGCCAACAACCTTCTCTCCTCCTTCACTCCACTAACCGACGAAGAAGTATCTAAACTTCTCCTCTCCATTCATCCTACCACCTGCCCTCTAGACCCCATCCCCTCACACCTTCTACAAGCCATCTCTCCCACACTTCTTCCAGCTCTCACAAACATCATCAACTCATCCCTCCACACTGGCATTTTCCCCACAGCATTTAAGCAGGCTCGGGTAACTCCTCTGCTTAAAAAAACAACATTAAACACATCACTTCTAGAGAACTACAGACCTGTCTCTCTCCTACCATTCATTGCGAAAACACTTGAACGAGTTGCTTTTAACCAAGTATCATCTTTCCTGTCTCTGAACAACCAGCTGGATGTCAACCAATCTGGCTTCAAGAAAGGACATTCAACTGAGACTGCATTGCTGTCAGTCACGGAAGCCCTGCGGATCGCAAAAGCTGCTTCCAAATCATCAGTTCTCATTCTACTGGACCTGTCTGCTGCTTTCGACATGGTGAATCATCAGATCCTCTTGTCCGCCCTCTCATCACTGGGCATCACTGGAACCTCCCTCAACTGGTTTGAGTCCTATCTCACAGGTAGGTCCTTCAAGGTCGCATGGAGAGGTGAGGTATCCAAAGCACATCAGCTGACCACAGGGGTTCCCCAGGGTTCAGTTCTTGGACCGCTCCTCTTCTCCATTTACACCACATCACTGGGACCCATCATACAGGCACATGGTTTCTCTTACCATTGCTATGCTGATGACACCCAACTCTACCTCTCATTTCAACCAGATGATCCCACAGTAGCTGTACGGATCTCAAGCTGTCTGGCGGACATCTCGGCATGGATGAAGGAACATCACCTGCAGCTCAACCTGGCAAAGACTGAGCTTCTCGTCCTCCCTGCCAATCAGTCTCTACAGCACGACCTCACTATCCAGCTAGATTCATCCTCAATCACCCCATCACGGTCGGTCAGAAATCTAGGAGTAATCTTTGATGATCAGCTGACCTTCACTGACCACATTACAAAGACAACTCGATCATGCAGGTTTGCTATGCACAACATCAGTAAGATCAGGCCTTTCCCAACTGATCATGCAACACAACTTCTCGTCCAGGCCCTGGTCATTTCTAGGCTTGATTACTGCAATGCTCTTCTGGCTGGACTTCCATCATGTGCGACTAAACCTCTACAAATGATCCAGAATGCTGCAGCTCGTCTCGTCTTCAACGAGCCCAAAAAGGCCCACGTCACTCCTCTGTTCATCTCTCTGCACTGGCTACCACTCGCTGCTCGCATCAAGTTCAAGACTTTGACGCTTGCTTACAGATTGACCACAGGTTCAGCTCCCTCCTACTTCCACTCACTACTACAAGTGTACATCCCTACCAGAAGCCTACGATCGGTCAATGAGCGATGGCTCGTGGTACCATCACAGCGGGGCACAAAATCACTCTCCAGAACATTCTCATTCACGATTCCATGCTGGTGGAATGATCTCCCCACCGTCATCCCGAATGCAGAATCCCTGACAGCATTCAAAAGGCAACTGAAAACTCATCTCTTCCGGGAGCACTTAACATAAAAAATAAAAAATAAAAAATAAATCCTTTCCTTTAAATCCTCGCTTGCCTGGCTTATGCTACTCCGAGCAATGTCTGAACTTAGTATTTTGAGCACTTCTTGCTTTGTTTTTGCCTCTTCACGATGACTCGCTTGGTTTAGTCCTCAATTGTAAGTCGCTTTGGATAAAAGCGTCTGCTAATTGACTAAATGTAAATGTAAATGTATCTCCAGGCTGAGAAAAACTCCTCAATGGGGTTGAGGAAAGGGGAGTAAGGGGCATAAAATGGGACATCATCCTTGGATGGACGTCAAACCAGGCTGTGACTGCACGGGAATTGTGGAATGTCACATTGTCCCATATGATCACATATATTGGCAAGTGGTCTCCCACCTGTCCCCTTTCTACCTCTGGCACCAGTCTTTCGTGCAGGTCTTCTAAAAACAGGAGAAGGTGGTCTGTGTTGTAGGGGCCAATCTCACATTTATGCAGGAGTGCACTGTTGTTGGAGATTGCGGCGCAAATGGTAATGTTGGCTCCTCTCTGGCCCGGCATGGTAACTGTGGCCCTTTTGCCAATTATGTGTCTCCCACGGCGATGCCTTTTTGCTAAGTTGAAGCCAGCCTCGTCAACATAGATAATTTCATGTGGGACTTGATTGGCCTCCAACTCCATGACTCTCTGAAAGTAATTAGACACAGTATATGTAAATGCTGTGCTGTATATCTACTGTATGTCCTAATGTACTCCAGGTTTATAGTTTACTGCAAAACACACTGTGTATAGTACAGTAAGGACTGTATTGCATAACCTTACCTGGACGTATTGGTGACGGAGTTCTTTGATGCGCTCAGTTGTTTCATTCGGACTCTGCGTTTAGCTAGAGTCCTAGAAATGGATGTTATGCTGATTGCTGCAATGTTCCCAAAGACAAAGTTGTCCTCTACAACTCTGGACTGAATGTCCTTCAGTTTTATTTCATTGTCAGCAATCACCATGTTGACAATAGCAAGATCCTGTTCTTCATTCAGGAGCTTTCCTCTGCCCCCTGAGGGAGCTAGACGTTGAATACTTAGAGGGACAAAATACAGTTACATTTTAGAGACCGGAGGCATACAGTAACAAATGGTAAAATTATTTACACTTTGCTGTAGGAGAAGCAATATCCTACCTTTTGGTTTCTCTGAAAATACGGACAATAGATGCCACTGTGTCCCGGCTGAGATTTGGCTGTACTCGTTCACCAGCCTCTCTGTATGATAGCCCGTGGTTTATGACATGGTCAATGATAATAGCTCTTATTTGATCAGTTACCCTAGCTCTGGTCCTTCTTTGAGCACCACCACACATTCTGACACCTCTCCCTCTCTCTTGCCCCACTCCTCTCCCTTGCCCCACTCCTCTCCCTTGCCCTTGCCCCACTCCTCTCCCTTGTCCTTGTCCCACTCCTCTCTCTTGTCCTTGCCCCACTCCTCTCCCTTGTCCTTGCCCCACTCCTCTCCCTTGTCCTTGCCCCACTCCTCTCCCTTGTCCTTGTCCCACTCCTCTCCCTTGTCCTTGCCCCACTCCTCTCCCTTGTCCTTGCCCCACTCCTCTCCCTTGTCCCTGTCCCACTCCCCTCCCTTGCCCTTGCCCCTGTCCCACTCCCCTCCCTTGCCCTTGCCCCACTCCTCTTTTTTGCCCTTGCCCCACTCCTCTCCCTTGTCCTTGCCCCACTCCTCTCCCTTGTCCTTGTCCCACTCCTCTCCCTTGTCCTTGCCCCACTCCTCTCCCTTGTCCTTGTCCCACTCCTCTCCCTTGCCCCACTCCTCTCCCTTGTCCTTGCCCCACTCCTCTCCCTTGTCCTTGCCCCACTCCTCTCCCTTGTCCTTGTCCCACTCCTCTCCCTTGTCCTGGTACTTGTCTTCCTTTCCCTCATGCAGGCATTTCTTTCTTTCTTTCTTTCTTTCTTTCTTTCTTTCTTTCTTTCTTTCTTTCTTTCTTTCTTTCTTTCTTTCTTTGTGTTGCTCTATATTGTTCCTTTTCCACACAAGTTCATCCCAAAGAGTCCTCTTTTAGAACATATGACCATGCGATTGAAAGAACCTCAACACCTGAGTGTGCTTCCTAGATGGGAATCAGCTGTGATTTATATATTTGCATAACTTTAATAAGCTGTTTCTCATTAGCAATGGATTAAGATACAGGGAATATATTTGTGTTTCAATTCACAATATGAACAGCTGTTCACTTTGACTTTAGCCTATATAAGTTATGTTTAGAACATGATGTTATCTGTTCTGACATACAGTGTGAAAGCATTTGTAAATTTGACTGTAAAATTACATTGTTTTGGTCTTGGTTGAGCTTGTGTGTAAAAGAAGTTCAAGCATTTTGAATTTGTGTTAAAGCAACAACAAATGTGTTAATAGTATAGCTTATACTGACCGATGTAGTGCTAACTGTGTTGAGAGTTTAGGAAATTTGTTAAAAATATTGAAAAAATTGTCATAGAGATTGTAAAAAACTGTAATTGTTTTAGTTTTTACTAATATATGAATTTTATATCATATTACAGAAGTGGCTTGCAGTGGTGGAAAGTAACTAATTACAAATACTTTCGTTACAGTACTTGAGTAGATTTTTTCATTTTTTCTACTTTCTTGAGTATAATTAAACTGTGGTACTTTTACTCTTACTTGAGTAAAATAAAAATAAAGTATTCAACTTCTCTACATTTATTTTTCATAAAAAGTACAAAGTACTTTGACAAAGGTGCCGACGGAGCAACAGGGCAAGCTGACATTTGACAGACACTTTTCAAACTACTGCGGTGGAGCCCTGGGCTTCAGCCAATAACAGACATATCTGAAGCAGTTCAGCCAATAACAGACAGGTCTGACTCGGGTGCAAAACCAATCAAAACCTCCAGTTCGACTGGGGGGCGGGGCGTTCAAACCGCGCTTTGAGTTTGACATTCAATCACTGGCGCTCGTGTTTTGAATCAGTAGCGCTAACGTTTCAATATTTCAGTGAATGTAAGTGAGTATTCTGCTCATATTTAATTATGGCAACTACTGAAATGGGTCATACCATTAATAATACCAGAGCACTGAGCAGTTGAAGTAAATAAAAAAGCTCGGCTCATAACATGAGATATATCCAGCTGCAGACCCGCAGCACCACCAGTTTCAGAACCCCAGCGCCAGAACAGGAAGTGAGGGAGGGGCGGAATTACCGGTATTGACAATGACACAAGCATATGGTTATTTTTGCAAGTATTTAAAAATATGTAAAATTGTTGCATCTTTTAAATAATATTTAGGGTATTTTTTATTACACAGTGAGTCTATAGGAATACCAGACTTACATTTCACTGCTCGTTGTATGAACTATAACTAGGGTGACCAGACGTCCCGAAAAATTCGGGACAGTCCCGAAATCTAAGCGGTTGTCCCGAATCCAGAAACCGGCCTTAATTGTCCCGAAAATTATACTAAAGCAAAAGCTTGATAAAACATTAAAACTGTCCGTGGAAGTTGAGTCGTCCTGCAGCCAGCCCCCTCAAGTTGCAGCAGCCGCAGCCGCAATTTGACGCGCTATTCGCGTCTGGTGTGAACGCAGCATTAAAGAAGTGATTGATTGATTAGTCTAGGGTGACCAGACGTCCCGAAAAATTCGGGACAGTCCCGAAATCTAAGCAGTTGTCCCGAATCCCGAAACCGGCCTTAATTGTCCCGAAAATTATACTAAAGCAAAATCTTGATAAAACATTAAAAACTGTCCGTGGAAGTTGAGTCGTCCTGCAGCCTGCCCCCGCAAGTTGCAGCAGCCGCAGCCGCAATTTGACGCGCTATTCGCGTCTGGTGTGAACGCAGCATTGAAGAAGTGATTGATTGATTAGTCGCGTCACTGTGTGCAAAAAAATACTTCGACCGGGCCTTAATGTCTGATGTCGGGTTACACTTGAAGCAAATCATCTACACAATTATTTAGTTTTCCTATTTAATGACCGACAATTTAGTTGTAATAATAATTTTGGCATAAGGCTTATTAGCGTTAGGCTATAGCCTGAAAGGTCTGATTTAGCCTGTGCACTGTTACAATAGTAACACAATTTTTTTTTTTCCACAATGACATTTGAGTTCATGATTTTAAAGGTTTTTTTTTTTTTTTTTTTTTTTTGTGGCAGACTAAAGACTAATGTCAGACTGTTGATCTTTGAATACAAATATATGTTGATACCTGTTGATCGATCTTTGAATACAAATATATGTTTGGTTCAGGTTGGAACCAAAACCTATTTTGAACCAAAACCTGACATATTGAACCAAACCCAAATTTCAGCCAATCTGATTTGGTTACCCTAGATTAGTCGCGTCACTGTGTGCAAAAAAAATACTTCGGCCGGGCCTTAATGTCTGATGTCGGGTTACACTTGAAGCAAATCATCTACACAATTATTTAGTTTTCCTATTTAATGACCGACAATTTAGTTGTAATAGCCTAATCATTTTGGCATAAGGCGCGTTAGGCTATAGCCTGAAAGGTCTGATTTAGCCTGTACACTGTTACAACAGTAACACATTTTTTTTTTCCACAATGACATTTGAGTTCATGATTTTAAAGTTTTTTATTTTATTTTTTTTGTGGCAGACTAAAGACTAATGACAGACTGTTGATCTTTGAATACAAATATATGTTGATAACTGTTGATCTTTGAATAGAAATATATGTTTGGTTCAGGTTTGAACCAAAACCCGACCTCTATTTGAGACCGGCCTTTATTTACCCAAACCTGCAGCCACACCAGGCGTGTAAAAGAGACAATCGTCTATTTGGGCCTCGGCTATTATTTGAAGTTTTACGGTAGCCTACATTTTTATTGTATCTTTTAAAACAATGCCGAATTTTCTGTCTTTTTTAGATTTTTGACATTATTTTACATAAAGAAAAATGCATGCTGCACATGTTCTTGTGAAATAAAGTATATTTTTTATAAAATGCCCATAAGTTTCAAGCATTATTTTTCACCATCATGATCAGGAAGTAACTCTCATAATACAATGAAACGGATAACTATATACAATTATATTACCCAAAATTAATGTTTTAAAATGCGTATTGTACTATACCTTAATGCATCATTATAATACGTATAAAGTATGACGTTTCGTGTGTAATAATGCTGTTTCGTGTCTAAGCAAATTACGCTCCAAAACGTTAGGTGGCGTTACTCGGTTTAGAACGTAAGCTCCGCCCATCACTTCTGGTCCTGGCGCTGGTGTTAGAACGTAAGCTCCGCCTCTTACTTCCGGTTCTGGCGCTGGGGTTCTGAAACTGGTGGTGCTGCGGGTCTGCAGCTGGATACTATAGCATAACATGGACGCAGTTCTGCATGGACGGAGCAAGATCAATGTAAGTGTCTAAAATACATGCACACAGTTCAATTAATTGTAAAGCTCGCCCTGTTTAACAATACAGTTAAACTAAATATACGAAGCAAACTTTGTACAAAGCTGAAAAAACAGTGAAATAAGATCGCATGATTTATCTGTCAATCAGATGTAAGTAAAAGTGTAGTTCGTTCCTATAGCAACAGTGGGCTCCCAGCACATTTTCGGTAGGCTACAACGAAAAAAAGATCATTTAATTTAACATGTTAACCATAAGTTACCCCACTTAATTTTTATTTATTTTTTTACTGGGAATTTTTTATATATACTGTTTTATTGTTTTTCATACCATTTTTTTTTTATCAGACCTCTCAATTAACCTTCTTTGCTTTCAATTATGAATGATTCAAATCAAAACATTCAAATGATCTTACTTGGACTTACTTTTCAAAATTAGTAATAAAAAAAAATTGCTCTTGACAACAGAGAAAGCTAGTAGTCTATATGTGGAGCACTTTTATCATGGATGGATGCACTTTTTTGGGCTTCAAATTTTCTCCAGTCATTCACTGCCATTATAAAGTTTGGAAGAGCCAGGCCTTTTTTTAATACAACTCTGATTGTATTCGACTGAAAGCAGAAAGTCATATCTTCTAAGGTGACTTGAGGGAGAGTAAATCATGGGCTAATTTTCATTTTTGGGTGAACTATCCCTTTAAAGACATACATCATTCTTTTGAAAATACCTGATAGTTTGATAAACACAAATTATAGCTATAATGTTTTTGTCTTCATGTTTCATCAGTCAAAACATCACTATTTGCATGTTATTACATACATTAAGGCATTTCCTGAAATGGTTAAGTTTAATACTTTTATGCATCAGTGCTAGGCCTTCAGTATGAATCAAAGAGATGACATGAGAGTGTTTAGCGCTCCATTTCGCTATCATCTTCCCATTTTGGGTAAAAATAGAAAAATACTTAAGTACTTTGTAACGTAGTTACTTGAGTAGTTTTTAAGCAAACTACTTATTTACTCTTACTTGAGTCATATTATTTTTCAGTACTTCTACTTGTACTCAAGTAAATTATTACTTAAGTAGCAATACTTTTACTTAAGTACAATTTGTCAGTACTCTTTCCACCACTGGTGGCTTGCGAACATATATTTCTAAATGTTAAATATATACTACTAAATCTTTGGCCAAATAAATAATAATATGAGAAAAAAGTAAGTTGTATTTATTTGTAGTGTTATTCTGATTGACTGACCATGGATAACTGTTCATCAAAAAATCTCATTAGTCAGCTTCTTTCAGCTGCAGAAGTTATGTGTGCATAATTGATGGGCGGGAGGAATCTGACAGAGATCGATAGATGTATAATGGATGGTTAAAGCTAAACACAGTCTACATTAACACCAGTGACCTGTGATGGAAGAGTATTTGGAAGAGGATATGTGGATGTTTATATAACCATTACATTTTATTTTTATACAATATGCAATATATTTTATTCACTTTATGCACCTCATTCTGCAGTAGAACAAAAGAAAATCATCAACAACAAAGATATATAAAAATCACTTTTAATTTCTCAAATTATAGACTCTTTGGAGTATCAGTTAGCAATACATACAGCAGGGAGTGTTTAGGACGTCTGCCAGACTTCAACTTTATTGGCCTGCCGTTGATCCACTATGGTTCAGTTGGTACAAACCCAACTAGGGTATCCCTAAGTACATTAAAAAACATCATCCTTTATATATCCAATACACCAAAGGGTTTAGATGAATCAGTAGTAACCTCCTTTGATCCTTTATTATACATTTCATCGAATTCATTTAACATTTTTTTTTATTCATTTAACCATTTCATCTGATTTGTCATGACTGTAAGGGGAAAGCTCAGCTGTGGACTCAGATGTATTGGTTAAAAGAGCTCTTGGGTATATGACAGGGAAGTCCTCCCCTGAGACTGTCTTCTCACAGACAGCTCTGAGCACCCTCTGCTTTCTAGACTACTAATGATCACCAGCTTCCTGTAGGACACAATAGCATAGAAATGGCCTCATTTTAGAAAGACATGCATGAACGTGGGTACAATTGCTTGTTATTTTAATTAATAGTTGAGGTAATTTGGAAATATAGGAACATATCTGCCAAATGATGTCATTATTTACTCACACTCATGTTGTTCCAATCATGTATGCAACTTTTTTTTTCAAAAGGAACACAAAAGATGTGAGAAACAGATTGAAATTTAAGACAATTTTTTCCTGCACAGTGAGAAGCAATTAATTGAAAAAACATTGGGGAAAAGTACTAGTTTTTTTTTTTTTTTTTTTTTTCACTTTATTTTGATTTTTCCATATAAACAGAGTACATCACACAATTACAGATACCATTGGAATATTACATATATGTAATTAATTCCGTCTCTTTTGTTCATAGAAAGTACCATACAGCAAACAGAGACAGAATAAGATTAATTCTAGGTTAAGCAATAATAAAAAGGAAATATACAATTATGGATCTGTCGTATGAAGCAAATTACGTCCAAACAGCATTCAGCGTGAGAAAATAGAACAATGACAAAAAAAAAACAAAAAAAAACAAAACAAACAAGAACGGGGAAAAGTACTAGTATTTTTCGTAATTTATGGACATTACCTTTAACCCTAAACACAACACAATATTATGTGCAATTCAAAGTAAGGGTAAAACACCTGTGAAAAATCAATACAGACAATTCCTTCATATTAACACCCTATTTTTCATTTTGATCTTTCTTCATATCAGGGGTCCCCAGGGAGTTAAAAGGTAATACTTAATGAAATTATAAAAATGGTAAATACATAAATTATTATAAATATTTTAAAAATACAACCAATCCGAATTAAAACCTTACTAAAAATATATATTTTATGTATTTTATTTGTTTATCTGCATGTCATGTGACTATACTCAACAGCATGCCTGTTTGAGTTTGGACTTAACTGGCAATTTAATCATGCTAGCTGTCCTTGACATGTCATTAAAAAAGGGCAGGTGGCCCAGACTAGCCATGCTTCTAAAAAGCTGTGTGTGTGTTTTGAGATCACACCCCCACCATTAAGCTCCAGAAATCTGGCTTTAAGCCAGACCATCTGACCTCTGTACGCTTATTAAAACAGGGGTCAGCTTAAACAATGAAAAGATCACCAGTGGAGAAAACATCAGTACACCCTGGAAAGAATAGATTAATGGATTTGCTGAACCATAATCTTTAGTCTTTGCATTTATGATGTGTTTTTTATCTTAGAATTTTGGGAAATATTGAATGTTACAATATACATTTAACAGAATAAAATGCAACGCATTGCCAAACACATGCATCATCATTATGTTGCATGTGCCATATATGTTCACGTAAACTAAGTTTATAACACTTTATAGTGTTCCGTTTGTTAACATTTGTTAACCACATTAGTTAACATGAACTATCAATGAAAAATACTTCTAAACAAGCATTTATTTATCATACTTAATGTTAATTTCAATGTTTACTAATAAATTTTTAAGTCAAAAGTTGTATCTGTGACCTGAGCTGACACAATCTCAATTAAAAGCAAGCTTAATAAATACTGTAACAGAAGTATCGCTCATTTTTAGTTAATGTTAATTAATACATTGACAAATGCTACCAAGAACCTTATTGTAAAGTGCTACATGAGGTTTTTTTTTTTACCACATAGCTTTAAATTTTGCTAGGCATTCATGTAAAATACATCACAATGAAACATAATAGATACATATTTATAAATATCTCTCTAAATGCCATAGACATAGTAGCATAATTTACATAGTGTCCGAGATATCTGTCATCTAGTTTGATTTGTTAAATGGCATGACATCTTTTTTCTTTCCCTGTGGAAAATATTTCAAATGGACATAATATGTGTAAATTTTATACGTGCCTTTTGAAATTCTATAAGCTTTGAAAAGAATAAAATCTTATATTAAATTTCAGTGATGAATAATGAATACACTCAAATAATTTCACCAAAAGGATGCAGATCCTATCTGAAAATAAGAAATGTTTTGTTAGAACATTTGTTAAATACACAATTGTTAAAGGTATAGCGGAGGATCTTTCCGAATTTTAGAGAAGACCCGCCCTCTCCCACCCTCTCCAGGGCTAGCATCGCTAATCATAGCTTACATTAACTTTTACTAGCAGTGATTTTAAATGGATTTCTCCAAATAGCATGACAAACTTTACCTGTCTAGTAGAATCTTCGCGACTGCGGCATCAGTGAGAAGCCCAACCTGTGCTTTTAGCGCACGCCAGCGTGTGAAATATTCAGCCAAAATCACTCTGGTCTTGTTTCTATATTCTGCGGCCTTTCTCTTCTTATCATACACTTCGTATACATTTTTTCTCTTTCGACCCTCAGCGATTTTCAATGGAATTGCTGAAACCGTAACTCATCACCATAGCTCATCACACATAATACACCTGAAAGTGCGCATGCGCAGAAAGCGAAAACTAGGGACGAGCACGTACGACGGCCTTACGTAAACGTATCACCAGAATGATTGACACTTAGGTGGACCAATAGTATAGACTACCCACCCGGAAAAAGAAGATCCTCCGCTATACCTTTAAAATAATACCCCATCTGTCTGAAAATTTGAATATTCAAGAAGATGTAAGTATTGAGTTGTGTGATGTCTGAGTGTCACTCTAAATGTGCCTAGTCACAGTCAATATCATGTAATTTGCATTAATCAATCAAGTCAGAGGTGGAAATGTCATGTCTCTATGGAAACAATCAAAGAGACTATAGTGAAAGAATTCTGCTCACCACTTTAAAGACTGCTTCTGTGAAGAACTGGGTGTAATATTAGCCTGGGTTTCCCCATACTGCCTTACCGCAGCGCGATTCAATTCACGCTGAAAGGCAGTCTGGATACCATGGCCAGATTTTTCGCCTCATTTAGGGAACCAATCACAGAACGGGGAGGGAGCAGCTAGACGATGACGACATCTATGCGACACACGGAAACAGTTTGTTTATATCTATTTAACATGGCTGAAGACGCGAAGCTACTCTTTGATGCAGCCTTAGAACAATGTCTAAGTAGTTTAGAATGCAAGTTCATTTTGAAAAAAGAACAGCTTTCGGCGTTAAACCATTTCTTAAACAAGAATGATGTTTTTGCCCTGCTACCAACAGGCTTTGGAAAAAGTCTGATATATCAACTAGCCCCGTTAGTGGCTAAGGCAGTGGGGCTTCGCGAGACCCCAGTCGTCATAGTAGACATACGTCATCTGGTATAATTGAAACGATTGGCTATGAGCTACGTACAGGCATATTTGATAGACATTCTTAGCACCCAATAAACTGCGACGGGCATTCTGAAACCACGCCTCAAATACGAGAAATTGTGCATGTGGTTCCCAGACCCAATTCTCAACGAGATTGGGTCTGGCGTTAGCCAGGCTAGTGTAATATCTGATTTCATTGGAATTTCTGTAAGTTCTATGAAAAGGATACATAACCTCAGTTATACAAATGAGATCATTAACATGCAATTACAGAGCTGCCAACTTTTGGGTTTAGCTTGGAGTGAGACTTTTCCAACGGGAAGGGGGGGGTGTCTCTCTCTCACACGCAAGGTCTCTCGCTCGCTTTCCCTCTCTCCCGTACGCGCGCGCTACGCGGTTTGAAGCACAATCTCTGTCTCGCGTGCGCGCTCGCTCTAGATTCCAGGAGATTTTAACTATTTTGCGGCATAACTAGTCGATCACGAGTGGCTCAACGGGTAGATATATAGATAAACTCATCTTCCAGGCATTTGACCGACCAGGTTGACACTTCATGCGTGAGAAATTGGGGGTGTGGCGTGAGAGCGTGTGAAACCAATCAAATGCGTGTCTCACGGCCAATGCGTGAGAGTTGGCAGCTCTGAATTAACATGCACAGTATTAAGGAACTGGAGGTATTCCTTATATGGCAGAGAAACATTTGCATTAGAATAGACAAATCAACTAGTGCAGACAGAACAAAGTTCTACCAACATGCAATTGACAATGCCATAAAGACATTGTTTCCTAATCTGCCTCTGTCTATTTATTGTTGCTTGTCCTCAAGCATATATATTGGAGTATGGCGAGCAAACAGCTTTGGATTGTGTGTTCGTCCTTGCCCTCGCTTCATTACGAGTGGGGATATGGTGTTATATTGTTTGTTTGGGAGTGGAGCATGCACGGTCAGCTCTAGTAAATTGGGGCTGACAATGTTCATTCATAAATTCCCGACGTGTAACATATGCACTATCGAAAGTTTTAGCTCTGCTCTTGTTGGCTTTCTTCTCGAGGGAATATATTGGCTCAGATCTCGAGTTTGCCGAGGCATGCAGCGCCTAGATTATGGGTCTGCATCTCTAGAATCTATTGCTCAGATCTCGCGTTTGCCGAGGCAGCGCGTAGATTATGGGTCTGCATCTCTACAATAAGAATCTATGGCTCAGATCACGCGCTTGCCGAGGCAGCGCGTAGATTATGGGTCTGCATATCTGCAATAATTAAGTGGCTTTATCTCACGTTTGCCGAGGCAACATTTAGATAATGGTCCGCAATGTATAACATGCGCAGGGAACTGAGCAGACGGGAATTTCCCTTTCTCTCATTCTCTTATTATTGTGTGCAAAGTTTGCAAAGTTTACAAAATTAGTTTGCACTGCAAACTAATTTTGTATTCTTAATTGTTGTCTATATTAATACACTATATTCAGCCTTTCAACTAGACCATTTCTACTTGTCTTGATATTTGGCTGCATTTAATTTTTGATAAAATTAAATATGTACTCATCTAAACTCTCAGGAGTTAAATGTCTGTATTACAGTTTTTTACAATCGCTATGACAATTTTTCAATACTTTTAACAAATTTCCTAAACTCTTAACACAGTTAGCACTCTGTGTAAGCTACACTATTAACACATTTCTTGTTGCTTTAACACAAAATGCATACAATTAACACAAATTTAAAATGCTTGAACTTCTTTTACACACAAGCTCAAACAAGACCAAAACAATGGATTTTTACTGGCAAATTTACCAATGCTTTAACACTGTATGTCAAAACAGATAACACCATGTTCTAAACCTAACCCAGGCTAAAGTCAAGGTAAACAGCTGTTTATATTGTGAATTGAAACACAAAAATATTCCCTGTATCTTATTCCATTGCTAATGAGAAAAAGCTTATTGAAGTTATGCAAATATATAAATCACAGCTGATTCCTATCTAGGAAGGTTCTTTCAATCGCATGAACATGTTCTAAAAGAGGACTCTTTGGGCTGATCTTGTGTGGAAAAGGAACAATATAGAGCAGCACAAAAAAAAGAAAGAAAGAAAGAAAGAAAGAAAGAAAGAAAGAAAGAAAGAAAGAAAGAAAGAAAGAGAAAGAAAGAAAGAAAGAAAGAAAGAAAGAAAGAAAGAAAGAAAGAAAGAAAGAAAGAAATGCCTGCACGAGGGAGAGGAAGACGAGTACCAGGACAAGGGAGAGGAGTGGGACAAGGACAAGGGAGAGGAGTGGGACAAGGACAAGGGAGAGGAGTGGGACAAGGACAAGGACAAGGGAGAAGAGTGGGACAAGGACAAGGGAGAGGAGTGGGACAAGGACAAGGGAGAGGAGTGGGACAAGGACAAGGGAGAGGAGTGGGACAAGGACAAGGGAGAGGAGTGGGGCAAGGACAAGGGAGAGGAGTTGGGCAAGGACAAGGACAAGGGAGAGGATGGGGCAAGGACAAGGACAAGGGAGAGGAGTGGGGCAAGGTAGAGGGAGAGGAGTTAGAATGCGTGGTGGCGCTCAAAGAAGGACCAGAGCTAGGGTAACTGATCAAATAAGAGCTACTATCATTGACCATGTCATAAACCACAGGCTATCATACAGAGAGGCTGGTGAACGAGTACAGCCAAATCTCAGCCGGGACACAGTGGCATCCATTGTCCGTATTTTCAGAGAAACCAACAGGTAAGATATTGCTTCTCCTATAGCAAAGTGAAAATAATTTGCCATTTACAGTATTAGAGTGACTGTATGCCTCCGGTCTCTAAAATGTAACTGTATTTTGTCCCTCTAAGGATTCAACGTCTACCTCCCTCAGGGGGCGGAGGAAAGCTCCTGAATGAAGAACAGGAACTTGCTATTCTCAACATGGTGATTGCTGACAATGAAATAAAACTGAAGGACATTCAATCCAGAGTTGTAGAGGACAACCTTGTCTTTCGGAACATTGCAGCAATCAGCATAACATCCATTTCTCAGACTCTAGCTAAACACAGAGTCCAAATGAAACAACTATAAAAAGTTCATTTTGAAAGGAACAGTGAGCGCATCAAAGAACTCAGTCACCAATACGTCCAGGTAAGGTTATGCAATACAGACATTACTGTACTATACACAGTGTGTTTTGCAGTAAACTACTCTATAAACCTGGAGTACATTAGGGCATACAGTAGATATACAGCACAGCATTTACATACACTGTGTCTAATTACTTTCAGAGAGTTATGGAGTTGGAGGCCAATCAAGTCCCACATGAAATTATATATGTTGACGAGGCTGGCTTCAACTTGGCAAAAAGGCGTCGCCGTGGGAGAAACATAATTGGCAAAAGGGCCACAGTTACCGTGCCGGGCCAGAGAGGAGCCAATATTACCATGTGCGCCGCAATCTCCAACAACGGTGCACTCCTGCATAAATGTGAGATTGGCCCCTACAACACAGACCGCCTTCTCCTGTTTTTAGAAGACCTGCACGAAAGACTGGTGCCAGAGGTAGAAAGGGGACAGGTGGGAGACCACTTGCCAATATATGTGATCATATGGGACAATGTGGCATTCCACCATTCCCGTGCAGTCACAGCCTGGTTTGACGCCCATCCAAGGATGATGTCCCATTTCCTTGCCCCTTACTCCCCTTTCCTCAACCCCATTGAGGAGTTTTTCTCAGCCTGGAGATGGAAGGTTTTTGACCATCGTCCACATGACCAAATGTCCCTCCTGGATGCAATGGATGCTGCATGCCAAGACATCACAGCTGAACACTGCCAGGGGTGGATAAGGCATGCCAAAAGATTCTTCCCACAATGCCTTGCCAGAGAAGATATCAGGTGTGATATGGATGAGAACATGTGGCCAAATGCAGAAGACCGGGCAGATTAGAAGATTACTTTGTTTTTTTATTATTATTCCAGTGCCTTTTCTGTTTGTATATTTTGCAGCAATGTCCTTTTGCAAATAAAGTCTTTACTGCAGCAATTCTATCTCTGTCTTTTTTTTTCATAAACTGTACATTCTATAAAGCTACTCTGAGATGGTCATTCATTTTTTGTATTGAATTTCTGCAACAAAAGAAACAAAATGCATGCATTTACTAAACCCAACAAAACAAATATGTAGAGAGGCATCAAAAGAAACTACAGTGCAAAACACAATCTATAATCAATACAATATACTGTCTATTGTATAAGGGCAGACCTGACACATAAAATAATGCAGTTTCTGTAATTTCAGCTGATGATAGTGTTTTTTGTCATTGTGTTATGATTGACTAAATCTTCCTGTTGGAAGAGAACATGTGTTAGTGTTTTGAATAATTATTTGATTTTGAAACATGTTTGCAGTGTTTTGTTAGACATGGTGTATTGTGCTAGTGTATTATTGTATTTTGAAAATTAGTTTTGGAGTTTAGTTTACAATGTGTGATTTTGAGCATGAAATTAACCGTTTTGCCAATTGTGTGTTTTAGGTGTGTTGGTGCGTTAAGAGTTTAGGAAACTTGTTAAATGTATTGAAAAAACTGTCATAGCGATTGGAAAAAACTGTAATATACTATTCAGCTTTTCATCCAGACTGTGTTTATTTGTCCGGTTGATATTTTGGCTGCAATTAATTTGAGAAAATTAAATATTCACTCATCTGATCAGTCATTTAATTCTGAGGAAATAAATCGCTAGTTCCCAGGGGGAAGTGGATAACACCTCATTATACGGTGCCCATCTCCCTCCTGTGCCCTCCAGCGAGTTCTAGTCTCTGTGTCTGACTCGCAGAAGGGGGGGGGGGGTTTAAGAGGGGTCAGTTCGGGAATCCGTGTCTCCTCGGCGCCCTCTGGGGGTGACTCTCTGAGGAGGGTCGCAGTTTGGTTTTCCCTGCCAGTTCGCCGTTTCAGGGTACCGAGGTGTCAGCCTCCCAAAACAATCCTCCGAGGAGGGTCGTAAAGCAGTCAGTTCAGCTGTTCCCTGCCGCGTCGCCGCTTCAGGGCAGCGAAGTGGTTGTTCGACCAGTACCAGAGGCCAGTCTCGAGAGACTGGTCCCCTTAGTAGATCTTCTGGTAGCGTGGAAGCTACTGCGAAATATATCTTGTTGGGTCCTGCTTCCTTTAGAAAAGGGTTACAAAATTCAGTTCGGTTCTCATCCACCCATATTTCTAGGGGTCATCCCTACGTGGTGGACCCCGAGCAGGCTCTGGTTGTGTTATCATTTGAGATTAACAAATAAAATAATTTTTGTGATTAAAAAATAATATGTTTCTCTTTACAGACCTCGTTCCCTGTATATAGTTATGGGGCCATGTCAAGGTAAAAAGGTAAGATAACTTTTTTGGATTATCAGGGTCCTGAAGTTCCCCGTTAGGTGGCCAGAACAATAACTGTGTTAGCCTTCGGGCTATTAGCCACCTCAGGGTAGAGTAGTTGGTCTCTCTCTGATTGAATGTTTTACTTAGAGTGTTGACTGACGCTAGAGCTTCAGAAAGATCTTATGTCCGGCCCATGGGACCGTTTTGACTTTTCTGAGTATTTCGCCCCTTGAGCTCTGTTGAGTTTTCATTAGGTTGAGCGTTTCTGCAGCCCTTTATATGGAATAATACAGACTATATTCTTTAGTAGGCTGTGGCTCCTCCGAGCCCTCAGATAGATCTATGCTTACAGGCTGGCCCTCACCAGGGCTGCCTCTGTAGCTGGCCTAGGCTGTGCCAGGGATATTAGAGGCGTTCTGCAAAATTAGCATTTCGTCCTCTGACTCTTCACTTTGTGAATGTATGTTTCTGCATCCCTGTATAACAGCCTCCTCCCATGGGAGTCGTTAGGCCATGGCCCGCCCCCTTCTCTGCATTCTGGGGCGACTAAGAGTAATGCAGCTTGGTGCAGAGGTTGATTTATAAGGACGTGGTAGGCCTCAATCAGGCCTCCGTGGTATTTCTGTCTTTTTTGAGCAGGGTTAGGTCGTCTTTCGCTTCACTAGAAGACAGGGGTTTGTCTGCCCGACCCTGCTGTGCAGAACTGGCATACGGATTAGGCCGCCAGTATAGGCTTTACTTACCTCGCTGAGCTACTGCTCGAGTGCTGGGTTGTAGGTGGTGGCTTTTAGGAAGCCCCCACTCCCCTAGGTTGGGCACAGATACATTTCTGTCACCCCTAGAGCCGCTGGCAGGCCCGCACCCTGGTAACCTCAGGGTGAAGTGTGAGTATTCCCCTGTGATACAGGGTAGGTCTGAGCACTTCACTCCCAGTTCTGTATTTTCCTACCTCGCACCGCTATGGCTCGGGTCGAGTACGAAGTAAGCCTTCACTTCTTCCTTTGTCGAAGTTCGCTCCCCTGAAGCCAGACCATTGCCCTGAGCTGACGCCCATGCATAGATGGTAGGCCCCTGACTTCTGGGACCTCCGTTTAGGCAGAGTGGCGTATGTTGTACTCCCCTTGTTTTAAGGGTGCTAGCTCTCTTGCTGGGTACACTGCCGTGGGCAATGTGATTAGGCACCAGGATGCTGTAGGCGCTGTGTAAACAGCTTATCTGCCAACGAAGGCTGTGCCATCAGGTAGTAGGCCTCAGCAGGCCTCCTTGTATGGGCAGCCCCCAATAGGGCGCTGTAGGCCACTTCTCGAGAGAAATGGTTGGCCTTGGTGGTTCGGGCAGTTGACTCACTGGTGGGTAGTAGGCCTTAAACAGGCCTCCTCGGAGGTGAGTCCCAACATTGTGGGACATACTTTATAGCCGCTACAGCTAGCTAGCCGTACTAGGCCTCCTGTGGGTGGGCCCAATAGTTACATTGGTGCAGTATGGTTCCCAACAGTGTTCCTTTGTAGCAGAATTGACTTGCTATCAGTTAGTAGGCCCAACCAGGCCTCCCTGATAGGCGAGTCCCCAGCTGGCTGGCCTTAGCAGGCCGCCTTGGAACTGTTACCCACCTACATTGGCTGTCAGGTAGTAGGCCTCACCAGGCCTCCCTGGAGACAAGCCCAAGGACTGACAACCGGACAGCTAGCCTGACTTACTATCGGGTAGCAGAAAAAAGCTCCCAGATATTATGGCGGTCAGGTAGGAGGCCTCACTAGGCCTCCCTGAAAACGAGTTCCCACATGCTGTGATTATCAGGTAGCAGGCCTCACCAGGCCTCCCTGAAGGTGAGCTCACCACATACTGTGGTTGTAAGGTAGCAGGCCTCACCAGGCCTCCCTGAAGGTGAGCTCGCCACATACTGTGGTTGTAAGGTAGCAGGCCCCACCGGGCCTCCCTGAAGGTGAGCTCCCCACATACTGTGGTTGTAAGGTAGCAGGCCTCACTGGGCCTCCCTGGAGGTGAGCTCCCCACATACTGTGGTTGTAAGGTAGCAGGCCCCATCAGGCCTCCCTGAAGGTGAGCTCCCCACATACTGTGGTTGTAGGGTAGCAGGCCTCACCGGGCCTCCCTGAAGGTGAGCGCCCCACATACTGTGGTCGAAAGGTAGCAGGCCTCACCGGGCCTCCCTGAAGGTGAGTTCCCACATACTGTGGTTATCAGGTAGTTGGCCACTCTGGGCCTCCCTGAAGGTGGAGCACCCCACATACTGTGGTTATCAGGTAGTAGGCCTCACAGGCCTCCCTGAAGGCGAATTCCCACTTAAGTTGGCTATCAGGTAGTAGGCCTCTCCGGGCCTCCCTGTAACGTTTCCCTAATGGTGCTGGGTTTATGAAGCTAGTGGCCTCTTGCTATCAGTTTCAGCTAGCCTTAATAGGCAGCTGCTGAAGGCGAGCTTGCGCCCTGGCTCGCTAAAGTGTTTATTCTCTGCTATTGGTTCCCTCCCGGAACTTTTCCTGCCTACAGCCTGGTTTGCCTACCAGGCAGACCTTGTGCTCCCCTCACTGAGGGTCTCTAGGAGCATGCGGCTTCCTGAGTCTGGTCAGACGGTCGTAGGCCTCTCGAGAGGCCTCCCAGTTAGATCAGCCCTTAGGCCTTCACAGGCCTCCTCGGTGTTTTGAAACACAGACACTGGGTTGATCCGTGGATCGAGTAGAGAAACTCCCCTCGCTAGCAAGGGTCTAAAAGCACTATGCTGAGTCATACTCTCCGGGATATCCCGTCTCTGAGATCCGGGCCGAGTGGTTCACTGCCAGCTTCGCAGTCCCTCGGGTTGGATGCCTTACTTAAGGCTTTTGTCCAGAGGCTCTGTCTTCAGACAGACAGGATTTGGCCAGACTAAGTGTCTACGTTCTGACGCCAGGTCAGGCCGTCCTGGTGGCACTTCGGGGTGAGTACGTTCCCCTGAATAGTGACTGGCTGGGGTTCCTTCGGGTTCCCTAGCCACATTACCTAGAAGGGACCCCTTCTAATTGAAGTTGTGGTCCTAGGCCTTTGAGCAGGCCCAGGTAGGCCTTTCATTTAACTATGTTAATGAAGGTTTTTCTGTGAGGCTTTTAGCTTAGGCTATGACCGTAGGGGATGCTGTCACTGACAGCCCAGTGTGACCTGAGGGTGAGTGGTTCTAGCATTTCATTTGAATTTGCTGGTTCGGACAGTTGTCACTGCCCTTGGGCATGCACTCCCCTCAGCATGGCGGCTTGGGTATTTCGTTCCCCATAACGTCGATGACGTATTGTTGAGTTCCCTTCGAAAGGGTACGTCTCAGGTTACGACTGTAACCTTTGTTCCCTGAGAACAGGGAACGAGACAATACGTCTCCCTGCCATGCCTCGGGGCTTGCCTACCGTACAGTCCCTTCAGACGATAAGGTGATTTGTCATGTTTGCAAGGTGCCCTTATATACTTCCAGGTTGCACGTTAATCATTCACGTTAATGATTCACGGGCTGTCGCCGGTCAATGTGATTGACGTGATTTGATAGTGATTTCAGACACCTGTCACGCCTGAGGCGTTCCCCCATAACGTCGATGACGTATTGTCTCGTTCCCTGTTCTCAGGGAACAAAGGTTACAGTCGTAACCTGAGACGTTTTTTGTAATTTCACACAAGAATAGGAACTTTTACATTATGACGATGTAACCACAATTAGGCTACATTACATCTGTAAAATATTACATCTATGCACTTACTCAGTATGATTCTCGATCGCACTGAGAACTGAACGACAAAAAAAAAAAAAAAAAAAAAGAACTGAACGACACCTGCTGGAGAAGGAGAAGGTGATGGAGCCACATTCCTAAAAAACAAAACGAAAAAACTGTCAGCACATTATCCAAAGAAAACTGATGAACAATTTATGGGTATGGATGCACAATGTATGTATATATCTGTTGATGGACGGAGAAACATCTATTGATGGGCCGTATAGACCGCGTCACCGCGAGTATCTGTTTATGGCCCATATAGACGCACGCATTTACTGATACACTCAATGAACGGATCGTTCGCGAACGACACATCACTACATTTCAAACATTTACACATCTATTCACAAACATCTGTCTGTGCATAAGGGAGTATTTACACATGATAAGTAGGCTAGTGTCATAGACTAACCAAAACTGAACATTTATATATAAAAAAATATATTGTATTTAGACAGTATCACATATTTTACCGGACACTGAAACATATTTCTCTCAATCACATTATATAACCTATATGTAGTAGGCTAATATCAGATTTAAAAAGTTTACACGAGCGTATAGGCCTAACGTTAGACGAATGTTAGGGATATTGTGAGGTAATCTTTCCTATGTCAAAAGCTAGCCAAATCTATGCAAAATATAGTCTGAAAATTCATTTGAGCTCTATGATCAGAAAATGAATTATATAACACTAAACAACTTACTCCGAACTTGTATCCTCGGCGGGGTCAATTCGTCCTTCAAAATGGAGCCGTTCGTCGTCCGAGTTTCAAATTCCTCTGAAGAAAAGGTGAATTCTTCCCCGCTGTCCATAATCCTCTAAAGGAGTAGCGTGCCATCCTCAAAACGCGATGAACTATCAGTGAATCTGATGAAGAAACTTTGTGTTGTTATGGCATTGATCGGGGGCCGTGCCGCGTGTGCGATGCATAGATCACCTATTTACCATGTGAAAAGCTCTGGGGGTGTGGCGGCCTCAGCTCATTAAAGATAATGAAGGGAGAACGAAAAAATGGACCTCTCCTTGGTTTCAAACGGATTGCATAAACTGAGAATATTTGTTTTTATATATAAATTACTTCATTTAAAAGAAGAGAATTCAAGCTTCATAAAGAAAAATCTCTCGTGCCTGTGTGACAAGTAATCGCGGAGTTACAGTTAATCTTAGGACACGTTTCAGAATGGACTTCACTGACAGAGAGAACGCAGAACTCGCATCATGTTTGTTTTTCTTTATTTGGTGAAAAGCACAACACTTTGTTTTTATTGTGAGTATCCACAAAAAAAAAAGAAACTTAACAGGATCTAATGATGTATAACACTTATATGTAAGATCAAAATCAACCGAGTATTTTGAGTCTCTTTTGCACTGATAAGAAAAAAAGCGAGCAGATCACACCGGCGTGATTGCCGACCCCAGAGGGTTAAACAGTTCTCCTGCTCGCATGGTCTCTACTAGAGGGTAGGGACTTGCTCGCTTTCGGTAAACAACTTGTGCCTGGAATTTGGGCCGGCTAACTCTCACTAGCTGAGACCCTAGCCTGGATATGTGCCCAAGGTTCCTACCTCTCCCTTGATCTGGGACCAGGTGGTGAGCCTGCAAGCGCTGCCTGGAGGAGGCAGACCCAGCTCTGGCTTTCTCTGTCCATCCGCTTCATTGCGGTTTTACATGCACAGAACGCAAGCCTTAGGACCTCAGACCAGCTCTTATCTGTTTAGGAAATCAGCATGGAGGGAATGCTGTTTCCAAGCGAGGTTGGCCCACTGAAATGTGGCTGCCTTCATCTTGGTGAAATTCCCGAGATGCACATGTCCACTTAAGCCTAGTTCACACTACATGATTTTAAGCCCGATTTAAGCCCGATTTGCAAATCGTTGAGCTCACCGACAGGTCAGGGTGTTATCGCGTGCAAATCGCGGGAGATTAGCGGGCGATGAACGCTCGCCAATCTGTTAGTATGAAAGAGCCAACAACGCATCAAAGACACTCGCAGACGACTCGCAGAGTCGCCGAGCCCAGAAAAATATCTAGCATGCTAGATATCCAGAGCTGTCGCACGACTCAAGCTCACGTGATGTCATAAGCTACAGCCAATCAGAGCAGGGCATGTTCGCGTGTTGTGTTCTTCTTCGTGTTCTTCGCTGGGTATTGGCGCGTACTGTTTCGCGTCATTTCCGGTTCGTGTTATCGCGTGATTTTTCGTGACAATACGTGGTTTGTAGACAAGATAGAATCGTTGGGTGACAGAGTTGTTGTCAACTCGTGTAGTGCGTTACCTCCTGTTGCGGATCAATCACGTTGTACAAACACTCCTGATTTCACAGAGAGCAAGTCATGTAGTGTGAACCGCACAGTTCAGCCCAACGTTTTAAAATCATGTAGTGTGAACTAGGCTTTAGATGGTGAGCTCCTCTTAAATGAGTGTGTGCTCCCGCTTAGGCGTTGACACAGAGTGCTTCGCTGACAGATATTCTAGAGTTGGGGGCTGGGCAACACCTTAGTCGAACCGCTGCTTCCCGTGGGCTCCCTTCACATGAAGCCAGTTTCACTGTAAGCCCGGTTCGTTGTGTCGGCTTGCTGCGCCATTCCCCTCCTATGGACTGGATCCATGTGCAATTCTTGCTCCAGTTGAGTTCCCCTTTTTAGCCGAACCCTGTCGAGTTCCTCCATACCCTAAGGCCTATCACTCGTATGCACTGGTGGAATCTGTGTTAGGCTGGGTCCATATGCTGTGATCCCTACGGCGATCCCATATGTGTCTTCCCTTGGCAGAGCCTGCTCTTCCATCACTGTCCGGTTGAGTCTCCCCCTATCTTAGGCTGGAGCCACCCCAGTGACATTCCATATGTTGTACTGCCCAATAATCCGCCCAGTTCATATGTGTATTCTCCACATGTTACCTCCCTTCGGGCGGGATGTGGCTTACGCAGCGTCCCTTCCTTCCTTACAGGGAGCACTTTGCCAGTGGTCCTGTAGGAACAGCAGTGACTTCCCTGGCCTAAGCCCTGTCCCTTCCCGCCTTAAATTGCGGGGTGGTCTGGAGGCTTTTGTCTAGGCACTGGAAGGTGGCAGCTTTAGTGGTGTGTTCAATGGTTATCCCTAGGGCTGCAACTAACGATTATTTTGATAATCGATTAATCGGACGATTATTTTTCCGATTAATCGATTAATCGGATAAAATCCCAATTTGATTTTTTGTTTATTATAACTAAATAAAACCCTAAATCAGGGTTGTGGTGAGCAGGACGAGGCCGAGGGACGTGAGAGATGCGAGACCGGTGCGTCTCACAGGTGTCGTTCATTATCACTCACGCCACCGGCCTCTCACGTCCCTCGGCCTCGTCCTGCTCGCCACAAGGGTATTTATGTGTAAAAGTGTACTTTAAAAAGTGCAAAAGCCACACATTGAGTTTTACTAATATCAATATTTGCTTTGATTTTAATGATAATTGCTAATGGCAAGTTGACAACCATGATTAATGTAAAATTAATTAAAAATTATATCCAACATATGTTTTAGCAATTTTTGTTAAAACAAATTTACACAGACATGTTGTTCAGATGTGAAGATATAAACTAAAAACATCTCAAATATATAATTCATTTAATTTTTATTTTAAATTAATGGAATTATAAGGATAATAGATAAAATAAATATAGAAAGACTGAAAACAAGCGTGAAAACAAGCGTGTGAACATAGAGCCGTGGTAGATCACGTTTGAAAAACAATTAAAACTTAATATTAGACAAATGCTATAAAAAGAACGGGATGGAGGTACGCAGCAAGCTAACAGGGTTGATTAAAAGGACAGGAAAAATTATGCATTAGTGCACAAGCATTCGCTGAAAACCACTGAGTACAGTGACTAAAAACAATCTTTTACTGCTGCTGTTTTTAACTGCCTTTATATTTAGTGCTTCACTTTGTAAACACCGTTTTAATTTAACCTATTTCTGCGGAAGCGCTATTTTAATCCATCACTTATGTTGCGAGCGAACTGATTGCGCAACCTGATGCTCGAGACAAAATACAGACATCCCAAGTCTCGCGGAAGATCCGGGAGTCTCCCGCATATTGATAGCGGCTCCCTGATGCCCGCAAATTAGTTCAAACTCCCGGAATCTAGAGCGCGCGAGCAAGAGCGCGCATGCGAGACAGAAGAGACTGTGCTCCAAACATAGACTGTAAACAAGATCTCGGTCTCTGCGCGCACAACAGATCGGCGAAGGGAGAGAGACCTTGCGTGTGTCTCATGAAGCGCAGCGCATGTAAGACAGAGAGCATCATGATTGGCCCGTTTCAACCAATCACCAGTAAACGCTTCCCGTGACGTAAGCAGACCAACTAATCGATAATGACATTCGTTGACAACTATTTTAATAATCGATTTTAATCGATTAAATCGATTAGTTGTTTCAGCCCTAGTTATCCCCATTCAGTCGTCGTCGACTACGTCTGACGTTCTCGACTGAAAGGGAACGTCCTGGTTGCGTATACAACCCCCGTTCCCTGAAGGAGGAGAACTCGCCCCCTCGCCATTACTGCTGGACCACCGCTGACTCCAAGTTACGCTCGGCTCCTCAGCGAAAAAGCAACTAGTGATTGCATCCACTTCCGTATTTATGGTCAAGGGGTTATTTAAATTTTGGGTTATGCCTTATGGTCTCCGAAACGAAGCCGCCACTTTACAGAGACTGATGGAAAAGGTTTTGGCAGAGGTGAGAGGACAATTCTGTTTCATATACATAATCGACGACATAATCATTTACTCCAAATCATTGGAAGAACACCTCAATCATCTTAATATAATTTTTCAAAGGCTCTCTCAGGCCAACCTTACCCTCAACATGAAGAAATGCCATTTCTTCAAAAGACAACTTAAATTCTTGGGACATATCATCTCTGGAAAAGGAGTGGAGGTTGACCGAGAAAAGGCAGAAGCCGTTGCTCAGTATTCTACACCCACTGACCTTAAAATGCTACAACGATTTCTCGGACTTGCAGGTTGGTACCATACATTTATTCCCCACTTTGTAGATATCACAGCTCACCTTAACAACCTAAAGAAAAAAGTGGTAAAATGGGGCTGGACCCCTGAATGCCTGGACAGCTTTGATAACATTAAGCAATCTCTCCTGAATCCACCTGTACTGATACAACCGGATTTCACAAAGCGGTTTCAAGTACACTGACGCAAGCGATGTGGGTCTAGCGGCCATACTCAGTCAGCTAACCTTTAATGGAGAAAAGGTGATTGCTTACTGTACGTTCACACCGCCGCCGACTTGAGCGTCAAAGAAGCTCTGGCCGCTCTGTCAAGGACGCTTGTCAAAAAGCACGGGGAATCTCGTTGACGCTTTGGACGCTCTGACGTAGCAGGGAGAATAGAAGTGTCACAACATGAAATGTAATAAACAGAAAAAAACAAGCAATACATTGAAGAAACCTTTTATAATGACAGCATTTTTATAACCGTTTTGGTCACATTTGGTCGGGGAAAAAAAAAATAATTAGCTATTATTATTATTATTTGCATTAGGCTATTATTTGCATTAGTGCAATTGGTCAAATCGTTTGTCACCGTGAGCGTGAATTGCATTCCCGCTTAAAACGAGCGTTAGTAAATATTTCAAATAAAAGTTGCGCTCATTCTCAAATGTGTATCACTGGATCATTATGGAAAATCGCGAAGTTGTTGTGTTTGGTGCTGCTTTACTGTATTTGCGGAGAAGACGTCGGACGTCAACTATCCCAGCTATTTTATCCCATGCCTGTTCTTTTGTAACTGGTCTCTGTAAGCAAACAACGTCATATCATATATGATAGGAATCCCAGCAACAGCGATTATCAGCTTCTCCTCCATTTTGGTTGCTGGCGTTTTGCCGCTGCTTGCCGCTGAACCGCGTCATAGCTCATTACCATAAAGTTGAGCTTCTTTCAACTTTCAGATTGACGCTCAAAACGCTCAAAACGCCCAAAACGCGACGCCGAGGGATTTGACGCTCCTTGCAGCTAAGAGAAGCCAGCTTCCATTGAAAATGAATGACTTCCGGCCGCTTTAGAAGCTCAAGTCGGCGGCGGTGTGAACGTACAGTTATGCGTCACGAACTCTGCGAAGAGCAGAGAATAACTACTCCACGTCTGAAAAGGAATGCTTGGCAGTTGTCTGGGCAGTGGAAAAGTGGAGACACTACTTGGAAGGTAGGAGGTTTGATATCTATACAGACCATGCTGCTCTAGCTTGGCCCTTTAATTATCCCAAGACCAGCTCCCGCCTGACCCGTTGGACCCTACGCTTGCAGCAGTTTGAGTTTCAGGTTCATCATAGGAAAGGATGTCTAAACCTAGATCCTGAGGCCTTATCCAGATCACTTGAACCGGTGAGTGGAAAGGAGGCAATGTGTTTAGCAATAACAACACCAAAACATCCTTCTGACATCCCACACACCATGGACGAAAATAGCTCAAGCCCAACAACAAGATGGAAGCCGTTACTCGTCTGCAGGCTGATAAAAAAATGAGAAATGCAAAAAAATCCACAAATTGCATTTGAAGTCTTCCAAAGTGTTTTATACCGTAAAGTGCCGTTGAAGAATAATGGGAATAAGTTCCAGGGTGTAGTACCTCAAACGTTAATTCCTGGATTTCTCCATTACTTCCACGATAACCCTTTGGGGGGACACCTGGGTCAATTGAAAATGTTGCTGCGTCTGTTAGAAGTGTCAAGGTGGCCTACGGTGCGTAAAGATGTATGGCAGTATGTGAAAGGATGTAATAACGGTCAACAATACAAACAGAGCAATACTAAACCCAGCGGGCTCCTTCAAACCACTGAAGTAACAGAACCTGGACAGATGCTGGGGGTGGACTTGATGGGACCTTTCCCAAGTAGCAAAAAACAAAACACCTCAAAACACTCTGCTTTTCATTGTGGATTATTACTCGAAATGGGTAGAATTATTTCCCCTGCAATATAGTAAAGCTCCAAAGACAGTTAGGATATTGAGGGACGAAATATTTACCCGCTGGGGAGTTCCAAAATACCTTGTGTCCGATCGGGGTGCCCAATTTACACCCAGTTTGATGTCTGATCTTTGTAAGACTTGGGGATGTATCCAAAAGTTAACCACCAGTTATCATCCACAAACCAATCTTACCAAGCATATAAACCAAACTTTAAAGACCATGATAGCTTCATATGTGGGACAATACCATTAGTTATGGGATCAATGGCTGGTTGAGTTCTGTTTTGCTATTAATGCTGCTTATCAGGAGACAACGGGCAAAACACCAGCCGAGTTGATGATTGGTAGACAGCACCAGGGAATGACAGAAGATCATGACAGAGGAAATTAGGAAGAGAGTCAAGGTCCAGAAGAACAGACAAGCAAGGTACTACAATTTACGGAGGAAAGATACGCAGTTTCAGCCGGGTGATGTCGTCTGGGTGAAAACTCATCCTCTTTCGTCGCTAAAAACAAGTACTCTGCTAAGCTAGCGCCCAAATGGGAGGGTCCAGCTGAGATAATAAAGAAATTGGGGCCAGTAAATTATACCATTCAGTGGGGCAATCCTCCAAAAACAGACAATATAAATGTTGTGAATCTTAAATGCTGGTAGGTTACGGCCGCTCTCCTATAATGCCGTCTGCTGGGGGTGGGGTCTATGTAGCAAAGCCTCATACGGAATAGATGATTTATATTGTGATTGACCTATGTATTATAATGTCTGTATGGTATGTTGTTTCCTATGTGTATTGGCCTTTAACTCTGTAACGAACTCTCGCGAGACGGAGAGTGGGTTTGCGCATAGCACAAGTGTCGTCATCCAAAAGCGGAAGATTGTAGTACATAGGGAGCGAACATATACGTGAGAGGGGCGCGATTGTTTGGAAGATCATATCAAACCCCGGGACTTTGGAGTGGACGAGACGTTGGGAACGAAAGATGTCGGTGGATTGTTTATCTGTATCATTGTGGAGCTTTTTGGGATTCGATTGCTCACCTTTGAGGTACGGACACGGTCTGCACGAAGCTGCTCACAGACTTTTCTGCCATGTCGGTGAGACTGATTCAACTTAATAGGCCTATGAATATGCTAGACTGAAAAACTATATGCTCTCATGTCCGCTCTTATATGAAAACACACGCGTGCGGGGTTATTGTGTCTTTGTAAAGTTGTGTAAATCTGTTATCTATACACTTTGTTGCATGAACAAATTGAGTGTGATATTTTGCCTCCTTTATTTACTTCCTCTAGAAAAAAGATCTATGATTTCTCTTGATGTAAATTTCTCAGTATATATCGGGGAAGTGTTACAATATGACTGATTGAATAATTAAATTCACAGTGTCAACAAAATAATTTATCAAATTTTTCCCTATTAGTTTAAATATGGTATGATGTGTCTCGTCTGTCTCATATCAACACAACATACTGCCCACATGTCCACTACGGCAAATAACGCGTATGTACACCTGTGATGAAGGGCAGTGTAGCATTACCCCTCTCCCCTCCTCCTCTGCAGTATGACATGTATGCAACATGGGTGGGATGTGCCTGTGTGTGCTATCCGCACTGCTCCCTTCATGCATTACATCCCCCCACCACACACACACACATACACATTTCACAGGGTGTGGCACTCTGACACTTTTATCTCTCACCATCTTAATCCTGTTCCTTGCTTTCCCCAACCTTATATTTTTCTCTGCCATTATTTTCTCACCCTCTCAACATTTAGAAATAGTCCTCACATCAAAATCAAAAATGTATATATAAATGCATACAATGTACACAAATGGTCCTCTCCTTCAGTTGTATGTCTTCATAGTTTTAATTAAATATTAGGCAGTTTGCTAAATAATAACACTTCATTTTGTTAGTGTTTTTGTCATATTCTGGAATTGTTCATGTGTATCAAGACAATGAGACCTTATCTCTTAGCTGAACTTTGATGATTCTCTCTCTCTCTCTCTCTCTCTCTCTCTCTCTCTCTCTCTGTGTGTGTGTGTGTGTGTGTGTGTTTGTGTGTGTGTGTGATACTGGTAAACCCTACGTTTGGTACCAAACATAGGGTTTGGTACTGGTAAACCATACGTTTGGTACCAAACAAAGATAAAATAATTTTTTCCTTGTGGAGTTCACTGTAAAAACAAATATTTAAAATAACGGTAAATTACTGGCAGCACAGTCGCCAGCAATCTCCTGTAATTGTACAGTATTCATACTGTGAATTTTGGTAGCGCTTTAAATTACAGCCCAAAAAAGTACTCCATAAGTCAAAATAATTTACAGCGTACCTTCCAGAAATTATAGTGTACCTATAAAGTAAATATAAGGGATATAGGGTTGGGTACCGAAACGCGGTGCCAATAGGGAACCGGTTCCGACGTAAACGGTAGTAACCAGACCGAACAAGAACGACAATTTCGGTGCCTGAGTCTCTGTGTCATGAGGCGCACACACGCAAAGTCTCTCGCTCTCTCCCTCGTGCGCGCACTATATGGGTTGGAGCACAGTCTGTTCTGTCTCGCATGCGCGCTCTTGCTCGCTCGCTCTAGATTCCGGGAGATTTTAACTAATTTGCGGGCATCAGGGAGCCGTTATCAATATGCGGGAGACTCCCGGAACGTCTGCTGATAGCGAGGGGATTAATGCAGATGCCGAAGACAAAACGCTCCAAGGTTTGGCTGCATTTCGCGTGTAAAATTACGAGTCAGAACGCCCTCTAGGTGATGGCGCGGACGCCGCCTTGACGCTACGTCATATTATATTAGCGCGCGCATCATCTGCTCCTCAGATTTCTCTGCCGAAAAAGGCAGCTTGTCGGCAGCGCGAGGAGTTTGGCAGGGAACGCAGCGTCTCGTTCCCTATTTAGAGAACATGGGTTACACCAGTAACCAGAGATGTTCTCTTTCATTGGTTTACTCAAAGCTGCGTAAGACGCAGTGGGAACGAAATACCAAATTCGCCAAGCTAAGCGCTGCGTAACTAGTACAATGACCAGATAACAACTAACAACATCAACTCATCTAACTTCAAGCAGACAAAACATGGGAACCTGTAGCCATGTCGATATTAGATTACCCTGATTGTAATCTCTATTAATCTCCAGTGTTATTACATTGTTTGATACAATATTGTTTTATTTGATATTATGTAAATGTGAATTTTTATTTTATATTGGTTTATTTATTGTTACCATACGTTACTTGTATTTATATTGTTTAAAGATTTAAGTTACTATTGTGTCCAGTTTGGCCCTGTAAATAAAAGGGTATTATTTTTTGACAAAGTCTGAGCGGTTTCGTTTTCTTAAGTACCGTTTCAGGCACCGTTTAAGCACCGGAACCGTTTAAAAAATACCGAGTAGGTACTGGTATCGGATAAAACCCAACCGATACCCAACCCTAGGGATATATAATAAATGTAATGTACCTATAAGGGAACAATATGTAAAGTTTGGGGAATAAAGGGGTAACCAGGAAAATGAACAAATTATTTATAATGGCAGTATTTTAGAACTAAGGGGTACTTATTCTACTGTTATGATTGGCAACAATCTTATTTTAGTCAGCAATTTAGTGAGAACATAAACTGCGTACCTTTTTATAATAATAGTGCACCAAACACACACTTTTTTTTAATTCTAGAGTACATAGTGCATTTATATAGTTTTTTTATAGCAAAGTGCATGGATTAAGTTTGGTCTTCCTGGTTTCAATAAAAGTTCTATTGCAAGTTCTATTACAACTTTTGTTTTTAAATACTATACTCTTGTTCCATGTAGTTACAGGGTAAGTGTGACATATGCGGGCTGTAAATTAAAGTGGTGATTGTTACCCTCTTGTTCCATGAAGTTACAAGTGTAGATACAATAAAAATGCATGCACACAATCTGATATCACTGACTCGGAAAACTGTATTTTAAAAAAAACTAATTTCATAGCATATTTACAACACATCTCATTAATGTAAAACAAGTTTGTTTTTGTTTTTACCATTTTTAAATCCTAAATTCCTGACAAAAAGTTGCATGTTTTGTCCCCTTTTTTGTTCCCTATCAGTCGGTCACTATTACATACGTCGTGACCGACGAATAGGAATCTCGCTATAGAGGCCAATCTACTTCGAGTAAAACTAAAACAAGCCAATACACATTGGCGTGCAATTTGCATTAGCTGCTCAGCCTTCCAGTGTGGGTATATAATTAGCAGAAGGTGCGATTGCACTTCAGCTTTTTGCTTCGGAGCCAAGCACTTCGATGCCTCTACTTCACTGTGTGAATTCACTACAGAGTGTGTCTTCAACGAGCCTTCTGGACCTCTCCTTCCTGGTGCGGGTGTTACAGCACAGCAGCACGAGTAGTCTTCTTTCTCTTCTCTCTCTCTTCTCTGTCTTTTTGGTTTTTTGGCTTTGAGCAAAACAAAAAAAGCTGTTTTTACAGCTGGTAAGACCTTCCAACGAAAGAGAGAGACAGCACACAGACAGGTGCACATTCCTGTCTGTGTTCGCAGTGACTGTTCCCCCTGCGTGCTTCAGCACCACTGAGAGCAGTCCCTAAAAGAGCTTACACAGATAGAACGCATCTTTTAAAAGATGACTTTCTATCTGTGTGTTTCTGGAAGTGGTCGTTGCCTGGGGTCACGGGATGGTCACGATCGCTGCCTCGTGTGTCTGGGCCTTGAACACGCTGAGGCAGCTTTTGTGTATGAGTCATGTACCCATTGTGGGAAGATGACCATTGCGGAGCTGCGAACGAGACTGTATTTCCTGCAAAGGGGTGGAGTCCCTGTGCCTCTGCCTCGATCCAACCCTCCCCAGAGGGTTGCTTCGGGCAGTGACATGGGAGACCTGAGGATCACGGTGAGCACGCTTCCTCATCCCTCTCACGCTCCGCAGCCAGTTGAGCCACCAAAGGAACGTGCTGGACCATCCTCGAGGTGCGTACCAGTCATTTCCTTTTGTGCTCCCCGTGACGATCAGAGGCCGATCTCTGCATCGGAGGGTGGGTCAAACTTCTCCGTGGACGACGACTCGGCGTCCCCACAAGTTTCGGGCTATCCACTCCACTACAGTGAGAGCACCCGATGCCCATGTCTTGCGTGCAGAGATCGCAGTCCTACTGGCAAAGGACGCGATAGAGCCGGTCCCTCCAGCCGATATGAGGTCAGGGTACTACAGTCCCCACTTCATTGTACCCAAGACGGGTTACGATCGATCTTGGGCCTGCAAGTTTTGAATCTGAGTCTTCACAAGCTATCGTTCAAAATGCTCACGCAGAAACGCATTTTCGAATGCATCCGTTCCCGAGATTGGTTTGCAGCGATCGACCTGGAGGACACATACTTTCATGTCTCGATTATTCCTCGACACAGACCATTTCTGCGCTTTGCGTTCAATGGTCGAGCATATCTGTACAAGGTCCTTCCCTTCGGGCTGTCCCTGTCTCCCCGTGACTTCACGAAAGTCACGGAAGGGGCCCTTGTTCCCATGAGAGAACAGGGCGTGCGCATCCTCAACTATCTCGATGACTGGCTCAAACTAGCGCACTCTCGCGATCAGTTATGCGAACACTGGGACCTCGTGCTCAGGCACCTCAGCCAGCTGGGTCTTCAGGTCAACTGGGTAAAGAGCAAACTCGCCCCTGTACAGAGGATCTCTTTTCTCGGTATGGAGTTGGATTCGGTCGCACAGACAGCGCGCCTCACAGAGGAACACGCTCAGTCGGTGCTAAACTGCTTGAACACGTTCAAAGGCAGGACGGCGGTCCCACTGAAATTATTTCAGAGGCTCCTGGGGCATATGGCAGTGGCAGCAGCGGTATCCCCGCTCGGACTGCTTCATATCAGACCGCTTCAGCACTGGCTTCACGGCCGAGTCCCGAGATGGGCACGGCATCACAGCACTCACCAGGTGGCAATCACACCGGCGTGCCGCCAGACCTTCAGCCCGTGGTCAGACCCCTCACTCCTGCGGACAGGAGTCCCCTTGGAACAGGTGTCCAGGCATGCTGTGGTATTCACAGATGCCTCTGCCACCGGCTGGGGTGCCACGTACAACAGGCATGCAGAGTCAGGGGTGTGGATGGGCCCCCAACTGTTTGGCACATCAATTGCCTCGAGTTGCTAGCAGTACGTCTCGCTCTGATCCGCTTGAAAAGGCCGCTTCAGGGCAGGGACGTGCTGGTCCGTACAGACAACACTGCGACCATTGCGTACATCAACCGACAAGGTGGTCTACGCTCCCGTCGCATGTTGCAACTCGCCCGCCATCTCCTCCTCTGGAGTCAGAAGCATCTGAGGTTGCTTCGAGCCATGTATGTCCCCGGTGTGCTCAACTTTGTGGCCGACAAGCTATCACAAGCTGTGCTGCCGGAAGAATGGCGACTCCATTCCCAGGTGGTTCAGTTGATCTGGAGAGAGTACGGGGAGGCTCAGGTATACCTGTTTGCCTCCTCAGAGACCTCCCACTGCCAGCTGCTTTACTCCCTGACCGAGGGAACACTCGTCACGGATGCACTGGCACACAGCTGGGCCCGGGGCCTCCGCAAATATGCGTTTCCCCCAGTGAGCCTACTTGCACAGACAGTGTGCAAAGTCAGGGAGAACGAGGAGCAGGTCTTTCTGGTGGCTCCCTATTGGCCCACCCGGACTTGGTTCCCAGAACTCATGCTCCTCGTGACAGTCCCTCCCTGGCCCATTCCTCTGAGGAAGGATATTCTGACTCCCGCGGCACCCGCGTACAGACTTCTGGAAACTCCATGTCTGGTCCCTGGACGGTTGCCCACTCCACAAGAGGCGTTGCATGCCTCCTGTGTTCTCACCCCAAACGGGTAGAAGCACCAAGAGGCCCCGCTCTGTCGGCTTGCTGCACCCTACTGTTCCCCCATTATTTCTCCAGAGTGAAAAACCTGTTGAGTCCACCAACACCCTCGGCCCGGACATGGCAGAGCGTCCGGCGCCAGGCCTTTATCTGCTGGATCCTTGAGAACCGGATCTAGGCTGGGTCCCATATGTGTGACCCTACGGGGATCCAATATGTGTATATTCTCTATGGCTGCTCCTAACGGAAGCCTTCGTCTTTCCCTTGGGCTAAGTCACCCACTATTCATATGTATTACAGCCTTCGGGCTAGTCCATCTGTATTCCCCATATAACTCCTTGAAGAAAGTGGCTTACGCAGCGTTCTCCTTCCTAACAGAAGGGTGTGCTTCCTAGACGTACGTCCCGTCGCCGGGGCGGACAGCTTTTCAGGCTTGGCTCCTCAGCAATACACTGAAGCGCAATCGCACCTGCTGCTCATTATATACTCGCGCTGCGAGGCTGAGCAGCTGATGCAAATGATTGCACGTCAATGTGTATTGGCTTGTTTTAGTTTCACTCGAAGTAGATTGGCCTCTCTAGCGAGATTCCTATTCGTCGGTCACTACGTACGTGTCCGTTCACTCCTTCAGGGAACGAGGGTTACCATATGTAATCGAGATGTTTCTCTTGCTTGGCTTCTTCCTCCTCTTGTTCCTCTTCTTCTTTTTCTTTCTTTACACTGATAAATCTTAAGAAGGAATCCCATGTCTCTTGCTATTCTGTATTATGTATTAAAAGAAAATCCAATGCACCCAGAAATGTTCTTATAATTTACTCATCTTTTACCCTCATGAGATGTATAGGACTTTCTTTCTTCAGATGAAGTCAAACAAAGGTTTTTAGAAAAATAAATCCTCTCTGAGATTACATATAATGCAAGCTCATGCTAAAAGTTGAAGCATTAAACAGGACATACATGAATAAATATGGTAATCCATATGACCCCAATGTATGAATCAATGTCTTCTGAAGTGAAACAATAAGTGTTTGTAAATATTAATATTTCAAAATTTTTAAACTGTAGACTATTGTATCCGACCAACTGTCACTTACATGTGTATGAGAGGGTTGAGTTCACGCTTGATGTAAGGTGATGTAAGCGCTTCGAGAAACTTACTCGAAAAGTCACGCTGAAGTCAGATATCGCTAATTTTTTTTAAATTAATGCTCACATCAAAATACAAAAAACGCGTCTATGTAGCATACGTCTTCATGGCAGACAATAACAATGAGAAACAGACAGTACAGAGACACCAGGGGCACGTTCAAGTTCAAAACGGTGCGCAACGTTTTGCTACGGTTTCCGGGTTGAACGCCATGTTTCCTGGAAACGGCGTGCGCCGGTGTGCAAAGGGGTTTGAAATGCGTTTTCTCTTGTTTGGTGGGTGTGTCAGAACTGCAGTCCAATCAGCAGCAACATGTATATAAAGCACGCGGTCTTAAAGTGAACTCGCACAATGGGTTCAAGCAAGAAAAGTGATTTACAAATGTGTTCGATGCAGCTCGGTATACGCAACAACTGAGGATATTAGAAGACATGTTTGTCGTAAGTTTTATTGTAAAAATTTAGGATATCAACATAATGATGTAGTTGTTTATATTTTTAGCTTCATTGCAAGTGTATGACATTTGGTATAGAAATAAACAATGGTAATTAAGTGCTTTTCCTAAAAATGAGAAAGAAAATACAGGGTATTAAAACAGTATGAACTACAAATAAAGTATGTGAGGCTAAATAGATGCGTTTTAGTCTGAATTAGGTAAGATGTGTGCTTCCAATTCAGTTTCAGCAATCCCTTCACTCGATTGTGATGTTCTCTTGTGTTCTGGGCGGCAGTGCAGTCAGGGCCGGCTCTAGCCCTTTGGTTGCCCTAGGCGAGATTGATTTTTAGCGCCCCCAATTAAAATGATGAGTATTTATTAAACTAAACAAAAATGCTCTTATAATCACTCCAAAACTTCAACAAATTGAAGGATCATCTGTAATAAATTGTTCATACAAATGCTACAAATAACGTTCAAGGATATTTCTATCACCCTACATAGTTGCATTGTAGCTACAAATACATTTTATCTGACCATGTAACTTGTAGTAGATAAATTACAATTACTACCACCACTACTATTATTATTAATCATTAGGCTGCTACAAGGCTAAGGAGGTTTCGGTGCCCCCGTAAGAAAATGTTGTGCATTTTAATGTTTAATTCATGTTTAAATCAAATTTTAATGCTAAATTCATCAATCTGGTGCAATTAAGTGTGCAAATTGAACAAAGAAAAATGCAAACCCCTTTTAGTTACAGTGTCTGTCTACATTACACTACTACATAATAGGCTATGTAAAACAAATGCAGTGAAAAATAAAGGAAACTTTCATAATTAGTTTTGTACAAATTGCTATACTTGTAAGTAAGCTATACTTGGAAGCAACTCAGCGCTGCCAATTAAGCAAAACAAAACGAATGGGCTGCCGATGTACAAGTTTTATGGGGCGTTAAGACAAAAAATAAATAAAGGCGGCCCAAAAAGCACGTCGGTCACCGGGAATCTCCCGGTAATCCCGATGGCCAGTTGGCTTAAATGCCTGTGCACAACACTAAGTAGCCTACATTTATTTCGTTTGACACCTTAATGGCTGAGATGAGAAGACTTACCTTTATACTGGGCTTTCTTTTGATTTTGTTGCTTTCTCTGTTTTCGTCCCTGTGCACCAGAGGGTTTATACCGCTTCATTTTCGATCAACGCGCCAGCAGCTGAGCACTTGCCTAACGTAACGTAACGCAACCCCCCGGAAATGATCAACAATAATCATCCATTCAATCTAATAATCAGTAATTAAGTAAGTAATTAAATGTGTGGCTGAGGGGCGCCTTAGGATGATCATGTTTAAAAAACATATTTTTGTTTCGCTTCTCATTCTAACTCTGTCATTTCTCGATTAATGGGAAGTAGCAGAGAATGTGAAGTAGGTCAAGGGCGACCCTAGAGCGTGCCCGCGCCCCCAGCACATTTGTCGCCCTAGGCAACCGCCTAGTTCGCCTATAGCAATCGCCGGCCCTGAGTGCAGTAACTGTAACATCGGGCATATTTTGTAGTATTAAACATATTTATACTGACTTCATCAGGCTCCGAAAATTCTTCACAAAGAACACAAAGAATGGCCTTTCTCAGCTGCCATAGTTGCAACTCTTGCGTCATCAGAACAGTGTGTTCAAAGCATCACCGTTTCTGTTGTGCAACGTTTTGTCGGGGCTGAACGCAGCCCAGTTCCCTGTCAGTCAGTCACGTTCGACGTGAAAGCCCAATCACCTTCGAGTGGTAACAGAACAAGCCAATGTACATAGGCAAGTGAGATTTGCATCGCAAGCCCTTCCCCGCTTCCGGGTATGTAAGGCAGCATGCAAACACTCACATTAAGCTATAGCTTCGGAGCCGAGCTGACGTTATTTCACTCTGCTCTTCAATCATCATTCCTGGTTAGCAGAACAAGAGGGATCCTGTTCCTGTTCAAGTGTTGGTGTGATGGTGCGTTCCAGAGGATGTTGTGGTTGCTGAGTGTGCATGATCTAGTGCAGTGGCTGTTACCCAGTCCTTGCTTTTCTATGCCCAGGAGTTCCCCTCGAACAAGTGTCCAGGCATCTTGTCAACAGTTGCCTCCAGCACGGGCTGGAGTGCTGCTATTTACTACGAGCAAGCAGCCTCAGGCTCCTGGTAAGTGTCTGAGCAAGTCATACTTGGCGGCAGCCATGCACGCAACAATGTGCCTACCAGCCTGCCTATATATCTTGGGCTATATAGCCCATTGTCTGAAATGCTGTACTCAGGAGATCCACAGAAAACTCTCTCCTCTCCACTTCAATTAGTTTTCTTCTATTTTCCACACATATTCCTATCATGAGTGCCGCAAACACGGACAGGCAAAGACTTACTTTTACTCAAACTCCTATATTCACAGTGAAACACTGTGCCATTGTGCTTTTACTTCAAATGAACCAGCCCACAATGCATTGCGTACTACAGTACAGAACACTACAGTATAAGTAAAAAATGGGCCATAAATTAACAGAAATTGCCTACCGTGAAAAATCTTGCCCAGAATACATTGTTTTCTACAGTACATTACTGTTTTAATGGAAAACAGTATTGTCAGAATTTGGCCGTTTTTTAACAGCAATTTCTTACAGTGTTGTGTTTAGGGTTTAGGGTCCTGGGGTAAGGATTTGGGTAGGGTTAAAGGGACAGTTCACCTAAAAAAAATTTTTTTTTTTTTTTTACTTTTTTTATATCTTCTTTTGTGTTCGTCAGAAGAAAGAAAGTTTGGAACAACTTGAGGGTGAGTAAATGATGACAGAATTGAATTTTTTGGAGTGAACGATCCCTTTAAAGTAACTAAACTGTAGTCTGTTAAGTCATTTACTGACTGGGCACAACTGTTGAAGACAACACAGAATGACTTTTGCAGTGTGACATGTCATTTTGAATTAGTGTCACTGCTTTTATTGCACTTGTTTTACTCTACATTTCTGGTGTTTCATAGAGGTGTTACTGTTACATTCTCTGGTTCAGTTGTGCCAACCAAGCCATGTTTTGTCACCTACTTGTAAGATCTAATTAGCAGAGGTAAAGGTGCAAACTCTCTACTTATAGCTTAAAATATATACAGCCTGAGGATATGGAGGCCATCTGTTGTGAGCAAATTTTCTGTAGAATGTTCACACAAAAGGAAACACCCATCAGTCATAGTGCATTTGAGGAAAAGTCTCAAAGGGAAAGGGTTGTTGTCTGGTGCTACTGCAGCCAAAATAATGAGCCTCCTCTGAATAGACACGTACCTTTTGAAAGCTATTATCTAAAAGGCTTAACATTCAAAAGTAACAACACAATTGTACAATAACTTTCCACGTTGATATACAATTACATCATAATCAGGATTATGAGGATTATCAGTGTAGTTGGACAAACAGTGCATTGAGCATGGTGTTTTTTTCTAAAATGCCATAGGTGCGCAAGTTGTCCAATCACATACCTTAAAGGGTCACTCCACCCATTTCAACATTAATCTTTATTGAAAGTGGGTTATATATGTAGTCGAAATGTAAAAGAAATTTTGAATTTGGTGCCCTCTTGACCGAGAAAAGACAGAAAATAACTTTAGGGCGCATTTGTATGTAAGACAACAACTCCCACAATGCACCACATTGCACAGCTCCGGAAGCCACTCCCACTAATCCAGAACAGCGAGCAAACATCAGAGAAATCACTCTTCCGTCTACAATCCTAGCTGCCAAAAGAGTTTGAATTCACACAAAATGTCATTTCACACAAAATGTCTAGTTAGTTGGCTGTGGCAAGCAGGACGAGGGACGTGAGAGGACGGCGCGAGTGATAATGAATGACACCTGTGAGACGCAGCGGTCTCATATCTCTCACGGAGGAGCGGAAGCACAAAAGGAACAGGCCTGATTTTATGTTTTGTTTCTGTTGTGTGTGGCCAGCCGGCTTATACTTTTGTTTTGTATTTGTTTATTTTACTATTAAAATGTTTAAATGTTCGCCGGTTCCCGCCTCCTTCTTCCCACAACAACGAACCCCGTTACATTGGCAAACTCATTAGCGAATTACTCCTCGTTTGTATTTCTTTCTATATGGTGAATTATTGCATGATACCTGGATGTTCAGTCAGAACATATGCGGTGCGACACTAGGATGGTTCACATCACAACACAAACGTCCGTGTGCTCGTCTGATTCAGAGATTTCGTCCAGGAGAAATTGCCATTGAAATTCTCTGCAGCAGACGGACTCTATCTGTGTCCGTAGCGCACAGCGAGAGCACAGGCACCAGCAGTCCGCCCAGCTCGAGCCGGTCCGGGCTCCTCTTCCACTACAGGCAGCCGCCTCCTGTTCCTCCAGCAGCCTCAGCTGCTCTTCACTATATTGCGGCTCGTAAAGATAGCCACGAACAGCGGATTCGAGCAGCAGAATTTCAAAATCCTCTACTTCCATATCATGTTTAGTTTCTTCCATATCGTGTTTAGTTTCTTCCGTCATTGTCATAACTTCCTATCTCCACAGCGCTTGTTAGCTTAGCTTATAAACAAGATGGCTGATATTGATTTCAGTATCTACAAGTGAAGTCCCACCCACTGATCTGTGATAGCTCTGTTAGCGCATTACTGTACGTTCACACCGCCGCCGACTTGAGCTTCCAAAGCGGCCGGAAGTCAATCATTTTCAATGGAAGCTGGCTTCTCTCAGCTGCAAGGAGCGTCAAATCCCTCGGCGTCGCGTTTTGGGCGTTTTGAGCGTTTTGAGCGTCAATCTGAAAGTTGAAAGAAGCTCACCTTTATGGTAATGAGCTATGACGCGGTTCAGCGGCAAGCAGCGGCAAAACGCCAGCAACCAATCGGAATATAGACGTCCTTCACTCTGGCTGATTCCGGAGAAACATACGACGTAAACTTTCGTTCTTACCAAAACATTAGTTCCGAGAAAATGGTGGAGAAGCTGATAATCGCTGTTGCTGGGTTTCCTATCATATATGATATGACGTTGTTTGCTTACAGGGACCAGTTACAAAAGAACAGGCATGGGGTAAAATAGCTGGGATAGTTGACGTCCGACGTCTTCTCCGCAAATACAGTAAAGCAGCACCAAACACAACAACTTCGCGATTTTCCATAATGGTCCAGTGATACACATTTGAGAATGAGCGCAACTTTTATTTGAAATACTTACGAACGCTCGTTTTAAGCGGGAATGCAATTAATTTGCTCACGGTGACAACGATTTGACCAATTGCACTAATGCAAATAATAGCCTAATGCAAATAATAATAATAATAGCTAATTATTTATTTTTTTTCCAGACCAAATGTGACCAAAACGGTTATAAAAATGCTGTCATTATAAAAGGTTCTTCAATGTATTGCTTGTTTTTTCTGTTTATTACATTTCATGTTGTGACACTTCTATTCTCCCTGCTACGTCAGAGCGTCCAAAGCGTCAACGAGATTCCCCGTGCTTTTTGACAAGCGTCCTTGACAGAGCGGCCAGAGCTTCTTTGACGCTCAAGTCGGCGGCGGTGTGAACGTACAGTTAGGTCCAACCTATGGGCGGGTTTGAAAGGGTGGGATCTAGTGCTTGTAGTCTTTACATAAATCCCCCCCTCTTACACTTCCTCCTACAATGACGTAAAATGAAGATTTTTGCGTCATTGTAGGAGGAAGTGAAAAAGGTAAATAGCGGATTTCTCTCATCTCAGGGGAAAATAAGAGAGAGTGGCACGAACATTCAATAGTATGACTAGGTTTCTAACAATGGAAAGCTTAATGCAAATAGTGGAGTGTCCCTTTAAGTGGGTATAAAAAGGTTTGTGCGTCACGGCCTGTGGACCGCCCGTTCCGGTTTTTACCCCCCTTCCGCTTTGCAGGTATGTGTTATTGGGCTTAGTTAACATCGAGATGTGTGGATTGATATAACAAGTTTATTAATTTGGTTTATAGCTTACTTACGGACAATTGTCATTGTGGTTGGTTGGCGGCTGCCTTCCTTTCTCCTTCAGCGTTCTCCTTTTGTAATCTCGTGCTTTATTGGCGTGTTGATGTTCTTCTGCGTTCATCGGTGCACGCGATTGGACTATAACTATAGCGACAACATGCATTTATGTGCAACTACCGCTATGGATCCATATTCTATTATGTTTCAGTTCAGGTGTGTCTCGTTAATTAGTCTCATTAGTTCCTCTGTTTGCTGTGTGTTTAAACCCTGTGTGTCTTTTAGTTCACTGTCATTTCTATGTCATTACTATGTTGGTTGTTCTGTTCATGTTCCTGCGATTCCTGAGTGTTTTGTGAAGATTTGAGTTTGTTCTTGAAACTAAAGTTAAAGCTGCTGCACTTAGATCCTGCCATCATTACTCATTTCAACCAACTGTGACAGAAGAACTGACCTTAAACATGGATCTAGCAGCAGTGAAGATTTTTCCAGGGGGATATGTCCCACGAGTCCCACACACAGAGGTATTTGGATCTGGTTCCTTTCGTTCATTATGATGACACCAGCCTCTGTGTGTTTTTCTGGGCAGGTCTCAACGCAGAGCCCAGAGCACGCCTGCCAGGAAACAGGCCTTGGGGGAGATTGCAGCAGGACTATGTGGAGTGGGTGCTTGTCCACAATGGATCCCTATTTAACATCGTGGAGAGTGAGAAGAAAACCAGCATGCCAGCCACAGCCACCTTTCCAGAGTCTGTTCCAGTGAGTGAAATTCCCAAGTATGTTCCAGTGAGAGAAATTCACCAGTCTATTCCAGTGTTCTGAACTGCCAGCGCCACCCTGGAGGATTCCTGTTCAACTATCCCACGCCCTCGTCAGCCTCCGTGGTGCCCACCCTTCCACCCCTGTGGATGTAATATGGTGCGAGGGACACTTCTTCCGGGAGGGCGGGGTACTGTCATGTTTTGAGTCTGTTTGTCACATTTTGAGTTTGTTTCTGATCTGTTTTCCTGTTCCATGAATGTCTTCATTTCTCAGGGGCTGTTTATACAACACAGGTTTCAACTAAAAACGGAAGACGTTTTGGCCGTTCATTTACACGACAACGGCTTTTTGGGTGCCTGAAAACGCGAACTTTTGAAAACTGGTTTCAAAGTGCAAGTTTTTGAAAACGGTCTCTGTGTAAATAACAAAAACGTGAATCTCTGAAGACGATGACATCTTGCACATGCATATTACGTATTCAGTTTATAGTTTTTCATCGCCATCTAATGGCCTGCCAGCAGAATACAGCGTTTTTGTCATTTCCCTGGGTCCGCTTGATGTCTGCTTGCTGCTTGACAAGTGATCGTGTTGAGATACTAGGATATACTTGAGCTTGTGCATACCATGCATGATATAAATGTGTTAGAAAACGCAGAATCTGTTACATGGTAACTGATTTGATTTGAGTTTCAGTTCAGGTGTGTCTCTTTAATTAGTCTCATTAGTTCCTCTGTTTGGTGTGTATTTAAACCCTGTGTGTCTTTCTGTTCACTGTCAGTTATACGTCATTACAACGCATTCTCATCCTTTGGCGTCATATAAGTGACGCCTGACAAAACGTCGAAATACTACGCACATGGCACCCTTTAGCGTGAATATAACACGCGAAGTGATGGGTAGGTTTAGGTGTGTTGTAGGGTCTGCGTCTCATATTCACGCTAAAGGATGCCAGTCAACTTTATGACGCCTTGGGTTCGCGTGTTATATTCACGCTAAAGGGTGCCATGTGCGTAGTATTTCGACGTTTTGTCATATAGCGTCACCTATATGACGCCAAAGGATGAGAACGGGCTGGTCATTACTATGTTGCTGGTTCTGTTAATGTTTCTGCGATTCCTGTTTTGTGAAGATTTGAGTTTGTTCTTGAAATTAAAGTTAAAGCTGGTGCACTTAGATCCTGCAATCATTATTAATTTCAACCAACTGTGACGATTAGCTTGTTTATATAGTTTTGCTTTCTCAAATTTGTTCTTTAGTTTGTATTTGTGTAGCAGATTTGACTCAGCACCACAAATGAACCACCGACACCAGGCTTTTCAGCGAGATTACGTCTGCAGTTTATTAAAGACAGGACAGGAATTAACATCACACTCTCACACTCAGTTCTGTAGTCTCTAGTCTCTGTCTCGCTCAAACCCAAAGCTGTTCTAACAACAATTACAAATAAACATTTTTACAATGTCTCTTTTCTTTCATTTCTTTTCACAACATGCATTACAAATTACATACAACACATATTATACACACTCAGTCAGGTAATTGATATAATAAATGCAATAATAAATGTATATATAATAAAATACTCTTATTTATATATGTATATATATTACTTAATCCAACATCACAGTGACATCCGATCGTATAGTGGTAATAATTTGTTACAATATGACATACCTGCAGTTTATTAAAGACAGGACAGGAATTAACATCACACTCTCACACTCAGTTCTGTAGTCTCTAGTCTCTGTGAAAAGTGCAAAAAGATAGAAAAATAAAACTCTGCCCCCATTAAAACCATAACTGCATCTGCCATAGTTCAAATACACAATTAACTACAAATACACATTTTTCGACGAATAAAGACGATATACATTGACATGGATAACTGCATGATATTATAGAAACGTAATCCTCCCTTTTTAACTATAGTTTAAGAATTATACAACTGTAGAAACCCGCCGTTCAAAATAGCGTGCGGGCACCAATTTGAAACAACACAATAAGGCCTCATTAACACAAAACTTGGATTATGCACAAAAATAACGACATCCAAGCATATTACATGACTTAACTTAGCATTAAAACATGTCATCCACTGGTATTGATCAAAATTTCAACTTAATGTATTATATATTGACACTTTACTTCAGAGCTCGTTTACACATACCTGTCTCGCTCAAACCCCTTGGTTTTTAACCACCACTGAAGGGCCCTCATTTGCAGCAGGCCGAATGGAATGATATTGGACGCTACTGCCATGAGCCCCAACACTCTCTGGAAGTGTTTCACGGTGATGGCTTGGCCTAGCTTTATACCGGACACTGTGGTCAGGATGGACTCGGTCCGTGCAGTAGACAATTGTGCCCCCATCGTGACCGAGTCCCACACCACTCCCAGGAACGTGGTTCTCTGGGCTGGTGTCAACACGCTCTTTTTCGTGTTGAATCTCAACCCCAAGCTTTGGATGTGGGCGAGGACGACATCTCGATGCCGAACCGCCAGCTCTTGTGACTGTGCTAAAATCAGCCAGTCGTCGATATAATTGAGCACCCTGATGCCCTGAAGCCTCAGGGGTGTCAGAGCTGCATCCATACATTTGGTAAATGTGCGAGGGGAGAGAGCTAGGCCGAACGGAAGAACCCGATACTGGTATGCTTCGCCCCCGAAAGCGAACCTCAGGAACTTCCTGTGAGATGGAACGATGGATATGTGGAAGTATACGTCCTTTAGATCTATCGTGACAAACCAATCCTCGGATTGAATTTGACCCACGATAATGGGAATAGTGAGCATCTTGAACCTGAATCTCCTCAGAGAGCGGTTCAGGTGCCTGAGATCTATTATTGGACGCAACCCCCCATCCTTCTTGGGAACTATGAAGTAGCGGCTGTAAAACCCGGACTCCCTGTCCAGAGGAGGAATACGATCTATAGCCTCCTTTGCCAGCAGGGAGTTTACTTCCTGTTCCAACACCCGACCCTGCACTGGGTCGACTACAGTCCAGACCACCCCGTTGAATTGTGGTGGGCGGAAACTGAACTGCAGCCTGTACCCATTTTGAATGGTGCGCAGGGCCCAAGGAGAAATATTCGACAGATTTTTCCATGCATCGAAATATTTTACCAAGGGAACCAGGCTCTCGAGCCTGGCTTCGGATATTAATCGGGATTCGGTCTGGACCCCCTGAAGCGGATTTCCGGCAGGGCTGTACCGAAAACTATTCTCGATGGGTGGACGCGATTGCTGCTTGGCCGCAACCCTGTGGGGCGGACAGTGCAGCCTGCATTCGCTGGAAACCGATGCGTCCCGAAACGTGTTTAACGGCGGGAGAGCAACATCGATTTCCTGCGGGCTCTGCGAAAGAGACGACCTCGGTCGCTCCACCACGGGTGGGGCCGCCCGCAGAGAACCTAGGCTGGCTACGACCTCTTTGAGGAAGCCTTCTAGCATGCAGGACGACCCTCAGGTCGCCCTGTTTAGGCTGAGGCTTCGCCTGAGAGTGCCGTCTATGCCCCCAAGCTCCTTGAGGAGGGGCTCTAGAAGCTGTACTCTTTCACCAAAAAATACTGTTTTAATATTATTACAGTCTCGTAATCTACACGCTGCTTCGGCAAACGTGAGAATCGAGCCGTAACAATATATTTGGCTTTCATCCCTCGAGAAGAAAGTCAACAGGTGTGAGGCTGAAACATCCGACAGCGTATGGTTTATTTTGTAGCCTACGCGTCAAGATATTTCTCAATGAACACTGCCAGCACCCTCAGGAGCTGACTGTGAATGCCTCGCACAAAACAGTATTATTTCCCAGATTGTGTGTCCCAATTATTGTAGACTCGTAATCTACGCGCTGCCTCGGCAACGGCGAGATTCGAGTCATCACAATATATTTGGCTTTTATCTCTCGAGAAGAAAGTCAATGGGCGCGAGGCTGAAACACCCGAACACACGGCTGTGTGTGCGTCGAGATATTTCTCAATGAACACAGCCAGCGCCCTCAGGAGCTGACTGTGCATGTCTCGCACCCACACAGAATCTTTATTGCAGAGTAAACTGAATCTACGCGCTGCCTCGACAAACGCGAGATCCGAGTCACTATAGATTCTTTATTGCAATGCAGACCTTAAATCTACGCGCTGCCTCGGCAAACGCGAGATCCCAGTCACAGAATCTTTATTGCAGAGTAGACCGAATCTACGCGCTGCTTCAACAAACGCGAGATCCGAGTCACTAGATTCTTTATTGCAATGCAGACCTTAAATCTACACGCTGCCTCGGCAAACGCGAGATCCCAGTCACAGAATCTAATTGCAAAGTAGACTCGTAATCTACACGCTGCCTCGGCAAACGCGAGATCCGAGCCACTATAGATTCTGTATTGCAATGCAGACCTTAAATCTACGCTCTGCCTCGGCAAACGCGCGATCCCAGTCACAGAATCTTTATTGCAAAAGTAGACCTGTCTACACGCTGCCTCGGCAAACGCGAGATCCGAGACACTAGATTCCATATTGCAATAATTTAGGACAATTCTTATGGTACAAACAACACCAAATAGGACTGACAGTTTGACACAGAGCGCTTGCTGAAGAACAAAAAGCTGACATCTCATGTGTGCCGGCGTCCCTTTATAGCTTCCGCCTATGTGCCGTCACACATTACGTCATGACGCAACACCAATCGGAGATTGGCTTAGTTTCATTCATACTTCAGAGGCGCTACGCTGAGGGGCGTTCCCCCAAAGTGTCATTCGACGCAGTTGGAGTTCCCTCGAAAGGGAACTTACAAGAGCGGTTTGAGGATTCTGATATGGCTAATGGTGAGTATGCCAGTACAACAAATTTCTCCAACATCACCTTATTCATAGTCTTATATCATTATTACTCATCATGACTGATTGTGTTTTATGAGCTCTTTTAATAATGAATTTTCTCTTTGGTTCTTTTACAGTGATTAACATGGCCTGTGTACTGGACCCCCGCTTCAAACTGAACTTGAATCTGAAGAGGCAGATTCAATCAAAAAACAGCTAGAGGAACAGTTGTTGCAGGAGTCTTCTGCCAATGTAGGGAGCAATTGTACTCTCTCACAGGAGTCTTCTGCCGGAGGAGAATATGAAGATGAGGGGACCAGTGTCTCTGTCCCTGAGGCCCCAAAAGGCTTGGCTGATATTCTCAAAATAATAACAATGAAAAAACAGGGGAAAAAACAATCAGCAGACACGGTGAAATCTTCACTAGCATTTCAAGAAGTTTCTTTATACACAGCCTTGCCCACTATTTCTGTGGATAAAGACCCACTGCAGTGGTGGAAAGATAATGAGGAGGAGTTTCCAAGGTTGGCAAAACTGACACAGAAGATCCTTTGCATTCCCGCCACCAGTGTTGCATCAGAAAGACTTTTCAGTTCTTCGGGAAACATTCAGACAGTGTTTCGCTTCATTTTGAAACCAGATAAGCTTAACATGCTTGTCTTCCTTCACAAAAATGTGCCATAGATTGAGAACGCAAGAAGTAAAAATGCACGTGCCTTGTGTTTAGCAGTATTATGCTTGTTGGGTAAAAAATAAATTAAAAAAGTAAAAATTAATTTGACTGATAACTTTTTTCCCCCAAGGTCTCTATAGATATCGCGAATTATTTTGGCCACAATAACCGTGGTGTGAAAAATCTAACATCTTGACAGCCCTAGTACTGGCGTTTCATCCAGACGGATCTGGCGTTTTGGGACACTGAAACCGCTATTTTTTTAAACTGTGTCCCAGAGTGGATACATCTGAAAACGACACCCATGCATTTTCGTGTGTACGGCCAATCCGTACATTTTGTGAAACGATGATGTCATCACACCACATGTCAGCATTAGTCACACAACGCTACGTCACAACTAACAGCAACAACAATGGCGGACTATATGCTTGTGTTCGTGCTGCAGAAGCTACTGAGCCTATTAGCTTTACTACAGCAAAATCTTCCATACGCCACATGCTCTTAGGTCCACCGTGGAGGACAACCAGGAGGGAAACCAGGAGAAAATTTTGAGTAAGACCTGGTAGAACCAGCAGTTGGTGGGACAACTTTGTCAATGGTGTTGTTGTGGAAGATGAATGGAGCGAGAACTTTCGCATGTCCAAAGCATCTCTCGCCGCCCTGAGCGAAGAACTTAGTCCGTATATTGAAGGGCTAACAACAAACATGAGGGCACCAACTGAGACACTCAAAAAGGTTGCGTTAACGCTGTATTACTTGAGCGATGAGGGATTGCTACGGAAGACTGCTAACGCCTTCGGCGTCTCACGACAGGCTGTGTCCGTTGTTGTCAGGCAAACATGCAAAGCGATCGCTCTCCAACTGGGTCCAAAATACATCAAGTTGGAGAGGATCTGGTTTTGGGTTTCCATTGTGCTCATGGCATGCCGCAGTGTTTGGGAGCGGTCGACGGCACACACATCGAAATCAAGCAGCCATCTACCAACTCAATGGACTACATCAACAGGAAAGGAAAACATACTCTCTCTGTACAGGCGGTCTGTGATTATAAGTACAGATTTATTGATGTTGCGATAAAGTGGCTTGGGAGTGTAAACGATGCACAGGTTTTTGCTAATTCAAAGCTCAACTTGTACTTTAAGACTGGCAAGAACCCTGCTCTAAAAAAAACTGATTGTGGACAACGAGGATGCCATACCAATTTTTCTTCTTGGTGACCCAGCCTACCCTCTGCTGCCTTACTTGATGAAGGAATTTGCAAACGATGGCTCCACGCTTCAAGAACAGTACTTTGGGCTATGTTTGTGTAGGGCACGGATGGTCATTGAGAGTGCTTTTGGTCGCTTCAAAGCCAGATTTGCTGCACTGAAAAGGCCTATTGACATCAACTTGTATGACCTGCCCCATGTCATTTACGCCTGCTTTGTTCTCCACAATTTTTGTGAGGACTGGAAGGAGACTGTGGCTGAACACTCTGTGTTGGGAACGATGAAAGGTGATAAAGACTTACAGCCTCCTACACAATTCAACAACTACCTCACAGACTGTAATGAGGGAGAGGGAAAGAGAGTGGGGAGAGTACTCAAAAAGTACCTTGACCCTTAAAATGCTGGCCAAAAAGTTTTCTGTTTTGTCTACTTTTTTAAAGTATTTAGTACATTCTCCAAAGGTAAATTGTATAATGCTTATTTTGAAAGTGTTGTATGTAATGTGTGTCCAGTGAAAAAAAAAAAAAAATGACTGCAACCACTTCCAGAACTTTTTTTATTGTAAAATAAAGCTTTTGTTCAACCATTTTATAAAACAGGTAAAATTGTATAAAGTGCAACAGTGCACAAAACACACAAGAACTTTGTACAAGATGTCAACTACAACAGGTAAAAGAAGAATTATACAAAACAGGTCAAACTGTGAACAAAACTGAAGCACAGTATGGGCAACATAAAAACACATGAACCATATACAACAGGTACAATTATATAGTGAAACAGTGCAGTCACTCTGTGTCATCTTGCAGCAGTGCATGTCTGTATGAAAATGACGTTTGCTGATGTGGGCTGACACGTGATGGTGTAGGTGTATAGCGTTCAGGGCAGTATTGTCCAGATTGGTTTGCTGGTTCATTGGGCCGAGGTGTGTGCAGGAAGGCTGGTGTAGTTGGGTGCGGTGTTGTGTGCATGAATGACGGTGGGTGCCCTTGGAAATGCCCACTGTGACATCAGTGGGTTAGTTAGAAAGTTTTGAAGCATCGAAAATACATTTTGGTCCAAAAATGACAAAAACTACTTTATTCAGCATTGTATTCTCTTCCGGTTCTGTTGTCAATCCGCGTTCAGTGACGGTGATGGCGTAAGACGCTGCTGACGTGTGTCTGGTGCGTCCGTGTATTCGGGTTCAAAGAAATATGGCTGGGCAAAAAAATGCAAGTCTTCCTCTGTGTCGAAATCCTTAGACATGTTTGCGAAGATTGTTTTGTTTACAGCGTGCGTCTCCCTCAGACTGTGAACGAAGCTTGGGCGCACCAGTTAACACGTCAGCAGCGTCTTACGTCATCAGCGTCACTGAACGCGGATTGACAACAGAACCGGAAGAGAATACTATGCTGAAAAAAGTCGAAGTTTTTGTTATTTTTGGACCAAAATGTATTTTCGATGCTTCAAAACTTTCTAACTAACCCACTGATGTCACATGGACTACTTTGATGAGGTCTTTATTTTCTTTCTGGAAAAGGACAGTATACCGTACATACATTTTCAATGGAGGGACAGAAAGCTCTCGGACTAAATCTAAAATATCTTAAACTGTGTTCCGAAGATGAACGGAGGTCTAATGGGCTTGGAACGACATGAGGGTGAGTGGCATAATGACATAATTTTCATTTTTGGGTAAACTAACCCTTTAACATTTCCCTGTTTAACAGGTTGGCGTAGTCAGCTGTAGAGTTTCCCTTTCCGATTTTTCTTCCGCTACATCAGGATTAAATATGGTATATGAGATCAGTTGATCTATTGACTCATATTAACTATTATGAGATCGGTTAATCTATTATCAGTTTTTTAGACTGATTAATTGATATGTTTATCAATTTGTGCTTTTTTTCATTTAACATAAACCTATCAATTGCTCAATAAGAATATTCCTTATTACAGAATTTGTGTACGGTTATGGGCATTAGTAATTATTAATAGTAATCATTGATACACATTTTTATTGCATTTTTAAAACATTTTCATAATTAATTAGACTAAAATAACATAAATGATAGCCCTAAACATGAATAATATTTAAATGTTGTATTATAAAAATGAATTTTAAAAGACCTATGATGAAACATTGACAGGTGATTGTGACAGGAAGGGGAAAGATGGACTGAAGACACGGTTATAAAATGTCAACAAGGTTTTATTAACTAGAAGGCAGGCAGAAGTAACAGTGTGCACGAGAGCATAAACATAACACTAACACATACAACTAAAGACTGAACACAGAGGAACTAAATACACAGAGGTAACAAACTAAGTGATGTGCAGCTGTGGCAGAAGATTTGTGTCCATGGGAACAGATGAGTGGTGGGAAACAAAGACCAAGAAACATGTGACTGATGAAAACAAACTGAACGTGAAACTAAAGATGAATGAGTCCAAATAACCATGAAAATGATTGAGTAATGAATGAACCTTAACACTCACATAATAAAGCGTAACATCCATTCTTTTGTATTTGGATATGTGTGTGTGTTTGGGGATGGTGTAGTAGTTTGTCAAGTAAAATAGTGACAGTGTCTCTCTGTATAGAACTGAATAACGATGTCTGTCTCGCTCTATTGTGTCTGTTTGTGCTATTTTTAGCTCAGTTTCTTTCACTCTCGCACCCACACACACATGCAGACAACCCAGAAAAAGACAGCATCCTCGTGTGCATTCTTGAGAAGCACATTACAGATAGGATCCAACACTATCTCACACATTCCCAACACTTGGGAATCTCACAGTCCTTTTGTAACTCCCATTATCGATGAACAATAGCTTTGCTTCTTCTTAATTTCCTCTGTTTTTTTCCCTATACGTCAAATATATCTGTTCTCATTCCCTCTCTCCCCAGGATACCCATAAACTGATGACTCATTGTAGACAATATACAGTCTCATTACACAGTATCTAGTGATTTCTCTCAGGAAAGCCCCTGCAGGTTAGTAATGTTGATGAGAACTCAGTTCAGCTGCATCATGGGGGCTGTATTATTTATCCTCCACATGGAAATACCATCTAATCCAGCTATATTTGAGGACTAAGCTGTTTTCTCCATTTGAACTTGTACACTTAAATCAACAAACAATTGTTTAATGTACAGTAATAACAATAGCATCCACTCTGTGTTCTATAGTATGGATTAAAATGTCTCTCGTCCTATTTTTAACATCTGGATAAACATTTCCAACCACATAAAACGGTTTTAAGTGGGTGACGACATTGTTGAACACGTCATTAGAAGCATAATACTTTAAGAGACTTATTGAGGACATTAAAAGTCTATTTTAGCCGATCTTCAGGCTGTTCCCTCATCTGTCTCCTTATAAATCCATTTTCTCTTGATTATTCACCGTCTGGAGGGTGGGGTTCTGAAGTGTACGTGCAGCTTCCCACAAGCATCTCTCAGTGCTACAAGGGCACAGTGGGATGGGGCTTGGCAACAGTATCCACGGCAACAGTTGCTGCAGCAGGCCGGTTAACACTTTGCTGACAGGTAACTCGACAGCCCTGTGCTCTTCACTGACTTTCTGTTCAATCTCTCTGTCATTTTGATGGGCATTTGTGATGATCAAATTGATTGGCTCATTGTCCCTTGGGAATGACTAAAGAACTGACAAAGTCAGCATTTGTTAGTGACTGATGATTTAGATTGTGTCTTATCATTTGATAGTTACTTATTTTTACTACTTTTTTCACCAAAGGTGATTATATTAAATGGCATCAGCTGAATTGTTAGTATTTTTCTCAAGACCCTAAAGAATGGATTGCCCTTTTGTGCATAATGTACTGTAATAATAAGATCCTCTTCTGCCCATGTGCAAGATGACCGCTGTCTGAGAGGAGAAGGTCAGGGTGAGGACACTTTGAGGTGTGATTTTCCCTCTCTTGCCTCATCCAGTCATTCCAGTCTTCACACCAGCTCAAACACACCAGGAGAACATGAATAATTCAGTATAGCTTCTGTGTGCATATGTATGTTTGATTGTGTTAAAGGGATAGTTCACCCAAAAATGAAAATTCTGTCATCATTTTCTCACCCTCGTGTTGTTCTGTGGAACACAAAAGAAGATTTAGTTTCCCATTGACTTCAGTTGTCCACAAAATGGAAGTTAACGGGAACTGAAAACCTTGTATTTTATTTTATTTGGAACAAAAACACATTTTTTCAAAGAAATTTTCCCACACAGTGATGGTTCATAATGAAAAACGACAAAAAAACACCATAAAAGATGAACTTTTATACCACTTTAGAAACTATATTCCAGGTTTTCTAAACAATAGTTTAGAGCAGGAGTACCCAGATGGTGGCCATAAGGATGATGGTCCCAGGTAGAGCAGAGGGAGGGAGGAGCCGAGGTGTGGCTGACAAGTCTATGAGCCGAGGTGGAGGGATGGGCTCAGCGGCTGGTGTTCGGAGCCGGGGATCCTCCTGCCAGGGCGGAGCTGGTGGCCAAGAGTTCCGAGGTGTATCCACGCAGCATAGTAAACAAAGGAGGATCTGAAGAGAACCAGCGGAGGTGAGGCCGACGAACTGGCTGATTTTGGAAGGGGAGGCTGGGCAGTATCAGTGACTATGACTTCAACTTGGTGCTGGGTGACGAAACAGGCTCTGTGCTGGGCAGAAACAGTGGCAACGAAGAAGTCTTTGAATTGGCTGGTAGCACCGGCAACAAAGAAGAGTCTGAGCTGGGAAGAACCAGCAGAGACGGGAAACTCGTGAAATGCCCATTTCTAAATCCTCATAAAAATTATAATTCACACAGGCTCAACTCATCTTAGCTCACCCACAGTAGCAGGATTGTGGGAAGGGTTTTCCTCCATACCCTCAAACTCCACTAGCAGTCCCACGGCGAAACATGATGTTGCTGGCTCACACACCTGGCTCACACACCCACATTTTTTGGGGTTTGGGCTCCAGGGCGATGGTGGGCTCAGTCCTTTTTTTTCTGGCATACTCATGGAGGCAGGCTTTGGCTCTTCATCATTGGTGGGGTCTGGCATCATGTCTGTGCACCGTTGTCATGATTCTGCCATCAGGTCTGTGAGTTCTAGTATTTTGGGCAGGATCATGACAGACCCATGTTCTGTGTGCAAGCACATGGCCTTGTGTTTTGGTCATGTGCTTGTGTTGTCTCGTCTCGTTACCCCGCCCCCTTGTTATCCTGATTCTGTCATTAGTGTTTCACCCGTGTCACCTGTTATGTTTGATTAGTCTTCCTATTTAATCCCCTTGTGTTTGCTGTCTTGGGTTGGTTCATTGTTATATGTTGATCGTGAGTACCCTGTGTACATCTAGTCATTGATAGCATCTCGTGAAGTCTTGTTTGTTTTCTTGTTCATTTGTTTCCCAGTTTAGTCTAGTCAGTCTGGTATTCTGTGTTCCATCTGTTTTGCCCCCTCATGGGTTTTGTTTTCCTGTTTTTGTTATTAAACCGTGTCTTATTTTATACTGTCTGCGTTTGGGTTCATCTCCGTGTCTCACCGTGACAGAATGAACCGACCCATTCTGAACCCAGCGGACAGTATGTCATCCCCACTAAGAAAACAATCAGCTGACCAGGAACTATGGTGGCAGTCAGCTATCAACGACAGCAAGTTGGGCAAACTTCCTTTCCCTCCCCAGGGAGAGAGGTCCCTGAGAGGATATGCTCAGGCCGTGGAGGCAAAGAGAAATTTTTTACCGGAGAGCCTGGTTCACCGTTACCTCATCGCGGGTCTCAAAGTTCCTCCACCTCTGGCGGAACGGGAGAGGCTGGCCCACCGCCCTTTCCGGGACATGGTGGACTGCTTGGTTCATCGGGAGTCACAGGGTCCCATGGTGTCGTCACCTCCTGCCTGTCTGCCGGTGATCCCGGAGGATCTGAGGTTAGGCTTCGTGAGGCTTGGAGAACAGACTCGTCCCAGTTCGACTCCCGAGGCATCATCGGCTCCGCGAATCAGGAGGAAGAAGAGGAGGAGACCTGCGTCTGCCCAGCCAGAGCCAGTTCACGTCCCGTCTGTCCAGCTAGAGACTGTTCACGCCCCGTCTGTCCAGCTAGAGACTGTTCACGCCCCGTCTGCCTTCCTGAGCTGGGACCATCTGGAGCGTCTGGCTCGGATCTTAGAGAGGCCGGTGTTCGGTGTTTCGGAGCTGAACCCAGTGCCCGTTCCAGAGCCCGCTACGGCAAGCGCTGTTCCAGAGCCCGCTACGGCAAGCGCTGTTCCAGAGCCCGCTACGGCAAGCGCTGTTCCAGAGCCCGCTACGGCAAGCGCTGTTCCAGAGCCCGCTACGGCAAGCGCTGTTCCAGAGCCCGCTACGGCAAGCGCTGTTCCAGAGCCCGCTACGGCAAGCGCTGTTCCAGAGCCCGCTACGGCAAGCGCTGTTCCAGAGCCCGCTACGGCAAGCGCTGTTCCAGAGCCCGCTACGGCAAGCGCTGTTCCAGAGCCCGCTACGGCAAGCGCTGTTCCAGAGCCCGCTACGGCAAGCGCTGTTCCAGAGCCCGCTACGGCAAGCGCTGTTCCAGAGCCCGCTACGGCAAGCGCTGTTCCAGAGCCCGCTACGGCAAGCGCTGTTCCAGAGCCCGCTACGGCAAGCGCTGTTCCAGAGCCCGCTACGGCAAGCGCTGTTCCAGAGCCCGCTACGGCAAGCGCTGTTCCAGAGCCCGCTACGGCAAGCGCTGTTCCAGAGCCCGCTACGGCAAGCGCTGTTCCAGAGCCCGCTACGGCAAGCGCTGTTCCAGAGCCCGCTACGGCAAGCGCTGTTCCAGAGCCCGCTACGGCAAGCGCTGTTCCAGAGCCCGCTACGGCAAGCGCTGTTCCAGAGCCCGCTACGGCAAGCGCTGTTCCAGAGCCCGCTACGGCAAGCGCTGTTCCAGAGCCCGCTACGGCAAGCGCTGTTCCAGAGCCCGCTACGGCAAGCGCTGTTCCAGAGCCCGCTACGGCAAGCGCTGTTCCAGAGCCCGCTACGGCAAGCGCTGTTCCAGAGCCCGCTACGGCAAGCGCTGTTCCAGAGCCCGCTACGGCAAGCGCTGTTCCAGAGCCCGCTACGGCAAGCGCTGTTCCAGAGCCCGCTACGGCAAGCGCTGTTCCAGAGCCCGCTACGGCAAGCGCTGTTCCAGAGCCCGCTACGGCAAGCGCTGTTCCAGAGCCCGCTACGGCAAGCGCTGTTCCAGAGCCCGCTACGGCAAGCGCTGTTCCAGAGCCCGCTACGGCAAGCGCTGTTCCAGAGCCCGCTACGGCAAGCGCTGTTCCAGAGCCCGCTACGGCAAGCGCTGTTCCAGAGCCCGCTACGGCAAGCGCTGTTCCAGAGCCCGCTACGGCAAGCGCTGTTCCAGAGCCCGCTACGGCAAGCGCTGTTCCAGAGCCCGCTACGGCAAGCGCTGTTCCAGAGCCCGCTACGGCAAGCGCTGTTCCAGAGCCCGCTACGGCAAGCGCTGTTCCAGAGCCCGCTACGGCAAGCGCTGTTCCAGAGCCCGCTACGGCAAGCGCTGTTCCAGAGCCCGCTACGGCAAGCGCTGTTCCAGAGCCCGCTACGGCAAGCGCTGTTCCAGAGCCCGCTACGGCAAGCGCTGTTCCAGAGCCGGTCGCCGTGAGCGCGGCACCCAGTCCTGTCCCGTCACCAACCATGTTCCCCGTCAGAAGTCCCCGGACTGTCTCCTCGTGTGTCCCTCGTGTGTCCTGTCTCTACTGCCCCCGGACTCCCGTTTGTTTCCCCCGTCATGGTTCAACCTAGGACTGTTTCTCCGTCTACGCACACCACTCCACCCAAGTCCGTTCGGGTCCCCCGTCCTAAGCCCACACCCTGTAGTTCCAAGATCACCGTCCCGCCCACCCACCCTGGACTCTCGCTCAAAGACTCTGTTGTCCCTCCGCCTCCCCTTCCTTGTTTATTTTTTCTGATGTTTCACCCCAACCCGGTCATTGTTCACGCTTGTATGCCCCTGTTATTATTTGTCATGTTTTGTTGGGTCTGGTCTATGTCTCTGTCAGTCTTGTCCCGCGTTTAATGTCTCCTTGGGGAGCGTCTGGTAGCTGCTCTTTAAGGAGGGGGTACTGTCATGATTCTGCCATCAGGTCTGTGAGTTCTAGTATTTTGGGCAGGATCATGACAGACCCATGTTCTGTGTGCAAGCACATGGCCTTGTGTTTTGGTCATGTGCTTGTGTTGTCTCATTACCCCGCCCCCTTGTTATCCTGATTCTGTCATTAGTGTTTCACCCGTGTCACCTGTTATGTTTGATTAGTCTTCCTATTTAATCCCCTTGTGTTTGCTGTCTTGGGTCGGTTCATTGTTATATGTTGATCGTGAGTACCCTGTGTACATCTAGTCATTGATAGCATCTCTTGAAGTCTTGTTTGTTTTCTTGTTCATTTGTTTCCCAGTTTAGTCTAGTCAGTCTGGTATTCTGTGTTCCATCTGTTTTGCCCCCTCATGGGTGTTGTTTTCCTGTTTTTGTTATTAAACCGTGTCTTATTTTATACTGTCTGCGTTTGGGTTCATCTCCGTGTCTCACCATGACAACCGTTGCCATGGCTGGCCGGGCTCTGGGTCTGGAGTGGTGACAGGTGTGAGGTGGGGCTGGATGATGGAGATGGTATGTTCTTCAGCTTCGCCTACAGTAAAAGAAGATCCATCCAACCACAGATCAAATATGATATTCTATTCTAAGGTCCAGCATATATCCCCCCTAGACATCAGGAGATGGATCTCATCGTCCAGCCTGCACCTGAAATCTTCCACTATGGTTTGATTATTGAAAAATAAAAATAACGGCCGCTTTTGGCCAGTGAAAACTTTTCTTCTGGGGCTATAATAATTGCTGCTACTGTATATACATAGCAGTCCGTTCTTCTGTCACACTTGGGTATGTACATATAGAAGTGTTTTGTGTGAACTGCGATAAAATTTCAATCATTAATTTTAATAGTCCTTTTTAACTTCAATTATTAAATGCTCAGTAGTGAAAATGAGTTCCTTAGTTGGTTTGCAGTAGCTGTTTTTTCCAATGGTGTCTAATCAAACTTATTTTAGTTGTGCTTTGTTTTATAATTTATATATATAATTTATATATATATAAAACAAATAATTTAAAACAAAATCGTCATTAAAAATGTCGTGCAGCATACATGTCTCAATCTGTCTTGCACCGTAATGGCCGTGTGGCATGAAAGTGGATAGCTAAACATTTCAGATGCCATCTATTCCCAACTGCTATTATTCTCCTGGGTGAGATTTCAGCCAGGATAAATGTTTTTTTCTTTCTTTTTTTTTTCTTTTTTTTTATTAAACCTGATCTAATGCAATTAAACGGTGTCTATCATTCTGACATTAGGGTACATCTCTAAACTATCTTTTCTCTTGAAATGCCAGTCTGCTCCGACTGGTCTATACAGAATAGCCGAAGATGTAATTTAGAGTCTATGTTGTGCACTGAGGTGTGGATAACACATCCAAGTAAGTCAGTGTATATTGTCACTGGAAGCAAAGAATATACAGAGATAGAGATATTTGCAGTTAATCAATTATACATCATATGTGTATCTGTCCATACTACAGATAAATGCTGACACTATACAGTAGGAAGTTAGTCATCAATGTACAAATTACACAGTCTTTGATGATGTTAGTTAGGTGAAAGCAGATGTAACGGATAATACAAAGAATGGCAAAGGAAAATTAGTAAAACAAGGCCTCTGTTTAAGCCTGGGATGTGTGAGGGGGGTGATAGTGAGCGTTTTATCACAATGGGACATTCATAGCTTGTTGGCAGCATTGCAGGGATATAAATCTTTGAAGACCTGCAGTGTATGTTAGAGCCCACACAGCTCTCTACATCAGCTAACAGTGTAGAGGTGCATTCATGAGTATGTTACCACACCGTATGTGGGATTGATAAAGGCAAAGGTTGTATGTGCTTGTGTATGTGTTCACATGGCAGAGTTGTAGCTTGATTCTGTGTGTCCTTTGTACAATAAATATATTTAATTTCCGAATGTATTTCATATCCATTGCTTTTTACTAGGAGAAAAATCCACAATGGACCCAGATTGTCCTTATCCCCTTTACTCCTGATCCCTGAAGACTTAACTAGAATATGATGGATTGTGGGGTCGCTGGATCACAACAGGCACAAAGTTGAAGGTGGAATTCCTGCTTTGTTCTTACTCACATTGTCTGTGGAGAAATCTATGGCACATCGTTATAGGCTATATACTTTACTGTTAATATTTAATTAAATTTAATTTGTTTAGTAATGAACAGTTCTGATATTTGTAATTGCTTTCACATAATTTGACAATTTTACATATAGTAGTAGTAACAAACTCATTGATATATTAGTAATAATACAACTAAACAGAAAATATAAAGACAAAAACATACAAAATATCATTAAAAATTATAATAGTATCTCAAAATCAAGCTATACCGTATGTATTGTTTTAGTATCATGCTTAGCATTAATTGCTAGTTATATCAATAAAATTCCTTCCTCCACACTTACTGTAGGTCTAGGAATTTAAGAAAATAATATCTCATCATCTGCTAGGCAGGCTGAACATAAGTAGGCTATACATTATGTTTTAAGTGGCTGACCATTAATACAATATAGATGCAATTGTTTAGTTTGCCTTTAACCACAAAATCTTCAAATATTATCAATATTGCCAAACTAAAAAGTTATCATGTTGACTCAACTTTAAAAAAAAGTGAGGAAACCTGTTGCCTAAAATTATTAAGTAAATAAACTTCATGCGTAATTGAAAAAAAAATAATTTATGTGGAATTGTCAAGTTCACAACTTATTTTTTCAATTACGCATGAAGTTTATTACTTAATAATTTAAAGGCAAGGGGTTTCCTCTCTTTTTTTAAGTTGTCAACTGATCACTTTTTACAGCGCCTTAAGGTTCTACTGCAACAGTGAATTATAAGTACAATACGAAAATGCAATGAAACAAAATCACATTAAATTACCAACAATAGACACATTAAGATGGGCTTCATAATGTCAAGTCTTTATTTGTCATGTGCCATACAGCAATAAGATAATGATTAAATATAAATGACATTAACTACATTCGGCTCCTAAAGTTTTCAGTCATCCAGTACACAGTGGCTCCTACACACTACTAGATAGCAAACAAGGTCACATTCTTAACATAAATAAAATATTAATGCACACCCTGCCGTATTGAGAAAGCTGCTGGTGGCTTAAGCCATTTTTTTAAAACCTAGAGCATTCATACATAAACAGTAGCATTTTAGATGGATTGTTAAATATTGGTGTAAAGGTGGGTTGCCTTTTTAAGGAGGAATGTTGATCGCACATGCATTACAAAAGGTTGGCAGTGCAGGTTTGAAATTCTTCTTCTTCAAACTGCATTGTGTCGCTACGCTTTCTGCAATCACCTTTGGCCCTCCCAAAAAATAATGGAACAATTCCTAAAACTTTCAGATTTGATGCTGATTCTTGTGACTGGGTTACCAGATCTAGTTAATGAGCATCTGTGAGAATGGAAAGACAAATTTCCAGATTTGCCTGACACTCCCTCGCAGCTAAGCATGCCAACGTCACAGTGTTTATTTTGGTAAAATTACTTCAGACAGACAAAGAAGTCCATTCACTTTGCTTTCTATAATACAATTCTTCAAGTGAATTAAGCCCAACTATATAAATCCGTTCAAACTATCCATTGAAAGAGTGCAGCAAGTCATGCTTAACAAAGCATGGCATAGAGGCAAGAGGCAAGTGGTATCAAAACCTGGCAGTGTAGCAGAAGTGTTATGCGGATATTTCACTAGCATTTACATTTAATATGTTATACGTTTACCAAAGGAATGTATTGTTAAGCCATGGTTTCACTGTGACAGTTCTTTGCATGAGAGTACACTGAGTGTAGAGAACTAGATTCAAGTTTAGGTGTTCGAGATGCATTGTGATAAGTTGTGTTAGTGACTGCGTTTCCACGCTGTCAATGTGCTTCAGGCGTCCATAAGTATAGAACGATAATGTTGAGATGTTTATATATATTCTAACTTCTAAAGATAGTGAGATTTCTTAACAATTTCAAAACATTTGTTTTATCCGCCCAAACACAATCAATTCTGGACAAACTCAGAAGCAGCAGGGTATACTGAACTTAAAGCTGGCTCAAAAAAATCCTTCCTCTCCATTTCTTGTTTCCCATTCAACAATACCCATTCACAATACATATCTCCCTATTCCTCCAATAATTCTACCCTATCCATTTTGGAAAGACAGTTGATATGGATGAGATGCTGTTTACATACAGTACATTTAAGTGCCCTGACTTGATTGGCTTTACAGTATTTGTCAAAATGTGTATTAATCACAAGCATTTACCAGCATGTGAAAGGCTTCAGCAGTGTTGTGTAACATTCTCGCTCTCAGTCTTGCCCATTGGCTGGTGAACTAATGCAGCCTTAAGTTCTGAGAGGGATGGCAGGCACACTGCTATGAAAGTATTGGTAAACTTGGACCATACAGTCACCATGCAAACAGCAGACACACCTCATGCAGTGAGGACTTGCTATTAGGCTCAAATCCTTGTCATGTTTAAAGGGTAAGTGGGTGTGGGTTGTAATAAATGTTTAAAAAGGAACTAAGAGCAGTCTTGGAGAGGAATTTGGCTGAGTGGAGTTTTTAGATATGTATAGTTCTGTATTTGTATTTATTTATTGGCAGAAATGCATGAGCATGCCAAGAAGTTAACTGGAGTCAAGAAACAGACGCAATTGTTACAAAGGCTGGCATGATGCAAAGACAACAATAATTCCTTTGTCATTTCTTATGCTTACATTATAAGACAAGTTTTGTGATGGCTTTTGGAAAAACTGCAGCACAAAAAGCTACCTTCACCAAAGCTAAACACTTAAACATTTCCTTAACGGAGTGTGCTGAGAGAAACCCCTTACAGTGCAGTTAACAGGAGCGATATGACTCTGAAACAGTGCATCCACAGAAATATATGCATCAAACAATGTGACACCTGGGGTTTCTTGAGTAGTTAATGGTTTGCTACTGAGGGACTGCTGGCCTGTGACTGAGTGGGAGGCTAATTAGTGGAGAATAATTTGAAATACACTAGATTCCTCTCTGAGACCCCTTTGTGGATGGGATCTGAGTTATTTGGGAAAAGGAAAGAGAGTAATGGAGAAGGCAGAGGGAGGAGAGGATGAAAGTAAGAAGGGTGAGACATTTAATTTTTCTGGTTGGTGGGATTCAAGTCTCCAGAGTCGATCTTGTCACCCTTCTTGGAGTCGTCAGACTGGGAGGAGCCTTTGACGGATTTGCTGCTCTGCTGATGTTTGTCATCATCATCCTTGTCCTCTTTCTTTCTGCTCACACTAGTGCTGCTATACATACGGGACTGGTAGCTGTAGCCAGACATCGAGCTGGGGGTGGGGTAGTTGATCCCAGTGCTGATACGCGTCTCCTCCCCTTCCAGCAGTTTCCTGAGACGGGCGATAAAGGAGAGGGTGAACAAAGAGAAGGTGGTGAGGAAGGGTGTGGTGGAAAAGGTGGGATGAAAGAGCAATACATTTCTGTATGAAAATCACATCAGTAGATGTCATAAGAGGAATTCTCACAATTTTCATTTTAGGTATGTTTATAAAAATAGATCAAATTACAGGATGGACATTTCACTAGCATTCACATACAAGTCAATTGTCACATGTCACATGTCAGTTGTTTATACCTGTAAGCAGCAATTTCTATGTCAAGAGCCATCTTGACATTCAGCAAGTCTTGGTACTCCCTAAGGTGACGGGCCATCTCATTCTTAGTGCCCCTCAGCTCATTCTCCAGCTGCCCAATTGAATCCTGTGTGATGTTACATGATATAGTTATAATAAAAAAGACTTAATGATTTGATTGGATGATAGACATATTTACACTTTAAAAAATAGAGCTTTTCGCAGTGGTGCCATAGAAGAACCATTTTTGAGTTCCCCAAAGAACCTTTCAGTGAACAGCTCTCAAAAGAACAATAGTTATTGGTGTGAAGAGCATTTTAATCATCTAAAGAACACTTTCTCCACTATTAAGAATATTTTGTGCAATGGAAAGGTTTCATGAATTTTAAAGGATCTTTATGGAACCTTCAATGCAAGAAAGAAAGAAAGAAAGAAAGAAAGAAAGAAAGAAAGAAAGAAAGAAAGAAAGAAAGAAAGAAAGAAAGAAAGAAAGAAAGAATTTGCTGCTTGTGCAAAAGCTTTTAGATTTTTTTCATGGGCTAAAGCACTTATTCATTATTTAATAACACGTTGTTATCATTATTTTATGATAACTTTTATTAAAAGGTTTGGAGAATCTTATAAATAAAATATCTAATACGGGCTGTTGATTTAGTTATGTCTGGGAAGTAGTTAATTTTAGCACCATGGACAGAGCAGTAAAATTCACAGTCAGTTGCTGTGGTCACGCCCATTTCACAGGGATCTTTTGTCTGCTGTTTGGTTAACAGAAGCGTACACGTTTCAATCGCTGATATTTTGTTTTTAAAAACATTTGTTTGGCTATTTATTTGTTTTGGGTTGTTTTAAGAAAGCGCCAATATCCTCCGTATTTTAATCATTTAAAAAAAAAGTTAAACTCTTTACATGTTTGCCTTCACAGTTGAACACGCGTAAAATCAAAATTGAGGAAACCAACCTGGTAACCCATGACCTCAGCGTTGTGACTGTCCTCCATCTCATGAATCTGCCTTTCCATTGATTCGTTGGTTCCCTTTAAACTCTCGATTTCAATGGTCTTGGACTGCACCTGTCTCCTGAACTCGTTGAGCTCTTCCCTACTCGCGCGAATGACCTCGTTGCTCTTGTTGGCCTGTTCGCTAAGATCGGCGAACTTGGACTTGTACCACTCTTCAGCAGACTGCAAGTTCTTACTCGCAATCACCTCATACTGGCCTCGAATCTCCTTAAGGGCGGAGGTAAGGTCGGGTTTAGCCACTTCCATCTCGACGGACACCTGGGCAGCCTGGATCATGTTCATGAGCTCAGCCACCTCCTCCTCATGTAACTTTCTCGTGAAGTTGATCTCGTCCAGAAGAGATTCGATCTTTTTCTCCAGGTCTAGGCGCACCATGGTGGCGTTATCCACGTCCTTCTTGAAAGCTCTAAGCGTTTGCTCCGCTTCCTCGCGCATTCTCATCTCCTCCTCGAACTTCTCCTGGAGTTTCTGAAGTTCCTCCTCAATGCTATCGCGCTCGAACATCATCTGATTTTTCTCCGCGTTGAGTTCCTCGAGTTGGGACCTCAGTTCCCGGATCTCCTGCTGGTAGAGTTCGGCCAAACGGGACGGTTCTGTCTGGCGCTGGCGCAAGGTCACGAGTTCGGCTTCCAGCACTTTGTTGTGCTGCTCCAAATTTCGAACTTTATCAATGAACATCGCGAAACGGTCATTGAGCCCTTGCATCTGCTCCTTCTCGTTGGTACGGATGATTTTGAACTCATTGTTAAGTGCTGTGCTCTGGGTGAAGTCTAAGCTTTCCAGCGTCAAAGATGGATAGGCAGATCGGGTGGAGCGCTTATAGGAGCTTGGGATGTTGGTGCGGGTCACGGGCTGGTTCTTAAACCCGCTCCGGGAGCTGCTCATCCGGGATGGAGAGGCTGAGAAGCGGGTAGAGTCCCCGAAGATCTTCCGGTAGGAAGAGGCAGAGTAGATGTCGGATCCGTAGCTCATCTTGGCGCTTGCAGACAAGAGAGCAGAACACAGGCGGCGTCTCCTTTTATACCAGGACCGTCCCAATCAATAATTTACGGGTCCGTGCTACTCTTCGCATCCAACCTTCCCCACTGCAGATGTTTTAGATGGACATATCCCGATAAATTACCTGATCCATTGGTTATTTTTAACTTTTAAAAGCGCAAATAGTGCTTTCTGCCCGTGTTCTGCTCAGTCCTTCACTCAGGTCGGCAGCAGCGAGCGGATGGAACTGTCCGTTTTGGCGCAGTGCTGATGTCAACAAAATACCTTCGTTTAATTACTCACTCACACATCATAACGTCACATCTGTGGAAAATACCTAATGGCATCTCATCTCTGAAAATAATCACACCTATATCAAGTAGCCTACACAGACCATACACATCATTGTGATAAGAGCACTAACTTGTATTATTATTATTATTATTAGGCTATTATTATTATTAGCCTATTTATTAAGTAAAATAAATATTAATAATAAATGCACAATTATAATAATGTATTATAATTATGCTATTAAGAACTGTTCGGAAAATATGGAAGACCAAATAGGTCTAGCTTCTGCTACCTACTGCCATGGTTGGTGCAGAGACTTTTGGAAATGCCCATAATAATATAAAACGATGAATTATTGCTAATGAAAACCATGACTTTTGAATGTCCAATACGTTTGCTTTTTCTATTTAAATTTGTAGGTAGGCTAATTCATATTGTAGATCCAGTTTTTTACTGTGGCATTTTTATTTTTAAATGATTGTAACAAAATTATTAACATTTGTACCGTGTAGATTATAGTATATTAAAAAAAAGTTTCATTTTGTTCATTTTGAACCGAGTTATAAAAATATGAATGCAACAGGAAGTCGTCATAAACTTAGTGACTATAGGTTCCTCACATATCAACCAATAAATCACAGATAGTCTGTCACATATTTAACCTGTCAATAAATGCCATTAGTTAAACTCGAAACGACTGTAGTGTAAAAGTAAGATCGGGCTAAAAAGCCATCTCATAGCAGTTATACACTGCTGCCATCTGTTGGCTGCTTCAAGATCTCAACAGATTGAAGGCAAACGAACAAGGTCAAATGTGGCAAACGTTCCATGTCTTGTGTGGCCTTCATATTTAGACAGTATTTGTGTTACCATTCATATCTGGACAGGACAGTATTTGTGATATATATTTTTTTTAGATTGTAAATTTGGGTTGACAGGAATTTTGTTTTTAATGCACCACACAAACTCACAAACTCCACAGTAAGGGTATGATGGGGCATATAGGGCTCTACAATAAAATAAAATGTATTAAATAACACCATACGAGATACATTTTAAGGTTATTTACAGTTTTTCTCAGTCGCTTTGGTACATTTCTTGAATCATCCTTAAGATTTACAAACCAGTAGGTGCATTTCTCAAAATAATTTGTACAAACGGCACCACACAATGGATTACCTGAAAAAGCCTGTAACTTGCTCAAAATCTTTAGTCCATCTCTCAAAAGTAAGTATTTATTATGTCAATGAACATATCAGTGCCATCATAATGACAAGTCCTTGTGTCATTGTTCACAAACAAGATAGGCAAATGCTTAGTCATGTTGTCAATTTATCTGTGTACTATGTCAGCATTGTCAGATGAAAACTATATTGATTGCAAGAGACTGGACAGGATTCACAGTTAGATTTTTATTGTTGATCTGCCAATAAATTACAGTACAATGTCATTGCGATATAAAGAAAAAGATAATACATATAAATATATATATATATGAAGAGGCCAAGATTGTAGAGATGTTTCTATTCATATGTATGTAACCCCTCCACCCGGGTCCTACTCGCCCCGCAATGTGCGGGCCTCGAACCCGGGTATCCGGCGTGAAGGTCAGGCGCTCTAATAAGGACGCTAAAGACTGCAGTATAGCGTCTGTTGCTAGACCGCCTATTGAGATCTGAGGTTATTGATTAGATCATATATACACTGAACAAAATTATAAACGCAACATTTTTGTTTTTGCCCATATTTTTCATGAGTTGAACTCAAAGATCTAAGACTTTTTCTATGTACACAAAATGCCTATTTCTCTCAAATATTGTTCACAAATCTGTCTAAATGAAAAATTAGGGCAAAAACTTAAGTGTTGCGTTTATAATTTTGTTCAGTGTATATATACATGTACATACAGTATATATATATATATATATATATATATATATATACATATACATATATATATATATATATATATACATATACATATACACATGTATACACACACACACACACACACACATACTGTATGTACGTGTGTGTGTGTGTTTGTGTGTTACATTATGTCTCTAAAAAGTATACTGTATATGTAAAATGCAATTGGACTAGTGTAATATAGCATTACAGTAAGTATACAGTTTTACAGTAGTGAACATTGTCTGATTACATGTTCTGTCTACAAATGTTTGAATGATTGAGGAGACGCTTGTTCTCCCAACATTCAGCTGCACCTTTCAACCCACCTCGGCCATAAGGTCATGATCGAGAACGTGGTCCACAATAGTGGACAATATCTGTACAATCTTGGCCTCTTCTACCTCTTCCTCTGTTTTCCCTCCACACCCTTCCACCACACTTACTTACTCCTCTTATGTTTCCCGACTGTTGACCCTGTTTGTTTCATTGTTGTTCTTCCATTGTTCATTCTTCCACACTAAGGGACTGTTCGTTTTTTATTTAAGGGGCCACCGGAGGAGTTTTGAGATCTGTAGTCAAAAAAGACTTGACCCTCCCTTCGCCAGCAATCATTTTTTCTATGACCCTCCAAAATGATTGTGAAAAAAGGCATGACCCTCCCCGATCATATATTGATTACTTCTGTACTGGTTTGCGCTTGGCAAAGATGTTCAGATAGCCATTGTTTTTTTTTACAACCATGACAAACGACTTAACTCCTGCTTTCTCATCTTACTAAGGCTGTAACGATAGACCAAACCTACAATTCGGTTCGTATCACGATTTTAGATTTTAGATTTTTTTTAAAAATCTTGTTTTTGGTGCTGATGCAGTGGTGACGTGTTCATGTAACATGAAAGGGTGGCGCTGCCAATAAAGTATCTAAAAGCTGCTACAAGACATGACCCTCCCCTATTTTCCTCCGGTGGCCCTTTCCATAAATACCGAACGGTCCCTAAGTTGTCCTCTATATAACACAATTGATTGATAGATATACTGTGCCCTCCATATTTCAGTGTTGTTGTTGAGGATAATTTCAGCAAACAGTTTGCTTTGTACATTCACATTAACAGCATTAAAAAGGGAAAATGTTATCATTCAACTGAACTGTGTATGTGTGAGGACAATAATAATATCTAAATATACAGTATGTGGTGAACATACAGTCATGTGAAAGGACACTCTTTAGAATTGTATGGTTTTGTGTTTCAAAACATAATAAAAATCATCTGGTTGGTGCTATGGTTTGTGTTTGTTTGTTCACTTTAGAGTTTCATTTTTAATCTGTTCTGCTCATGTCTGTTTCTAGGTTGGTTTTCAGTCTGTTAATTGGTTCAGTTCTCTCCCTGTTTGTCACTATGGTTTCTAATTGATTGTTAGTTCTGTCCAAGGGAGTCTTAGTAATTAGCTCCTCAGTTTCTGTCTATTTAAGCCCTGTGTATCAGTTCTTTGTCAGTTCTGCGTTGTGTCAAGCTGGTTGTTCTGTTCATGAGATTCTGTTTTGGACGTTTTGAGTTTGTTTTTGAATAAAACAGCTGCGCTTAGATCCTGTTTCATCTCTGCTGCAACCAACCCGTGACAGTTAGCAGTTCTTAAATACAACCTCAGCTAAACAACACGTGGCATATTACACCGTGTCATTATTTATTTAACAAAAATAAAGACAAAAAGACAAACTAAGTACACCCTATGGTTCAATTGCTTGTAGAGTCACTTTTAGCAGCAATAAGTTGAAGGAATAATTTTCTGTATGACAGTATCACTCTCGCCTCGGAATTTTGGCCCACTCTTCTTTACAACGATGCTTCAGTTCATTGAGGTTTGTGGGCAGTAGGGTTGAGGTCTGGACTTTGTCTGGGTCATTGCAACAACTTGATTCTTTTCTTTTTCAGCCATTCTGTTGTAGATTTGCTTGGGATCATTGTCCTGTTATGACCCCATTTTGGCCAAGCTTTAGCTGTCGGACAGATGGCCTCACATCTGACACTAAAACACATTGGTATAAAGAGTTTAATTTAGTTTAGTTTAATCTTATTTGCACAAATGTTATATATATATATATATACAATAAGAGCAAGAAAATACGATCCAAATACTGTGCAGGGAGAGGCAGAAAACCCAAAAGATCTTATTTAAAGCCTACCATTAAACAAGGAAAAAAGGAACTTTAAAACTAAAGAAAGAGCTAAACTATAACAACAAATATGTAAATGTATTTGACTGAATCAATGAATTATATCTAAACCCCCCCAAAAATTGACATACCAAAAAAAAAACCCTGTAGGGCTCATAAATGCATAAACAACAACAACTGAAAATATATGACACAATAACAAAGCAACAATAAAATGATCCTTTATACATCTTTTATAATATATTAATGATGAACATGTTCTTGCTAGATGGGAAAAAAAAAAACATTCCATAGTTTAATATCCCTAAATCTTAGGGATTTGAGTATTGACCTCTACAAGTGAGAAATTTTGGAAGATGAAAATCTGTAGACTGATGAGTTAAGTGACAGTGAACCTGTGAATTTACTTTAAAATACATCTTAAATTGCTCTGGAATGTTACCTTCACTTGAATATATCTTATAAATGAAAACACATATTTGAGAAATATTGATATTAATAAGAACTTGAAGTTCCTGAAATAAAGGCGCAGATGAAGTATATGCATTTGATCGGGTTGCAATCCTAACAAAACGCTTCTGAAGGATAAATCTTTTTTGAAGAGTAGTAGGAAAAGTGCTTGCCCAAACAATATTACAATATGCGAGATATGGATAAATTAAACTATAGTAAAGAGTAAGAAGACATTCTTGTTGCGAATCACCAGTCTCAGAATGATCCATTTGCAGTGTAAGTTTATTAAGAAAATAGTCAAACAGGCAGAGGTCAATAACAGCAAACTCAGCACCAGAGGCAAGGCTTAATCGGGGTCTAATTCCAGGCAGAAGATCAGGACAGGCAGCAAACAGGCAAGGACCATGAACCAGGCAGAGGTAGCGTAGGCAGGCAGCAGGCTAGCAGAAATCAGAGAGAGAAGGGGTCGAGAAACAGTCAGACAATTACTGGGTATAACGCTCGGTAGAGTTCACAAAAGTAAAACAAAACTTTGCACTGAGAGCTGCTCGTGGTGCAGTTAAATAGCCTGGTAGATAGGCTGCAGCTGGGCATGGTGATTGGAGTCATTAGAGAGGCTTATGGGGAATGTAGTGCACGTGAAGTACTCGGGTGAGGGCGTTCTCTGCTGGCCAGAGACAGAGGTTGCTGAGTCCGGGATCGTGACAGAGCCCCCTCCCTGTGAGCGACTCCTGGCGCAAGGAGCCTGGCGACGTCGGGGTCTTCCACGTGGTCGTGGGGCCGGCTTGGTGGGATGAGCCAGGTGGAAGTCAGTAATCAGGCTGGGGTCCAGGATGTCAGAAGCGTCCACCCAAGAACATTCCTCCAGGCTGTATCCCTCCCAATCAACTAGGTACTGCAGGGAACTGCCCCGGCGTCTAGAGTCCACAAGCTCCTGAACCTGATAGGCCTCCTCGCCTTCCACTAGAATGCGCTGGGGAGTCTGGTTCTGGGATCTTCCCCGTCCTCCCTCTCGTTGGGACCATTGGCAGGTTTGAGAAGAGACATGGAAAGTGGGAGCGAGTCGGTACTGGTTAGGTAGATCTAGACGGAAAGAGACTGGAGTGATCTGGTGTGTGATTTTGAACGGACCCACAAACCTGGGACTGAGCTTTTTACAGGGGAGCCGTAGGCGTAGGTCTCGGGTCGACAGCCAGACCCACTGGCCCGGGTGATAATCAGGGCCCGGCCGACGACGGCGGTCAGCCTGTTCCCTCTGACGGCGAACCGCTCGTTGGAGGTGGGTGTGGGCCAGGTTCCAGGTCTCCTCGCTGCGCTGAAGCCAGTCGTTCACTGCGGGGAGATTTGTGGGTTCACTCAACCATGAGAAGAGAGGCGGTTGAAAGCCCAGGACACATTGAAAGGGGGTCAGGCCAGTGGAGTGTTTCCGGATGGAATTCTGGGCTGATGACATACCCCAAGAACGAAATGGAGGTCTGGTGGAATTCACACTTCTCCAGCTTGGCATATAGATGGTGGTGAATGAGTCTCTGGAGGACGGCCCGAACGTGCTGCACATGGTCCGAGAGGGTGTCGGAGTAAATCAGGATGTCATCGATGTACACAACGACGGTACGGTGGAACATGTCTATGAAGATGTTATTGCTAAAAGACTGGAAGACGGAAGGACTGTTCGCCAGGCCGAACGGCATGACCAGGAACTCCTAGTGCCCCGTGTTGGTGGAGAAGGCCGTCTTCCACTCTTCCCGCTCCCTAATGCGGATAAGATTGTAGGCACAGCGTAGATCGAGCTTGGTGAAGTGCTTTGCGGTACGAAGTAACTCCAAGGCGGCAGGTACCAGTGGGAGCGGATAGCGAAACTTTATGGTGATGTCATTCAGGGCACGGTAATCGATGCAGGGTCGGAGACCTCCGTCCTTCTTCTGGACAAAGAAGAAATTGGCGGATGCAGGGGACGTTGAGGAGCGAATGAAGCCCTTAGCAAGCTCCTCCTCAATGTATTCCCTCACCGCTTCGGATTCTGGTTGAGAAAGAGGGAAGATACAGCCCTTGGGAGGTACAGAACCGGGTAGCAGGTCGATGGCACAGTCGCTGACGGCGATGAGGTGGGAGCTGAGAGATCATAGTATTCGGAGGAAAGACCGTTCAGGTCAGCCCTCTCCACGGGCATGGAGATGACCTGGATGGAGGACGGGGCAACGGGAGCGAGGCACTTGGAGTGACAGGACGCATCCCAGCGAGTAATCTGGTTAGTTCTCCAGTGGATTTGGGGATTGTGTTTGCGGAGCAATGGCAGGCCAAGGATCACTGGGGTGCGTGGACCATGGAAAACATAGAATTGGATTACCTCAGAGTGGAGCACCCCTGTCTGCAGCTGGAGTTCCTGGGTGAGGTGAGAGATTTGACCAGAGCGTAATGGCCTGCCTTCTAATGGATGGCTTCGACTGCGAGGGAGGAAGAACAACGGATTAGAGGAATGTTGTGTAGATGGCATAGAAAAAATATGGACAAAGCGTCTGTGACGTCACCCATAGACTTTCTGAAGAACGGTTTTGAGGCCGTTTATGGGGGGTATGGGCGGCGCCATCTTTTGAAAATCTTGGGAAATCCTAACCCCGCCCACCTTCTGGCCAATCCATATATGGGTAAAAGGGTGGGCTTTGTGTGAGACTGAGCCGGCCGGTGGACGCGCCTCTTCAGCCAAGCAGCCTCAGCTATATGTAACGTTACAAGATCGACTGGCAGACTAGGCTACTTTTTACAGTCATTCTTATGTTGAAGCTCCTTTTCCTCGATTTACTGAAGCCTATATGTAAAACGCATTTGCAGCTGCATAGCTCGCTCATAGGCTGTGCTGCGGCAACTGCACATCCAATGGCGCGGGCGCCTCTGACGTGCGACCATCTAGCTCGCAGATCAGTCTATTCTTATGTTACATTAATTAATTTGGCAGACACATTTACAGTGTTTCAAACGTCAGTTATAACCATTGGTAAAGTACCTCGGACGCTAACGTATCTGAGGCGATTTAATGCTAACTGTTGCAGTGCCATTGCCCAGAAACATGCTAAATATGCTAAATAGTGCTAACTACGTGAAATAGTAGTGGAATGTCACTTACCGGAAAAAAAGGAGCGAAGTACTCCTAGTCCTACAGTGTTGGTTACTGCAGTTTATAGCAAAGCAGCCCATGTTATGTACGATATTTCAATACAAATGTTGAGAAAGGATACAGAGGTGGTATGATGTGTTGTGTCAGATCATGGCCGAGACGTCAAATTTCAGGAATTCCACTTTACTCAAAGCTATTAATTTAGGCCTCGTTTACACTGCAGGTCTTGATGCCCAATTCTGATTTGTTGCCTATATCCGATTTTTTTTACCGTCCGTTTACACGTTCTTTAAATTGTGACCCATATCCGAGTCATGTGTTTACACTTGACTGAAACATCGCGCATGTTTACAGGGGTCTTCTTGCTCAGATGGGCGAACACGCAGCGAGATCTCAGGACTGGTGGGAACAACACGATCTCATAAAAGTGAGTAGGCATCTATAGCACAAATTGTATTTCTCATGCCATTTATACGCCAAAAATAGTTTTCGCCTGCATATGATACGCACTGTAAACGTGCGTATTAAACGCCATAAAGTGCGCATCATGCACGCAAAAAGTTTTGGCGTAAATGGCACGTGAAAAAAAATTCGTGCAATGAACGCACTTTCATGAGATCGTGGCGGGCTTTAACGAGGAGCATTGGGTCCGAAAATTTTAGAATGAGCAAGCCAACCTTTGATATGTTGTGTCAACGTGTGTCCACTTTCCTCTCCTACGACGACACAATGTTTCGTCGGGCCATCCGTCCATCCGCAGATGGGCGTCGGGGTTTCCCTCGTCATTAAACCGCGGAGACGCAGCCTAATGCCTCGGAAAATCCGATCTGCCTGTTTACATGACAGTCCCATTGGCACATATCCGATTTACATCTGATTTATTTCCACATATGAACGAGGCCTGAAACCGATCTCGAAATATCCGAATGCATGCGTTTTTTTCCTGTTTACACTGTCAGAACACATCCGATACAAGTAAAAAATCGGAATTGGGTCACATTTCACTGACAGTGTAAACGAGGCCAATTGATTATATGCCAAATGTAACAATTTAGTCTCATCTACTTAATTATAGTTGAAGAATGATATTTGGTCGTATGCATGTCATTGGTGATTCATTGTGTCACTGGAGTTACCGTTTTTTTTCTGTCACATTAAATACAATGCCATATGTGACATGATAATAATTTTACATCCATTTAATTCTGCTACACTCAAAAGTTAAGATTTAAAGGATTGCATACTTGATTTTAACTGGTTTTCAAATATTTTCATTGTTATAGCAAATACAAGGTTGCGCAAATGAACTAACCTCATTCAAGCACACTTTTAACAAACCTGATTAAAATAAATAAAACATAATCTCCTTATTTGTTGTATTATCATTCTTTTTTGGTAACTCTGACTACATGTGCTGAAAAAAAATTTAAATAATATTTCATTAAAACATTTAATATTGCCAAAGAAGTAAGGTAACACCAGTGACCAAAAAAATGGTGCATGCGATCTTTAAATAAATGCACAAAATATATAAAAAACCATTAAGCTGTTATTTATGCATATTCATAAAGTCAAAGGGTAATCGGTCCGTGTATCATCCGATCATTTGATTTCCAATTTGAAATGAAAGAAGAAGAAATGAGAAAACGGCACCTTTATTTTTCTCTCTCAAAAAAACGAAAAAACGAGATTTCGGCTTGATTTTTCGTTTTTTAGTTCACAGGCAAAAAACGAATACAAGACTTCAAAATTCGTTTCCCACGTGTGGGCGGTCATGAGACGCCCCCTTCCGCTGATTGGTCAAGTAACTCTGAGCATCTGACGTCATCAGTCGTCGCTCAGGTCTGTTCAACAAAATAATAGTCCTCAACGGTAATCTATTCTACCCATTAAGGATGTAATTTGTCTTTTTAAAACCCAAACAAATCTTTAGGATCTACTGGTAACTTCCTTATACTTGTGGCAAACTTTTACTTTCACAAACAAAGGTTTCTTAAGAAAATTCCTACTTTTAAAGATTTCTTATGTGAAGTATATTTAATCAAATCACTAAGAATAATTGATATAGAATAGAATAGAAAATGTACTTCTTTTTTGAAGAAATATAGAGATAGTTTATGTACCATGATTAATATCTGTTTGCTGTTCCCCCCCCCCCCCCCCCCCTTTTCTTCTTTGTTTAGCTCTTTCCATTTTTGAGCTATGATTGTGCACAAATGAGTTTACTTGTTTAATATATACATTGTTGGAAATGTTTTAGATTTCTAAAAGATGTGTGTTGCACTATTGTAATTTTTAATAAAAATAAATAAATATTAATAGTCCTCTAGTACTACCACTTCCTAAACTGTACAGGGCAGGTCCTAGATTGGGCTTTCTTCTGTGCAACTTAACGCGTTTCACAGAAATATTTACATCAGAAATATTAAATATTAGTCTGCCACCAGCCTGTTTTATTTAGCTGTGCGGAGTTAAATCTGTGTGGTGCTGCGCTAGACAGCATAGAGCGGGTGAGGCACAGACCAGTGTTCAGTCAGCAGTCACAACTTTTATTTTAGACAGTATAAGCTCCGTTTTGGACACGGGACGGTCATTGCAAATACTGTAATTATGCCAAGCGGCTGAGGGTGGGTACCGATGATGGTGAAATAAAATTTTACTGAAACTGTAGGCTAATCATAGCCGCGACCAGCGAGAATGAGACAGATGATTGACAGGATGATAGCGGAGGCAATTAAAGGGGCAAGATAACTTCTGTTAACAAAAAAAAAAGAGTCTAATATAAGTGACTTTGTCGTTGTTTTATTTTTTTCAATAAAAAAATAGTGAATGGTTGACCACAAACTGAGCCTTCATTTTAAAGGGCAATTTCCAAATATCTTTATTTATTTGTTATAATATGGGTATTTTGGGTCACCCGTCTTGTTTGGTAGTTTAGTTGAATTAACCTTTAGCTAGTTTGTTCTGTTTTATTGATTTGTTTGATTTGGCTCTCGTGCTCGCCTTCCCACCTTGGGTTTTGTTTGTGTAATATGTTTATTTTGTTTTATTGTTCTCATTCATTGTTTGTACATATTGTAGGCTAAATATTATTTTCTTCACTCATTCATTTTGGCACTGTGGATTAATAAATCCTTTCGAGCTGAGTTTTGAGAGATCGGTTTCTTTTCTTGCTCTGTCCTGCACATTGAGCTACACACACAATTTTTAAAAGTGTTCCCTAGACAACGTAAAACTGGACGTAACAATGCTTTTCAAGTGCAAGGGTAAGCAAAGTGATTTTTACGGAAAATGAAAGCTAGCATAAATTCTGCCGGGAAGACTTAATTACTGCGTTACTTAATTAATTAATGTATAAAATTAGCACTTACACATGCTTGAGTTCGCAGAAGTCACCCTCCATCCTCCCCACCCTCACCCTCCATTCTCCCCACCACCACCAGGATGGTCCTGTCTATACTTCCCGGGGGGTCGGCTGCGCCCCTGCCTTCGTCTTCAGGCAGGAGATGCTGATCCGCTACCCTCAGATTATGGACTATGGACGGGGCCTACGCCAAAGAACTTTATGAATAATTGCTTGCAGGGCAGCTAATAAATGCCCAGCAAACATGCTCCTTTGGGGCCCGAATGGGGCCCTTGTGGGCAGCCCACTGTGGGCCCAGATACCGGCGTGAAATGCGGGGCACATGACAGCCCAAAGTGTGGGCTGACTGTGGGCTGGCCCACACTAAGTAGAGTGGGCCCCCATTGGGCCCAGATACCGGCGTGAAATGCGGGGCACATGACAGCCCAAAGTGTGGGCTGACTGTGGGCTGGCCCACACTAAGTAGATTGGGCCCCCATTGGGCCCAGATACCGGCGTGAAATGCGGGGCACATGTGGGCCCCACACTATGGGGCCCAGGCGGGACCCCAGTGGGACAGCCCAAAGTGTGGGCTGACTGTGGGCTTGCCCACAGAAAGCCCACATGGGGCCCCAAAGGGTTTGCCCTTGCCCACACTGTCCCACAGAAAACCCACACTTACCCACAGTGGGCCCGCATTGGCATGTTTGCTGGGTGGATGCTTTGCTACATCATTTTATCTCCCGAGTCTTTCTGGTAGAACCATACTGATGTTTGTAAAGAATGAGATTTGAATCTAGATTAAACATAGTCTACAATTTTCTTTAAAATTAAGAACCATGGCAAAATAGATATAGGTCTAGTTGTTAAAACATTGTGGATCATTTGCTTTAAACAGAGGAATAACTTTTGCTATTTTTAAATCTTCTGGCACAATGCCTGTTTTCAGAGAGAAAAAATGTGAGCAAGTGGCTGCAATATTGAACATTTCACCTGTTTGACAAGAAACACAGAAATATTGTCATGACCCGCTGAAGATATTTTTAATTCATCAATAATTTCACTTATTTCCTGTATCTCAGGTGATTTAAAAATAGAGATAATAGGAAAATTTCCTGATATATAATCCAAGGGTTCGCCATTCTCATAGGAACATTATCAGCCAATTTATGACCAACATTAACAAATTCATTACATTTTTGAGCTATGTCAAATGGATTATTAAAAGAAATGTCACCATCCACAAAGTCTGAAGGTGACGTTAGCTCTGAAGTAATCTTCACTCTATGCAACAACTGATTTATTACTTTCCATGTTGTTTTAATATCATTTGAACACTTCTTAAATTTTTCACTAAAATATCTCTTTTTTGCAGATCTAATAGAATGATTATATTTATTTCTATAAAATTTATAAACCCCATAGGTGAGATAAGAGGAGTATGATTTAAAACATATTTGTTATAAAGTTTATTCTTAGTCTTCAGCATCTTGAGTAAGCTATCTGTATACCAAGGCTTATTGAAGTCCGGACTTGCCACTAAAGAGGAATTGACACTTTCAAGGACCAGAAAGGTAGTAAAGACATCATTAAAATCTGGGGTCGGCTATTGCGCCGGTGCGACGAGCTCACTTTTTTCCTTATCAGTGCAAAAGAGACTCAAATTACTCTGTTGATTTTGATCTTCCATATAAGTGTTGTACATCATTAGATCCTGTTAGTGTCTATTTTTTTTGTGGATACTCACAATAAAAACAAAGTGTTCTGTTTTTTGTCAAATAAAAAAAAATAAACATGATGCGAATTTTGCGTTCTCTCTGTCAGTGAAGTTCATTCTAAAACGCATCCGAAAATGACCTGTAACTAAGTAAATACTTGTCACACAGGTACGAAAGATTTTTCGTTATGAAGCTGAAATTCTCTTCTTTTAAATGAAACAAAAAAACAAATATTCTCAGTTTATGTATAATCTGTACGAAAAGAGAGAGATGTCAGTCATTTTCTTTACAGCTCATTATAGCTCATTGAGTTTTAATGTGACCATGCCCACGGAGAGCGTGCACTATTCAAACGCAAATAATCTGAGGCAAGGCACGCATATGTGTCAACGCCCACAACAGCTGGATAAAAGACATCAAGTTTAATAAGAATCATTTACTTTACGTCGTCTTGCTAAGCTGTGAGGAATAATACTATCTAATAATCCTGGAAAAATTTACCTCAGAAGTGCTGGTAGTTTCATTTCGAGGAGCAACAAATCAAGCTGACGAATCAAGCTGATGTTCTAATCGCGATATGGAATAGTGTCTGTAAACCGCAAAAGACTGTTTAATTATGAATCACGTGTCTGTGTGTGAATGAATGAGGCGTGCGCTGTTGTTACACTACAGCTGTGCCCTTCATTCATACAAGTAAACATGTTATTTTTACATGAACACATCTGCTTGCTTAGCTTTGACCAAACTATATTGCTATATATATATATATATATATATATATATATATATATATATATATATATATATATATATTAATGTCTTATTTGTTTTTCACAATATTTTTTTAAAGCAGGGCTGAAGCACATGCTATAACATAAATATTAAAAATATATTGCAGTAGTCCTATACAAGGTTAAATAAGTAATAAGGTTAGGCTATAAATTGCTATACACAAAGTAAACACAAAAAATACTTTAATTTAGTAACGAGTATGCTTTCTGTAAATACACTAAAACTTCACTAAAACTATGTTCGTTTTTAGCATATTTCTTAAAAGTGTAATTAAGTATATATTTATTAGCATTGCATTTCTAGTAGTCTTTTTAGACACATATTTAAAGCATGATTGTCATTAGCATATTTATTAAAAATATAACTAAGCATACATTTATTACCAATGTACTAATAATATACTTTTTTAGAAATACATTAAAAGTATGCTTTTCTATAGTGTATTTCTTAAAAGTGTATTTAAACATATATTTATTACCAATGTAGTTCTAATATACTTTTTAGAAATACATTTAAAGTATAATTGTCATTAGCATATTTATAAAAAATATAATAAAGCATACATTTATTACCAATATATTATAATATACTTTTTATAAATACATTAAAAGTGCTTTTCTATAGCATATTTCTTAAAAGTGTAATTAAGCATATATTTATTTCCAATGTACTTCTAGTATCCTTTTTAGAAATATACTAAAATGCAATAAAATCATTTTTAGTACACTTTAAATAAGCATGTTGGAAATACAAATGTATTATAAACATACTATTTGTATTTCAAATATATTTTTAATACATTTAATACAACGTCTTTTTCACCTGGGTAGCCTACTGAGATGAGTAAAAATAGACAAATATGTTGAAAATGTCTTTGTATAAGCAACAAACTGCAAATTAACATTTACTAATATATCATACACACGATATGTTACAGAATAAACATGAATGTTTAGACAAAATTTCGTTGATTAGTTTTTACTGTAAAAAAAAGACTACTGCCACATCAAATAAGCTTTTGTTCGCCAATTTCTGCTCATGTTAAATATATAGTAGCCTATGGGATGTTTTGTCAAAAATAAAGTAGGTATATTGACTTATCAACTAAGATGTTATTATAGTGTTTGTTCCAATATTCAAACTAATGAATACTTACCTTTGAAATATGATACAATACTTTTTATAAAGAAAGATTACACTTGAAATATTAGTAAAATTGCAATGGCAACAACTTGGTAATGGTAATAACTTTTTTTGTGTGTTTTATAGTGACAATTTTGGGGAGAGGATACATATTCCAAAACTTTCTGAAATACAGTAGGCCTATAAGAATTAACTACACAGTTACTAGAAATGTTTATCTTGGATATTATACAATTTGCATGCATACAAAATTAGTGGAAAAAGACACATTTTTTCAAGACGTTTCCAACTCTAACTTTGAACCAATTCTATAGGTTATATATATATATAATATACATAATATACATATATATATATATGGTTAAGTCAGATTTTGAAACATCTTGAAAAAAAATGGTCTTTTTCCACTGGGTACCACAAGAAAGAATGCGAGGAATAAATATATATATATATATATATATACATATACATTTCTTTTGTCTTCGCATTCTTTGGTACCCAGTGACACACCTGTGTGAAAGGCTCATTATGCAGCTCATTCACGCCCCCACCTGTGCCATTAATATGTTTAAGCAACTGAAAAAAGCACAAATGTCAGGGTATGTCAAAACATCTCAAGGACCCCAAAAACATCTTAGACCCCAGAGGGTTAATGTTAATAAAAACTTTAGAAGTATCTCAATGATACTAACAAAAATAAAAATATAAAAAATATTTAATAAAAACAACATACCCTTTGGCAAATTTGGAAACACTTATAAGGTCTCATTTCTAGTTAACAATATTAGTTCAAATGAACTAACAATATTTCAGCAGGCAGCATTTATTGGTCTTAGTTAATGTTCATTTCAACATTTACTAATTCATTTTAAAATTAAAAGTTGCAGGCCTAGGCCTATCTGTTAACACTAGGTAATGCCCTGAACTAATGATAACATAAACAACCCCATAACCCTAACAGTTGTATTTTTATTAACCAACATTAACAAAGATTAGCCTGACAAATACTGTAAAATATATTTCTCATTGTTAGTTCATATTGGATAATGCATTAAAGGGATAGTTCGGCCAAAAATGATATTTAACCCATGCATTACTCACCCTCAAGCCGTTTGAGATGCATCTGTCAATCTTGTTTCAGACGAACACATTTTCAGTTATTTTAGAAAATGTATTAGACCCTTCGTCGATCGTTGCCGGAAGTCAGATATTTTCATTTATAAAGTTTTAAATATGTATATTTTTAGGACAAAACCGCACGGATTACCCTCAGAAGGCCTTCGTTTATCCCCCTGGAGCCGGATGGATTACTTTTGTGAAGGATGTATTCACATTTTGGGACTTGAAGGAGGTGGACCCCATTGCTTCACATTATATCCATTGAAGGGTCTAAGACATTTTCTAAAATAACTGAAAATGTGTTCGTCTGAAACAAGATTGACATATGCATCTCGAACGGCTTGAGGGTGAGTAATGCATGGGTTAAATATAATTTTTGGCCGAACTATCCCTTTAACTAACGTTAACATTGTTAAGTGTTATCCAAATTTCTAATAGGCTAGTTCATTCTATCAATGATGAACAATAATTTTTATACAATTTATTAATCTTGGCTAATAATAAATATGGGAACACTTTATTTTACTTATTTACATTTTTTACATATTTAACATATGTATTCTTGTTAATATGTTGCATGAATTTAGTAATAACAGTAAATTATGCTTAATTACATGCAACTAATCCTCAACCAAAACCTAATCCTACCATAACCATATAGTAAGTACATGTTGTTACTTAATTTTAATTAATTAATTAATTAATTAATTAATAATTACACTGTAACAATAACACCTTAAAATAATGTGTAACCACGATTATAAATACATTGTTAGTTCATAATAGGCCTATTTCTTAAAGAAACAATTTGCTATCGTTCACAACAATTTAGATGTGTATATAAAATACGATCATCCTTTCATGTAAAAATAATTATTAAAGCTATGTGAAAATGATAGTTTCAATTTGAATTATATTATGCGTGTAAAATATTACTTGAAAAATATTTAGTTTCTACTATAATTGTTTTTCAAGTATATACTATTTTGATTTAAATCCATTTCTTTATTAAATGTAATCGATTTTTATTTATTTAGTCAGTTCAATCTTAGGCCTATTTTTTGTTGTTGTTGTTTTACATTTTTACACAGCTTTTCCACGGACCCCCAGCACTTCCTTTTGTGGCCTCCTTTGAAAACACCTAAATATGTTTACTAGATTTAGTTCAGTTAAACTATTGCGTTACATCTTACTGTAAAGTGTAAAGTATTGCGGCAAGCAATCAGGATAAAAATCCTGTAAACAATGATCTGCCAGTAGACCAACCATCTTCAAGATCTGCTGTCCCGCCTTCGCCGTCTCTGATGTGTTGACAGGTTTCGCTCCTCCTCTTCTGGATGTAGCACTGTACAGCTCAAGCACCGCCTCGTCCTGCCCCTCAACAACTGCTTACAACACGGTTATGAAAAGACGAGCTTTTGATTCACATTAACAGTAACGTTAAGACTTGCAGTCTCACTTTGAGTAGTTACGGCAGCGATTTCTGTCTTATTGATAGGCTATTTCCTGAAGCGATCGCGGTTTACAGCGCTGCCGGTGCACTTCAGCTTTTTATGCATTGACGGAAGGTGAGTGAGCGAATCGGATTGAACTTAGTTGTTGTTAATGTCAACGGTCTGTTAGTAGGCTTTGTGTGAATGTTTATTCGCTCCTGTTCTACTTAACGTTACATAAAAAGATCGGGGATGTTTGATGTTCTGCGCGAAGCTCAAAAATATGTTTAGCAGTGCGCTGTGTGCTTCAGTCAGGATTTGACGAACTCCAGTCAAAATATATTTTACCAGAGCGTAAACCAGACGCGATACCGAATATTATGAATGCTCAACGTTAACACATCCTTTTTACACCATACTGGTTGATTGTCAAGCTCTATTTCAGCCATTTTGGTGGGAAATTCTATATAGCTGCTTGGCCTTAGCCAGCCCATATAACGTCCTCGGGGGCTTTGTCCTTGTTTTTAACAGCTGAATGTAACTTTTTGTGGTTATGATTGTGCAAAAAGGCATCTAAATAGGGCAAGCAACAAATTGGTTCAGGTTAGTTGCTTATGTGAGTAACGTTAAGTTTTCATCTCCAGTGTTTTTACTGCTGCTGTAAGATTTAGGTAATGACTTGGCATAACATTTCAAAACTAAATCTGGGTCAAATTATTCGATTTTTGGGAATACCTAATATGTACTATTTGTGAAAAAAGAGTTAAATATTGCGAAATATAGAGCTACCCGATGCAAGGTTACCAAAACCCATCAACCTTCAACTTCTCCCATGACTAGCTGAACATCCTGCCAATATAAACAACTTTCAGAAAAAAAGGGTTTTCTTTTTTGTGTCTCTTTGGTGTTCAAGGACCAAAAGCCCTCAAAAAAGAAGAAAAACCTTCTTTCTTTTTCTGGTTTTCCCAAAAATTTAGATGCAAATCCGTCTGATAAACCACAGTAGAGCCATTAGCCTAGCTGCCCGCTTGGGGTACGTTTTTGCTAAATGAACTAAATACTAAATAAACTTTTTTTTTGGAAGGAGGACTTTTTTTCTGTTGTGTGTCTAAATATTTGAAAAAGAGAAAGAATGATAAAATGCATTTCTAAAAAGCAAGCTATCCCATTACATCCGAGAAAAATGATGTCAGCACCGCCTGAAGTTCTTTTCAAACCCTACTGTCTCACTGACATCCCCTTTTCCCTCAACATTAGGATCATAAAATAGACGGCTGGTGGGAAAATCTCCTTCCTTTGCCCTTAAGGTCTCCAGCTTGTTTGTGCAAGTCAGCCTTTGTGAAGGCCACTGGCCCCAGTATGCTGACTCAAGCTTCTATGCTGCATGTCATTCATCTTGCTTCAGTAGTTTGGATGGTGCTTAATTTTATTTTCTGAAGTGTAATTTAACTTCTTTCAAGAACAAGAGGGTAGAACATCAGGTTGTCTGTGTTCTGCTTGCTTGCATTTTGCTCACATACTGCTCACATACTTTAACTGTTTCCATACCAAAAAATTAAGTATAATGAAGCTAATACCTGTCAAGCAAGCAGTTAAACAAAAAATTGATTTCACAATAACTCTTGCTGGCTTTTAAAACATTTTTAAAACATTTTTTACAGTGTGTGATACGGTCTGACAAAGCATTTTAAGGCTTAAAGCTTTCTATTTAAATTACTCAGATAATCAAATCAGTCAGTTGTTATTCTTGTCTTTCTTGATTCTGATGCAAGTAGATTAGAAGTTGTCACATAACCGGGCCCAGAAGTTGTGTATTGGCTTGCTTAATAGGTGAGAGAATCTACAGATAATAACTAATCCAATCTAAGAAATCTAAGTGCATTCATTCTTTAATGGAATCTTTTGGTGCCTAAGATAGATAAGAACGAAGAATCACTTAAAATGCAATTTCTGTTTTTTTTTTTGTTTTTTTTCTTGAAGTATTTAATAGGCCTTTTAAATCTCTTTACAGACTCAGAACTGACAAATTTAATGATGACGACATCATGGAGTGATCGACTTCAGGACTATGCAGACCTTCCGGCAAACATGGATGGCCTGGCAATGAAGAAATACAGGAGAGAGGCCTACCATAGGTATAACAGAAGAACAGACTGACTGTATAGTATAATGACTGTGTTTAAAATTAAGTCGCTAGGCTTCCTCAGAAGGAAATGGCATTTTGAATATTTACACAGATTTCACTTTAATTCTTTCTATTTAGTAAGTGTCATTTGTTTGCAATCCACTCATTTTAGAAGAGGCCATTTAGTCTTAGAGTGTATAATAGTTATAATTGTATAATGAGCATTCCATTAGAACATCAACTCACAACTCATGATTTTTGCATTTTGTGTGCTGCTTTAAGAATGTAAGCGACTCTTTCAAGAAAGGATACTAGTATTTAGACAGCAGCTCCACTGGTAAATTGGGATATTCAGCTAAAATAAAGAAAAAAGCTAACTAATTATAGGCCAAACCCTGCATCTATGGTTCAAACTACATACTGGAAATGGGCATAGTGGAACACGTGACTCAGAAACATAGAGGAGCTTTTGCAACCTCACAAATGTGTTTGTGTGGTGAACTACCATGCAGTGGAGTTATGCAATCTTCAATATATAAAAGGAGGGTCATTCGGTTCTTTGCAAAAAAACTTCCTCTTTAATACATGACGTCACACTTGTGGCATTAATCCAACCAAAGGTCACGTCTGTAAGTGTAGTTTACTCTTCCTACTTAACATGAACTTTGACCTTACATTTCTCTGTGCTGAAGCCAAAAGTTCACTGTCTTTTTCCATTACCCAGATAAGTGGGTTGAGATAAGGAAAAGTAAATGTGAGTGTCAAGGCAAGGATTCCACTGTCTGTACAGTCTATTTGAGGTCCAAAGGCAGTGGTGTTCTCTGGTGTGTGTGATGTGCAGTGAAAAATGTGTCAACTCTTACTCAAACTTAGTGGTGGAGCTGTTGAATATATTACAAAATAGAAACAAGATTATAGTCCATGTATATTGTAGAATGACTAAATATGTGACCCTTAGTACAGTCAACGTCTTTTTAAGGTAACTCAGTTCATGCAGCGACCATCTTTGTAACACTCCCAGGCTATTTATATAGGTAATAAGCATACAATAACCTGAAAACTATCCAGGGGCGGATTAAGTTCTACACAGGCATCTAGGCTCAGGGATTTTCTCAGTGATGCACCAACATTTCGGCAACCATTCTAAAAATATATTCAGCCAGAACCGGATTTTTTTTGTCTGGAATGTTTTGGAATATTTTCAAACGGTTGCCAAAATTTTGGTGTATCACTTGTTGAAATGTCATCATTAAGAGATAGAGATCATTGACCAAAATCATTCACCAAAACAGTTAATGTTTCTCCGATAACATGTTTGGACCATGTCAGGGTCTATTTCGTGCAAACAACTTGAATAAGCTACAAATATTATGCTAAAGCAGTAATATGTAAAATTTGTCCTGCTGAAATATCAAGAGACAACTCGTTACCAAAGAACTTAACTACAACTGATTTAATTGATCACCTGAGAACACAACACCCTGAGCAGCATAACGAGTTCAATTACTCAATTTCCAAATTGTCCAAATTTTATTTTTGGTTTTGGGCTTATTGTAAACTTGAAATTTGGTTTCGGAAAAAAAATAATAATTTTGGTGCATCACTAATTTCAACAAAATATTACTAAACTAAAAAAATCTGACAACAATGCTCAGATCACTTAAAGTCCCCCTGTAGTCAATCATTTATCCCTTAAACTCACCTTTGATCACCAAAATGACATATTTAAAAAAAAAAAATTCCAACCAAACCTATTTAAAAGTTTTTTTGCGGATCCATGATTGTGCAAATTAGCCCCATCTCAACTAACTCATACAGGCTCTCTAAGTCGATGTATCAGAATGATAATGCGTTTTATGTATCGGTCTCCACAACGTTGGACACTATGGTAATTAATATGATTAGCCTTTTGCTTGACTACGTTATTAAACCGCTAATAATGTGTCGCTAATGTTACACAAACCATGTTCCCGTTTGCCATCTCATAGTCAGACAGCTGCCTTCTAAAAACCAGCATCCTTAGAAATGCTTCGAACAACTCAGAACTTCAGTGGAGAAAGGCACATAGTTCATCATAACATCGTAATACACATCATACACAAAATTCACACTCTAAATTGCTAAATGTACCCGATTTTTCCTATCAACAGAAACACATACCGGGAAAGCCTGGCTTCTCTTGAGACTCCCCTGCTTCAGAGCATAGTAATGATATGATAAAGCCCGTCCACATGTTGATGTGATGATTGCTAACTTAACATAACATAAACACTGCAGTTCCCTTTCGTCCTGGGAACTCCGACGTGTCGTCGGGGGAGTTCCCTGACGAATTGGGATCACGCTAGGGAGCCAATTGCCTTCGAGAGAATTAAAACGAGCCAATGGAATTGGCATGCAAGATTTGCATTCCGCAGCCCGCCTACCAGCGCGGGTATAAAAAGCGGATGTAAATATTGCGTAATGCTTTTAGCTTCGGAGCCTCCAGTGTGTCTCTTTGAGCTGCTGTGTCCTTCGAGAAAGCTTTATTTAAGAAGAGAGAAGAACGAGCGTCTTTGGAAGGAGAGAAAGATCCTCTGCTGCTGGTGTGACGGCACTTCGAGCGACCATCGCTTCCCGCGGCTGGCTTTAAAAACAAAAAAGCTGTTTTAACGGCTGGTATTGGGTGGTGAGTGCAGCACTCGGGCTTGCAGTTTCCCCGTCTGTCTGCCGCGGTGGTTCCTCTGTGCCTCGGCACATTAAAGAGAATTTTTTTCTTTCTTCTAAAAGAGCAACACGGGTGTTTCGCGTCCTTTTCAGGATGACGTTTCACCCGTGCGTTTCTGGATGCGGTCGATCTCTCCCTCAGGATGATGGCCACAAATACTGCCTCTCGTGCTTGGGCTTAGCGCACGCTGAGGCAGCGTTTGTGGATGAGTCATGCTCTCATTGTGGGAAAATGACTCTCGCGACGCTGCGTTCGAGACTGAGAACCCTGAAACATGGGGGAGTCCCTTCAGAAAATCCCAGATCTAGTTCGTCTGCCGATTCAGTTCGGCAGGCGGCTACTTCTGTGATTCCTGTTGGTGAGCGTATGAGGATTACTGTGAGTAATGTTTCGACTGGTGAAAGATCCTATCGGGCTCCTCACACCTCTAGTAGCTCGCGGCCATCGGTGCTTCCGTTGGAGCAGCCGGAGCCCCCTCGGGTGGTTCCGGTTGTCTCCTTCGGGGCACCACCTGAGGATCAGATGTCGATCGCGGCATCGGAGGAGGAGCGGTCATCTTCTGGTGATGACTCGGCGGGACTGCCCCCTTCGGGTGTGGTGGTTCAGCCTGAGCCGGATCCAGAAATGGCCGCTATGCTCGAACGGGCGGCCGCGAATGTCGGGCTTGTGTGGAACCCTCCGCCGGGTCCCGAACCTTCGCGGCTCGATGATTGGTGTATTGGGGCGGGCCGTGCTGTTGCCCCGCGGCCTGCTCCAGTCCCATTCTTCCCTGAAGTGCATGAGGAGTTGAGGAAGTCTTGGCTGGCCCCTCTGGCGACCAGGCGTGGACATCCTCGCTCCTCCCTCCTCACCACCCTGGACGGTGGAGCGGCGCATGGGTACGAGGGAATCCCCCCAGTGGAGCGGTCGGTTGCGATGCAGTTGTGTCCAAAGACCGCTTCCGCTTGGCGGGGTGCCCCTTCACTCCCCTCCCGCGCCTGTAGGTTTTCCTCTGGTCTGACCAAGGATGCCTACGTGGCGTGTGGAGACGCCGCTTCCACCCTGCATGCCATGGCGCTTTTGCAAGTCCATCAAGCGAAGGCGCTCCATGACTTGCAGGCGGGTGGTCCTGACCCGGCTCTGTTGCAGGAGCTACGTGTGGCGACGGACTTCGCCCTCCGGGCGACGAAAGTCGCCGCACGTTCGCTGGGTCGGGCGATGTCCACTTTGGTGGTCCAGGAGCGCCACCTGTGGCTGACCCTGGCTGAGATGCGGGAAGCGGAGAAGAACAAACTTCTCAACTTCCCCATTTCCCAGGGCGGCCTCTTCGGCGACGCGGTGGAGACCTTAGCCCAAGAGTTCTCCGCCGCCCAGAAACAGTCGGAGGCGATACGGCACGTCCTGCACAGGAGACGGGCTGCTGCGGGTCCGTCTTCTGCTGCTGTAGAACCTCCAGCTGCTTCCCGTCGCCGAGGCCGTCCTCCGGCGCCAGCTCCCCCTCCAGCGCAGCCTTCCAACCCTGGAGTGAGGAAGTCTGGTCGTAAGAGGTCGGCCAAGCCCGCTCAGATGCCCCCGGCCCCTTCCCGTAAAAGGAAGGGAGGGAAGCGGCCCTGAGACGGGCGACCTGAAGGAGGACCGGACGACTGCTTTTCGGGAGGGTGCCCCTGCACGCCTCCTTCCCCCGGGGGAGGGCCGGGTGGAGAATTTTTTGTTTTGTGTAAATCTTTCTGTTCCGCCGCTGGCCACTCGGTCAGCGGTACCCAAAAATTAATTAAAAGAGCAGTTTCTCCTTCCTCCTTCAGGTCATCCTCGGTCGAGACTGGTGGGCACACAGTCTCCTCCATCCAAGAGGGTCAGGATGGCAGTGGATGCTGTCACCGAGCAGCATCGCTCCCGTTCCCCTCTTCCCAGTCTGCAGAGAGCGGCGACGCTTCCTCGGTTGCGTCGCTCCTCTCGGCGGCTGGGCCCAGAGGGGCAGAGACCAGCTCACGAGGAGGCAGGGCCTTCCCCTCCTCTCGCCACGGGGCAGCCCGCAGCAGAAAGCCCACGGGCTCTCTCTGCCGTCTGCCCCTCGGTGGAAGCAGGTCTCTGGCAAACTCCACGCCCAGACCCCGCTTCCAGTGGCTACATCGCCACTGCAGCCGGGTCCCTGCCTTCCACCTCGCTGCCCCTCCGCGGGTACGCCGGTGGTTCGGGTGGGCTTGTTGGCTCGGTACCTGGAAGCCTGGCTAGCGCTTCCGGGTCCGTCTCGATGGCTCATCCACACCATTCGGTTCGGCTATGCAATTCAGTTTGCACGCCGGCCTCCCAGGTTCAGGGGATCAGGGGGACGTGCAGAGGATCTCTTATCTCGGTATGGAGTTGGACTCGGTCGCCCAGACAGCGCGCCTCACGGAGGAGCGCGTCCAGTCAGTGCTCACCTGCCTCAGGTCCTTTCGAGGCAGGACAGCGGTCCCACTGAAACAATTTCAGAGGCTCCTGGGGCATATGGCAGCCGCAGCCGCAGTAACGCCGCTCGGCCTGTTACATATGAGACCGCTCCAGCACTGGCTTCACGATCGAGTCCCGAGGTGGGCGTGGCAGAGCGGCACGTTCCGGGTCAAAGTAACCCCGCACTGTCGCCAAACCTTCTCCCCGTGGTCGGATCCTGCGTTTCTACGGGCCGGAGTGCCCCTAGTCCAGGTTTCCAGGCATGCTGTGGTTTTCACAGATGCCTCTGCCATGGGGTGGGGGGCCACGTACAAAGGGCATGCAGTCTCGGGTCTGTGGACGGGGCCCCAGCTGCATTGGCATATCAACTGCCTAGAGTTGCAAGCAGTATGCTTGGCTTTGTGCCGCCTCAAGGGGCTCCTCAAAGACAAGCACGTACTGGTCCGTACGGACAGCACTGCGACCATTGCGTACATCAACCGACAAGGTGGTCTACGCTCCCGCCGCATGTCGTGACTCGCCTCCCACCTCCTCCTATGGAGTCAGAAGCATCTGAGGTCGCTTCGCGCCACTCATGTTCCAGGGGAGCTCAACCGTGTGGCAGACGAGCTTTCACGGTTGCCTCCCCTGCCAGGAGAATGGCGACTCCATCCCCAGGCGGTTCAGCTGATCTGGAGTGTTTTCGGACTCGCACAGGTAGACCTGTTTGCCTCTCCGGACACGACCCATTGCCAGTGGTTTTACTCCCTGTCCGAGGGGACCCTCGGCACGGACGCCCTGGCTCACAGCTGGCCCCGGGACCTGCGCAAGTATGCGTTTCCCCCAGTGAGCCTTCTTGCACAGACTCTGTGCAAGGTCAGGGAGGACGAGGAGCAGGTCCTGTTAGTGGCGCCGTATTGGCCCACCAGGACTTGGTTCACGGAACTCATGCTCCTCACGACAGCCCCTCCTTGGCCGATTCCTCTGAGGAAGGACCTCCTTTCTCAGAGACGGGGCACTCTATGGCACCCGCATCCAGACCTTTGGAAACTCCATGTCTGGTCCCTGGACGGGACGCGGAGGTTCTAGGTGATCTACCACAGGCAGTGGTAAACACCATCACTTCTGCTAGAGCCCCCTCTACGAGGCGCCTCTATGCGTTGAAGTGGAACCTATTCGTCGAATGGTGTTCCTCCCACCAGGAGGACCCCCGAACTTGCCCGGTCAGAGTCGTGCTTTCCTTCCTACAAGATGGGTTGGAGCGAAGGCTGTCTCCCTCCACCCTCAAAGTGTATGTTGCCGCAATAGCCGCACATCACGATGTAGTAGAAGGTAAGTCCGTGGGGAAGCACGACCTGATCATCAGATTCCTCAAGGGTGCTAGGAGGTTAAATCCACCTCGTGTTTTGCACTCTGTACCCTCTTGGGACCTAGCTCTGGTACTGAGAGCTCTTCAAAGTCCTCCCTTCGAGCCTTTGCTGACAGTGGAGCTGAATATCCTGTCCATTAAGACAGCGCTCCTGTTGGCATTGACCTCTTTTAAGAGGGTCGGGGATCTGCAGGCTTTTTCGGTCGACGAATCGTGCCTAGAGTTCGGGCCGGGCCTTTCTCACGTGATATTGAGACCCCGGCCCGGATATGTGCCCAAGGTTCCTACCACTCCCTTCGTGGATCAGGTAGTGAACCTGCAAGCGCTGCCCCAGGAGGAGGCAGACCCAGCCCTAGCTTTTCTCTGTCCAGTCCGCGCCCTGCGGGTTTACACTGACAGAACGCAAAGCTTCAGGACCTCAGATCAGCTCTTTGTCTGTTACGGAGGCCAGCAGAAGGGGAAGGCCGTCTCCAAGCAGAGGTTAGCTCACTGGTTAGTGGATGCTATCACCCTAGCGTATGAAGCTACGGGTGAGCCTTGTCCTCCCAGGTTGCGTGCTCACTCTACGAGAGGTGTTGCCGCATCCTGGGCGTTGGCTCAAGGCGCCTCGCTGACAGACATTTGTAGAGCTGCGGGCTGGGCGACACCGAACACGTTCGCTAGATTCTATAGCCTATGTGTGGAACCTATTTCCTCCTGAGTACTCGCTACGGCCAGTGGTGCGAGGGAATAGGTTGTGTCGGCTTGCTACGCCACTCCGTGCCTCAGCCGGATACGTGCGTCTTTCGCTCCGTTGGCGCCTTACGTTGGTTAGCCTCGTGAGTTCCTCCATCACCCCTTCGGTGCCAGGCGTGGCGGACCGCCGCCGCCAGGTCTACTACCTCTTAGGGAGTTGTTGTGTAGACTGGGTGTTATGTCCAGTGGTCTCTTCGGTGACCCATTATGCCACGTGCAGTCCAGCCGTGTCTTCCCCTTGACAGACTCGTTCTGTCGTCCCTGTTGAGTACGCTCCCACTCCCCTTGGAGGGGACTACCTCAGGGACTGCCATATGTTTCACTATCCCCCTGGGCTAGTACATATGTGTATTCCAGGCCTTCTTCAGGCATCTGGCTTCCGCAGCGTTCCCTTCCCCTGTTTACGGGTTGGGCACGCTTCCCAGTGTTATCCAATCCACTGTGTGGGTCTTGCGGAACAGCAGTGTGATTCCCTTGCTAGCTCCCGTAATTTGTGAAACTGCTTGGGTAGCTTAGCTGGGCGCTGGAAGGGGCCAGCACCATGGCGTTTTGTTAGGGATCCCAATTCGTCAGGGAACTCCCCCGACGACACGTCGGAGTTCCCAGGACGAAAGGGAACGTCTCGGTTACGTATGTAACCCTCGTTCCCTGAGTACAGGGAACGGAGACGTGTCGTCCCCTCGCCATGTTGCTGTACCTTCGCGGGGGACTGGACACTGTTCGGCTCCTCAGCGAAAAGCATTACGCAATATTTACATCCGCTTTTTATACCCGCGCTGGTAGGCGGGCTGCGGAATGCAAATCTTGTATGCCAATTCCATTGGCTCGTTTTAATTCTCTCGAAGGCAATTGGCTCCCTAGCGTGATCCCAATTCGTCAGGGAACTCCCCCGACGACACGTCTCCGTTCCCTGTACTCAGGGAACGAGGGTTACATACGTAACCGAGACGTTTTAATTAAGGAGAAACACACAGCAATGGTGTTGACTCATGAATTTGCATATGGTTTGTCTTAAAGGATATTAAAATCACCACATAGACATATAAACAACATTACAAACTTGATTTTCACCACAGGGGGTCTTTAAAAGCTTTAATTTTCACATGGACATTTGTGAGTAATGTGCATGTGAAAACTTCCCATTTTTCAGGTACCATATTTCTTCCATTCATTTCTATACAAGTGATTCGCCTCCTCCCCATTATAATGTCTCTGGTACAGTATAAGTAGCCTATTACAGAATAGGGCAACAATGAGGATCCATTTGAGATACAAGAGTAATCTGTTTTCCAGCTGTCTCTAACTAGTGATGCACACTCTGTTGTCTGAGCCGCTGCGCCAGCCTGGTTCTTCCTGCTGTTGTTGATTGTTCTAGATGTATTTGAAGGGAAGCAAACAACCCCTAACTCAACAACTGGCACAACAACAGAGAATGCTACAGAACTGGCACAATCATTTTTGCAACAAGTCAGAAATTGAATGAAAAGAAAGCAGAGAGAGAGGGGGCTATTGTTTGAACTGTGGGGGTAACAGGGTGAACGGGGAAATGGGGTTGACAGACCAGATAGAGCAGTGACATCCACTCAGAATGCAGCGCACAGGTTCTACCTGGAAAAGTGAATCATGGGATGTGGTCCAATGTTATGCCACCACAAGGTAGGTTTGATAAAAAAAAAAAAATTGGTAGTGATAATGCTCTTCTTTTTTTTTTTTTTGAATTACTCTCTTTTTTTAATTTTGTAAATTTTTATTGGGTTGAAAAAGCATTAAGCGTTAAGTCTCTGATGATCTTTTTTTTTTGTAGTGAAAATATACTAAACATATATTCAGCTGCTGTGTGGCAATTTTTTATTTGTTATTTCATATCATTGAAATTGCTTCAATTCAATATAAACTTTAATACTTTTGTAAAATTATGGATGCAATGGCAGTGCACAAATATCCGTCTGTTGTTTTCTGTGATTTATCTCTGTCAGTATCAGATCATATGCATGCACAGAGAGTGATTCAGAATTTCCTTTGTGTTCATATCTTGGCATTAAATATCATGACTTATGTACTAAAGCATAGAGTTGTCATTGTGCAAAATAAATGCAGATAATCTTGGCCCCGTCACAGGGAATGGGAGTTTATTTATTGCCTGGAATACCATACTGTATTGGTTTTTGATATTGTTTCCGAAAGATATCCCTTTCTCTAAAATTTAAATATATGTATTTCATTTCATTTTATTTTTATTTTATTTTATTATGAAATGATTTAGCATCAGACTGGAGTTTATGTTAGTCCTGCAGAGATTGATAGATTGATATAAATCCTGCACTTCTAGAATGTTTGAATAAGGTCCTCAGTCCTCATCACGATCTTGTTTTTAAACTATTTTAATTGGTTCCTAATCCTGAATATTGCAACCAGCACACATACCTCTGACTGTTTCCCCTTCTTCCCCAGAGTGTTTGTGAACAGAAGTCTGGCCATGGAAAAGATTAAATGTTTCGGCTTTGACATGGACTACACTTTAGCAGGTGAGGTGTTTCCCACTTTAATTGATGATCACGCATAATTGTTTACAGTCAAACGTCTATTTTGATAGATCCGTCCCTATGTTTATGTCTCTCAAATGGATCCAGTAACTTGCTCTTGCTTAGAATCTCAGGGTAAACATACAGCAGGATTCTTGGGTATATTTAGCTACCCCTCGTCTGGTTTTGGAATCTCGAAAACTGAGGTGATGTCTCTTATACACAAAGGGCCAGATTTACGTACAGCTTGCGCCAGCGCAAACACTCTTTTGGCGTTAAAAAACTACTGTCAGGAAGGATTTACTAAAGACACACAGTGGAAATTAGCGCTGAAAAGGCGTGGACAGTTATTTTTGCGGCTGACCTTATTGCATATGCATTTGTAGGAGTTTCCCTTTCAGATGCAAACTTTATGGGAAAAGAGTATTTAAATGATTTACTAAGATTTGCGCTCGTCAATCTACTGGTATTTGCGCCATTATTTACCACCCCAAAAAAAGCATGTCTTAAACCAGATGCTAACTTGCGCTGCTCTTTGTAGATTACGTTGGTCATTATGGAAATGATCCGGCTGCGTCTGTGTTCATTAATTTGCGCATCGTCGGTAGATCAAATGCAGAACTTTCCAGTTCCATCTGCGCTTTTTTGGAATTGCGCTCTCATGCTAATTTGCCCTGTTTAGTAAATCTAGCTTAAAGTGTTCTATTTTCTGTGATCTAAACCATAGTTTGTCTTGTTGGCTAGGGGCTTAGTTTGTTTAAATGACTATCAACATAAACAAGCCAGTTATTTACAGCTTAATATATTTATGTCAGTTAGGTGATCCAAGAACTTGAAATAAGAGAGGGTTTGGTTTTTATGGTGCAGAGGTTTAACATGGATCAGATGCATTGGGTGTCCGAAATCCCTTTGCTTTCTGTTATTGGTCCCAGGGACTCAGCTGCTGGTGGTGGATAAAGTCCTCACTAAATCCGGGCTGGGGGCCATGAGAGAGCAGATCAGTTCTTTGACAGTTAAGAATTGATGGCTCTTAAGAGGTGGATAGCGTGTATCGTAGCCAACCGGCTAATGTGGCCTGAGCTGAAGGCTTCTCAGCTGTTGACATCCTCCACATTACAGCTGGCTGTAACCAAGTGCAAATGTTTACAAGTACAAACCCTATGTAGTTTCTCATCCTCTGATCAGGTTGCAACCACAGTAACTAACTTTGAATACATCACTCTTGATTGTTAACCAACACATTTGAAAAAATGAAATCGTTTACTCACCCTGATGTCGATCAAAACCTGTATGACTTGATTTATTCTGCTGAACACAAAAGACGATATTTAAAAGAATGTTTTAACTGTTTTTGTCCATACAATAAAAGTTCTTGCATTCAAAACAACAATGGGCCGCGCATTGACTTTATTTGTACGGACATAAAAACATGACATTTGAAAAACAAGAAAAACATATTTTGAAAAATGTCTCCGTGTTAAACAAAATATTGAAAGTCATACAGGTTTGGAACAACATAATGGTGAATAATGATGACAGAATTGTCAACTATCTCTTTAAAATTCTTTAATTACTAGTCTATCTTTTATTTATTCCATTAATCTTATACTCTCTCAAGAAAAAAAATCACTTTTCACTCTTGGTGGAGACAAATTTTATTTTGGCTCTACAATGGAATTGTAATAGATGTTAGTATTCATTGTTGATCTCAAATCCAGGCTACAAAAAAGCATTGTACCAAACCATACAGGGTTTTAGGACCACTTTCCAATACAATACTAGATCCAAGCCCCGTTTAATATTTCCTGTCGCTTATTGAGTCCATTGCCCAACCAAATCCCCTTTGTGATTGGGACCAGCGTGCAAGATAATACCCTGCACGTGTACAGAGCTGTGGAACAAACTCTCCATCTAAGCTTGGTGTTGACAGCTCTTCAACCTGGCAGTCCATTAAGTCACAGAGGAAGCCCACCACCTCTGCAGTCTTTGTATAGACTAAAGTCTTTTTTCACAGGACGGAGAAATAAAACCCTGTTTAAATAGCAGAGTAATGTTTACTTCAGAACTTACATTTTTTAATTAAGTATATGAAAGACACATTCAGTACAGTCTATATGCTGTTGTTTAAGAACCTGACAGCAGTCCAAAGTCAACCAGAGGCTTAATGCAGCCAGAACGTGTTAATGAGGGAGAGCTTGATGGACGGACTGAAAGGTTGGTGGAGTTTGTTTATCCTGTACAACAAATATAATTTACATTTTCTTACGAAAGGTAACATTAGCTATGAACTCCAGCCTGACATCATACCCTCATGCTGATCCACCTATGCATGTGTAATAATCTGTCCAGGAGTGTATTCGGTGTATGGAGGAAGAAACATGAATCTTCATGGCCTGAGTGTATATATATGAAGAGTTCAGATGAAAAAGCCTCTTAGTGCCATCTGAAATTTTCTTCTAGAATGATCATTTTTATCAAGCTCGTATATTTAAGTTCAGTAATTTCACTTAAATGTCTATGAAAATTACCTATTAATTGTCATTTAAGTGAAATTATTGAACTTAAATATACGAGCTTCATAAAAACGATCATTCTAGAAGAAAATTTCAGATGGCACTTAGAGGCTTTTGCATCTGAACTCTTCATATATATATATATATATATGGTGATGCACAGGTCATTGCAAACAACTTTGTAGCTGTAGAATCTGGAATGACAAATATAAGATGTTGTAAATGGAAGGATGGGGACGTATTTGTCATATATTATACAGAAGTCTACTACGGCATTATTTATTTGGCATCATCTTACTGTCGTCGGAGGTGAAAGCTCTCTGGCGACAGCTTAAATTAGTTATGATGAAGATTTGATCTTGCCCATTAAAACTCATATCCCCATAAGGGGGCTTACTGGTCTTTACTGGGTTTTCTGATCAGTGATCACCAGGCAAGGTTTTGGCCACAGACCAGATAAACCAGCTGAACATCTGCTTTGTCATGTTAGGAGACAGACTAGCAAGCCATCTTTGGTTGGGTTTGGCAAACGGGGGTTCGTGAGTTTCTGAAAAGTTGATAAATCAATAAAACTAATCTAATTCCATTTCTGCAAGTGCTGTCAGTTTAACGTCATTTGGGAATGCAATGTGCACTATAGGTTCACTTTATTTGCATTCGCATTTGCATAATTTCCAACATTTTTGTGGATAGAAATTTACAGCATTTCATATTAATATATGAATAATATTCATAATATAATATTCAAGATTTGACGTGTAAAATTCTTTCAAAGGTTCAAACCTTTGAGCTTTTAAGGCAAATATTTGTATTGTAACTTGTAGTATTAGTTGGATCTTGTAAAGAGTGAACCCAAGTATGAACACCCTTAAAAGTAGCCTAATTGTTTCCATTAGCAGTCTTTGTTCTTTGATCTCGCGTCAGAGCTGGGAGAAAGTCACACAAGTTCAAGTCCCTACCATCGTCTCGGGTCAAATCTCAAGTTGCAGTGCACACAAACCAAGCAAGTCAAGTCAAGTTTTTTTAGTAACTCATATGTTTAACCTTGCTTTTATATTTTCTATGATTTCTGTCTATGGACTTTGACAAGTCAAGTCAAGTCATCTTCATTTATATAGCGCTTTTAACAATGGATTGTTTTAAAGCAGCTTTACAGAGATAAACATATAATTTAAGGTAACAGATTGTTTTGGCTTTATAGCGGTTCTTGAATAATGTTATTTCCAGCTAAAGTTAATTTTGATAGATTCACCTCCATTGAAATGATCAGGCTTTAAACGCGAGCCTGTGATTAACGCTGACGGCGTTCACATGCTCATTCAGAATTGATTCTATAGTTATGTGCTTTTAAAATATGTGCGCAGGTTTTTAATTCATACAACCCAGCCTAAACAAACTACTTTTCTTGCCTATAAATTTTGATACAGAATTTTGTTTTATTTTATCACTTCGGGGTACGCGAGCCGGAATTCACAACGCTTCATCTGTAGAGTGGGGAAGGGATCCTCCAGAAAATAATTGACAGAAAATAATTTTCCCATTAAGGGCCGATATTTGCCCCCTTCAGTTGATTTCCAACCTTTTAAAATGTATACATCATCTTAGAGGTAGCATGAATGGCATTTACACTAAAATTACAACTGCAAAACAATGTTATGAGATTAATATTTTAAATAAAAAAATCAGAATATAGAAATATGAAATGATGTAAAAAAAATACAAATTAAAAATAAAAAGGTGGTGGCAAGTCATCGTCTTAATGAGTATAGAAGCATAGAAGCATTCATGCACATGCATGCGTCGTGGAAATCTTTTGAAGTCTCATTTCAGGCCTACAAGGAAGAAAAGGAATAGTCGAATAAAGTCGTTTTTTTTTCTTTTCTTTTTTTTCGCACAAAAAGTATTCTCGTCGCCTGATAAACTTATAGTTGAGCCACTATTGTGACATGGAATATTTAAACATTTTCTTCATTGACTTTCTGGGCCGTCAGGATTCATTCCCTTAGGGAGCCTATATAGCAGTCATGCACCTCTCAGATTTAATCATAAATATCTTCATTTGTGTTCCGAAGACGAACGAAGGTCTTACGGGGTTGGTACAGCATGGGGGTGAGTAATTAATGACTTAATTTTCATTTTTGGGTGAACTAACCCTTTAACAGTTTGGTATATTTATATTTTAAAAATATTTTTTTGGTATAATATTTATCATTACAAAGGGGGACATATTTGACATTAAAGCACTATGATTTAAAGAGGCAAATGTCAGCGAATTACGCTAACAAATTACGCTATGAATGTTACGTTAACTACAAAACGTGATTAATCGTTAATAATTTACTACTTGAAAGGCCTTTATACATAATTTTTTATGCTTTTGTAAAAAAGCATGATGTTTTGTACATTATACCTTCTATGTTAAATTGGAGAATGAAGTTCAAGTTTGTGGATACAGCAAATCTCCTTTTATGAATCTGGTCCAAGCGTTTATATATCCAAAATAAATTATCTTGATTCTCTTCTACCTTTTGTATTTGGCGCACAGACTCTGATTAGTGGTGCCAGTGGTTCCGTATATTGATATAATATTGCTGAGGCTTCAATTGAACTGTAGTAGATACATTAATGGTTCATGTTAGGTTTGAGGTTATGAGATTTGTCTGTATTTCACAGCAATGAATACCTCACAGCATTCGTTTTTTGTTAATAATAATAAACTAATTTCACCCTTCACACCTTTATCACACTTTTGTGTAGGCCACATACAATGAGGTATAGATATTCTGTCTGCAGACCTCAGTAAAACTGCCAAAAATGTTTTCCTTTCACCCTAGCAGTAGTGTGCTAGCTCAGGGACAAAATTGTCCAAGGTCAACACTGGAATGCAGTTAAGCAAAGAGTGATGATGGGAATAGTGACTGAGGAGGAAAAAGAGGCTCAAAATAGGTTTCTTTGTAGCTTCGTGGAACATAGTGAAGAGGAGAGAGAAAAACAGAAAGGGAAGGGGCAGCTGGGTTTATGTACAGCTGCTATCTGGGTGGAAGAATCTGGCCTGAGTTAGTGACTCTGTTGGGGTTTGCTTGCCTATGTGTGCCAGTACTTCTGCCGTGTCTCTGTGGGGGATTCAGTTTTATGCACCTCCCCCTGAACAGCCTGTCTATCGTACATCTGTAAAGATACAAGGCCTGGAACAGACCTGAAACTCACTGGATGCAGGGTAAACCTACCTATTAAGCTCACGTACCCATTAAGCACACTACCATCTTTGAGCTCAGATTTGATGTGTTTGTTACTACATCATTCCTGTAATTTCAAGCAAATCAGACCATTGCACACTGAGATATGGGTATCCATGTGTTCACACTGTCTGGTGGCCATTTTGAAAGCTTTCTGAAAACTTTCACCAGAAGAGGAGACCCTCAAATGTGCATTTTTTTAAACGTTTAAGCCTTTATTTTGGGTTAGTATAACTACTTACTGCAAAATTAAGAGATTAATGTTTAGACTTTTGCATATTATAACCCGAAACCTGGATGTGGGAAATAATTACAGTTTGATCCAAAAGATAGTTTTAGCAACATAGCGTAGATGCTACAGAACATAGTTAGCTTACTAGCTGTATAAGATTGTGTGCTACACTAATATATTACTTCACAGGCATTAATGGCTTGTGCTTTCAAATTCATAATATTATAAATTTACAGGTTTTTGATGGTCTGTGGTTTTACACTGCTGTCATTTGTAAAGACTTTATATTATAGGTGGGTGAGCTTAAAAGGGTGCACTACTATGAAAATCATACAGCTTCAGTGTGACATCAATAAGAAAAAGTATAATTTCATAGATATTGTCAATAACAGTTGTTCAAATTAAAATATGTATAAACTTAATGCATTACCTTGATTATTTATTTAGCAAAAAATATTGTCCTTTTAAATTTCATGTAATATTTATTAATTAAAAATTGTCGCTGACTCCAATTAGCTCAGTGTGCTCCCTTTAAGCTCATCCACATTGAACGTCTATGTAATTACTTCATAAACAGACTTTAAATATTAACTGATGGTTGTCACTTTAAGTTAATCGTTATAAAATAATTTATAACTTATTTTCACAGCCTTAAGATGTCAAAATCTAGACTGAACTATAGTTTCTGATAGTGTTGTCAAAAGTACCGACTTCAGGGCGCTTACACAGATACACACAGGAGTGTTTGAAAGCGGGCGTCTATCAGCGGATCGGTTTATCAGTGCATATAGGGATCCGCTGATAGACACCCGCTTTCAAACACTCCCGTGTGTATCTGTGTAAGCGTTCTGTGAAGAGTGGACAACATGTTTTTGAAGCGTTGATAATTTTAGCCAATCACAGACATATCTGTTGAGCATGTTCTGGTATCACATTTTTTAAATTTCAGTACTGACTTGGTACCGAAGTCTGTACTTTTGACAATACTAGTTAATGCCCAAAGATGAAAGAGGCATAAGTAGCCTTCTATCTGTCCAGGAAGTTTGAGTAGACAGGAAAGCTCTGACCCAGAGAGTAAAGGAGCACATCCGTGTTCATGTTGATGCGCATCAAGGGCAATGTTTAGTGCAGAGACAGAAAGGGAAATCTCAGGTTGTCTACAGGTAGGCTTGGTAAAAGTTAGACAAACTGAACTCTTAAAAGAGAGAGGTTTATGGCAGGAGTCAGTTTATATAATAAACAGTGATATTAATATTTCTGAATATATTTGTGTGTGAATGTATTCATTTAATTTCTTCTTTGTGTAGATCATTTCTCAATAAGGCTGGGGATTTACCAGATCTGATTTTTTATATACTCTGTACCTTCAAATAATTTTTTTTCAATTATTCTTTAAAAAGGTTGTTTAAAATAAAGAATAATAGAAAATAATAGTAATAGAATTTTGTGTGCTTAAAGGGTACAAAAACGTAAAAAAAAAATAAAATAGGTTATGACAGCCTGTATGGTTTAGGAAAATAACAAAGGAATTAGTAGCTATAGAAAAAAAATTAGATTTCCATAGCTTAATGTAAATATTTGTAAACAACACAGCGTTTCGGTCAAAGTTCAACAACGGTTTATGACAGAGTGTCACCTGTCAATGACCGTCTAAGTGGAATTTATGTATTTGTTTGTTGAGAATATTAGCTTTGAAAGACAAACTTCCCATAATAGAACAGCTGCAAATACAAATGTGTTCTTAAGTAACATAACAGAATAATGCTTCATCTTCAGACATGCACAAACACAAGCCTATTGTAGAAAAACAGAAATCTTGCAAAAAAACTAACAAAAAAAACAAGCAGGTTGTTGTGGTCAAACGTCTCCGTCTTCTGTATCAACGGACCCATGAGTTCACCCTGAGGCACTCCTCTAATTCTCATTCCCCACTCTCAAGAGATCCTTCTGGGTTTCTGCCCTTTGACCTGCCATCTCATCAACAACAAGCCTAACACATTTCCAGCTCTTTCATAACAACTTGCAACATGAGCTGAAGTGTCTGTGTACAGTACAGTACCAACCAGCTTTGCTGAAGACATGTCTTATTCTAATTTCTCCTTCATGCGGGTGTGAGGATGGAACAACAAATATAGGAGTTAGAGTCACGCAAAATGCCTTTTGTTGCTGAAATACCACCCAAATCCCTCTGCACAGGCTTGGGGTCTAATTGGGTTTAAAACTTTTAGGGCAAGTGGGTTCGGTTTCATACTGGATTAGATCACAGAGCATACATGGCCCTGCTAAGCCTTTGTAATATGAATGTTCTGGTACCCTCTGCTTGCTCTGCGAAAGGACAAGGTTGGGGTCGACACGTATCACAGGTGCAAATCCAAGCACTCCCAGAGAGTGTCTTTAAATACAACACTTACGCTGCCATCCATGCATCTTTCTGTTTTATTTTTGGTCAGTGGTTATTGAGCTCCCTCCCTTTCATTTAACTTGGAGAGAATTTACAGAAATTTCAGCCAAAAATGTTCAAAAATGTTAATGTGGTGAAGTGACAGTGGTTGTAAGGTACCATACTAAAAGGCATAGGCCTAGTTCACACAAAAGTGAAAATTCTATCATAATTTACTCACCATATCATTGAAAAACTATATGGCATTCTTTCTACCGTGGAACACACAAAAAAAATATTTTGAAAAACAAAACAATCTGTTTAATGTTGTTTTGGATCCCATTGACTGTAATTGTATGGGAAAAAACAACAAATACCTTGGTGTGTGTTCCACAGCATAAAGAAAGTAATGCAGATTTTGAACAACATGAGGGTGAGTAAATGAAGAATTTTCATTTTTAATATAAAATGAACTATTCCAATATGGTAGATTAATACTTATTACAGGACTATACTGGATGTAATCAATGGAATTGTTTAGTAATCTTTTGATTTTATTTATGTTTTATTTATGTCCAATGTGTCTCACTGAATGCCTCTCTATCTGTAGTATACAAATCACCTGAATATGAATCTTTGGGCTTTGATCTGACTGTGGAACGGCTGGTCTCCATTGGCTACCCACAGGAACTGCTCGGTTTTGTTTACGACCCCACTTTCCCTACAAGGTAATGAACTCTCATTAGTAGACCATATTTGAAAAAGTTATCAGTACCAAGATTATCTTGTGATATTATATTTATTAGATAATTAGCACATCTAACCCATTATTGTACTTTTTTACAGAGGTCTTGTGTTTGACACCATGTATGGCAACCTCCTAAAGGTTGATGCTTACGGAAACATCCTGGTCTGTGCCCATGGCTTTAACTTCCTGCGAGGGTGAGTAATCCCGGCCCCCGATGGATGGGCTTGGTTACAGATCTCTGTTGAAGCCTGTGGAGTATGTGCTCAAAACGTTTCTGTGTCCCATGCCAGCCCTGACATCCGAGAGCTCTATTCCAACAAATTTATCCAGCGTGATGACACAGAACGCTTCTACATCCTCAACACACTTTTTAACCTTCCAGGTAGGCACTTCATCACTGTCCTACATATCTCTGTCACTGGCTGCCATTCAGAGACACATTAACAGTGTCTTTTTGACCTCTTAATTAGGGCTGTGCAAAAATCTCAGAAGTTAGCGGGGAGTGAGACAATGGGAGAAATTTAAAAACGCCTGCAGCTTTCAGAGCTGACGTGTGGAAGCACTTTGGTTTTAGGAGTGCACTTAACCCAGAACATGTTGATGAAATTCTGTTCCTGAACAAAAATTTTAAGATAAAGTAGGCCTGCTATTGTTGTATCCTTGTTGTTTGTTCAGTGTTCACTTCAGATGGACCTAAAGTTACTCAGGACCTGTAAAGTTACTCACATTGGATACTTAAAATGTAATAATTTATGAGTTTATATACATTTACTTAATGCACTTCTTTTTTTTTCTTTTTTTTTTACAAGTTACAACATACTATTTCAGTTTTATAAATTTTGTTTGCTTGATGCACTTTATTTTTATATCATTTTTGTGGCATCTACATTTTTAGTTTTTAGTGATATGCATGCACCATACATTTCAAGTCAAGTCAGGTCAAGTTATCTTCATTTATATAGCGCTTTTAACAGTGGATTTTTTCAAAGCAGCTTTACAGAGATAAACATATAATTTAAGGTAACAGATTGTTTTGGCTTTATAGCGGTTCTTGAATAATGTTATTTCCAGCTAAAGTTAACTTTGATTAACAGTGTGTTTCAGTGTGTTCACTGTTCAGTGACTGCAATGCATATGAATAAATTGGAATATACGTTTGTCTGCTGAGTTATCAATATAATGTACTACACATACCTGAATACCCCAGGTGGTGGTACATAGCAAGTTGTATATTCAGCTCAATTTTTTTATTTTTTTTTATTTTGTATTAAAAAAAATAATTATTGCTATATATCGCGATATGTAACGTATTGTATCGTATCGTGATATATCGTATCGTGACCCATGTATCGTGATATGTATCGTATCGTGAGGCCCTTGCCAATACCCAGCCCTACTCTTAATACTTATATTTTAGAGTTGCAATTGTAACACATGACTTCCTGTTACATTTAAAGCAGGTAATTGTTAATTGAACTAGTACAATTCATTTTCACAGGTTCTTTTCTAATAAACCAAGCAAAGTTACTACTGAACTTAATTCAATTATCATTACACACCATGAGACATATGGAAAAGCAGCTTTGTTGTTTTGTTTGGAAAAAAAAAGTGTCTCAAAGTGAAAGTGGTCGCAGTAAATGCTGCTCCATACGAACACTCAAGTGCTGTGAGTTTAAATCACTTATAACATGCATTTGAAATTGCAACGTCCCAAACATCTTCCTAAGTTTGTAATGAGAATGGAATAATTTATAAATCTGTTGTCAACAAAAGATAAGCAGTTCAAAAGAGAAGTTTCCCTGCGGTTTCCTCTCTCAGGGAACTCAATGCTGCGTCAGTTGTTGACCCGCAGAACTCGATGTCTCAAGCACTTGTGAAATCATGACTTATTGGTTGATGGCAGTCCGATTAAGTTACATTGAGTGCCCGAGCGTATAAAAGGGTGCCTGCATTACACGTTATCAGCTTTGTTGTCTTCAGGAAGCCACTTTGTTTGTATGTGCATGTGAAGCTAGGAGTCCATCGGAGCGCATTTGACTCTTGAGGGAGCAGGATACACTCATTGCGATGCATTCAAGGTAGGAAGCTCCATTCTTACTTGACTGTCTCTCAGGGGGATAAAATCAAACTTCTGCATGGAACGTGTTCAGCTTTCGAGGGAATTAGATGCACTCATTGTGATGCATCCGCAGTTGGAAGATCTGTTCTTGCTTGACTCTCTCGGGATGAGAATCAAGCGTTTGCACGGAGCGCGTAAGGCTCTCGATGGAGCATTCGCAGTGGGAAGCTCCTCCCTTGCTTGACTCTCTCTTAAGGGATGAGAGTTGAGCCCCTCGAGGTTCTTGGGGATTGTAGGCAGAATGTGGGAGGAGTATTTCCCTTCTTTGGGCTTTTCTCACTAGCTCTATTGCTCTCATGCTGAATCAGGAATCACGCTTGAGGAGTGGCCAATAAAATAGTAATAATAAAGGCCAATTAAATTTTTCCACTGACAGGCTCGGATCGGAAAACATTATGGAAAGGCTCCTCACAGAGATTCACATTTTGGTTAATCGTAAGATCCTTTTTGTTTAAACTCAAACGGACGTTTATCGATCTCCTCAAACCCACCGGACTCCATTGACAAATACAGTACTTTTAGCCTTGCACACCATCATAAAACAAACTTCATTCAACCTCAACAGAAACAAAATAAAGCACACCAAAAACCATTTTGTTTTTTTCCACTGTTCCAACAATCATCGACTCTAGCTTGGAATAAATAAATCCTAAGCTAATTTACTGAGTCAAATTTGAAAATGTTGGGAGAGGAGTGAGGTGAAACAGCGGGTAGACATCTAACTCTGTAATGGTGTTTTTGACCAGAAATTGTGAGGGAGGAGATTGCAATGTTCACTGGCTAAATTTGCCGTTTCATTACACACCAAAAACAATGTACACTGTAGTGTAAAAACTATAGCGTAATAATACAATGATTTTTAACTTGCCGAACTTCCAGTCCTCCACCATTCTCCTTCTCCAGTCACCAGCAGTTACAGAAATCCTGTATTATTGTCTGGTGTATTACAGTCAGGTTACAGAAACACTAAAATGTTCCTGCTCAATCGAAATTATCCATAATGCAATATAAATTACGGTATTTTACTGTAATGTAGAAACGTGTTATTGTACTGTAGGTTTTTACAGTACTGTGCTGTAAATCTACAGCGACATCTACCACCGTGTCTACCGGACGCAACCGCTGACGCGTTGCATCGCACTGTGATACAACAGCTAGAAGCTGTCTACACTGGACGCGACACAGCAACCGTTGCAAATTTGTCCTTCCTATGAGAAGTATCGTGAGTGCTTGGAGCACGTCATAAATAGAACGAGGCATCAGTTTACTGTCAGGGATTTGTCGTGTCACGCTTTGCCGTGTCACATCCAATGTAGACAACATCACTGATTATAATGTTTAATAATAAATATAATATATATATTAATCCATTGTCTTTTGTCACGTCGCATCACGTTACTCAAGATCAATGTAGACACGGTGTAACAGTGTGGAATTGCTGCAAGTGACTCCATAGTTTACCTGTTGACTGGTTCGGCTGCTGGATTGTAGTGCTATGGACTTAGCTGAGGCTATGTCTGTAGTCTCCCCTGATCAGAGTATGTGAGCGGAGTGGAGTGGGAGCGGAGCGAGGAGTGGAGCGGTGTGATTTTGAATGGAGTGCGGAGCGGATTTTTAAAATGTCGGAGCGTCGTGTTTTTCACTCGCTCCACAACCGCTCCATTACGAGTACAATTCATGCCAACGGCCCATTATAGAACTACATTTTTTGTAAGGATTCACACGTTAACCCTCTGGGGTCTGAGGTGTTTTTGGGGCCATTGGGATGTTCTGATATGCCCTTACATTTTTTGTGCTTTTTTCAGTTATTTATAAACATGTTAATGGCAAAGGTGTAAATTCACTCTATATAGCACAAACTGGGCTACCATAATTTCTAAGCAACATGTATGTATATGTTTGTATTTTTAAGAGAATAATGTTTATGTGTGGTTATTGAAAAAAATAAAAATGAAAGTTGTTGAAATAAGGCCACAAAACACATATTGATTATTTCTTCACAAGACTTTTGAAAATTGTATCACATAGCCTAGAATATTTGCTCCAAAACTATGTGAGAATCATCCTGACTACTCATTCAGATAAGACAATAAAGTATTTTTACATTTTTAATGACGTGTTTTGTGTCAGAAAGCTTTATGCGAGGAGGCGTGATCTCTCATTAGTATGTATCCATTTCACACCTGAGAAAGACAAAGACCCTCCCATAATGGCCCTATTAGGTGCTATCAGGCCATATCATTATAAGGAGCCTTGCACAAAGAATGAGGAGATTTAAAAAAGAATGGCTTTTAGATTGTTTGGATTTATTTACAACACAACATAATCCAAAGATACACACATACCTGTCAACATAGTACATAGAAACATAGTACATACCTGTCATTTCCAAGGTGTTTGATTTTTCATTTTACCATGTTCATGTACAGAGACTGTTGAATGTTGAAGTCAGCAGGGCCCAGTGGCATCTCTCCCTGTAAAAAATGAAATAAAAAAATAAACACCTTTGAACATGCTGATATCAAGAGAAACTATATGGCTGCACGACTTTGGGCATGCATTGTAGAAAAAAATGCGATTTAATTATATATATATATATATATATATATATATATATATACACACACACACACACACACACACACACACACACACAGTGCTTAGAATAAGTGAACACACCCATGCTAAAGTTGACTACCCTTCACAATATAGACATGGTTTTATTTCAGTTAGCCTAACTGAACATTTATACATAAATAATATATTGTATTTAGACAGTATCACATATTTTACCGGAGGCTGAAATATATTTCACTAAATCATTATAACCTAAGCAGTTATTCGCAAACAAAATAAATGACGCATAAGGCAGTATTTTAGCATGATAATCAGTGTCATAAACTAATCTCAAAACTGAGTGAAATATATGTAGTAGGCTAATATCACATTTAAAAAGTTTACACGAGTGTATAGGGATATTGTGACTGTGAGGTAATCTTTCCTATGTCAAAAGCTAGCCAAAACTAGGCAAAAATAATAAATAAAAAAAATTATTTGAGCTCTATAATCAGAAAAGGAATTATATAACACTAAACAACTTACTCCGAACTTGTATCCTCGGCGGGATCAATTCGTTCTTCAAAATGCTGCCGTTGGTTGTAAGAGTTTCACATTCCTCTGAGGAAAAGGTGAATCCTCGCTGTCCAGAATCATCTGAAGGGCTTCTTCACCGGAGTAGCGTGCCATCCTCAAAACGCTATGAACTATCAGTGAATCTCATGAAGAATCTTTGTGTTTTTATGGCATTGATCGGGGGCGTGTGCGCGATCACCTGAACTATTTACATGTGAACAGCGCCGGGGGCGTGGCGGCCTCAACTCATTAAAAATAATGAGGGGAGAAAGAAAAAATGGACCTCTCCTTGGTTTCAAACGGATTGCATAAACTGAGAATATTTGTTTTTTTATATAAATTACTTCATTAAAAAAAGAAGAGAATTCAAGCTTCATAAAGAAAAATCTCTCGTGCCTGTGTGACAAGTAATCGCGGAGTTACAGTTAATCTTAGGACACGTTTCAGAATGGACTTCACTGACAGAGAGAACGCAGAACTCGCATCATATTTGTTTTTCTTTATTTGGTGAAAAGCACAACACTTTGTTTTTATTGTGAGTATCCACAAAAAAAAAGAAACTTAACAGGATCTAATGATGTTTAACACTTATATGTAAGATCAAAATCAACCGAGTATTTTGAGTCTCCTTTGCACTGATAAGAAAAAAAGCGAGCAGATCACGCCGGCGTGATTGCCGACCCCAGAGGGTTAAACACATTTAGCTAGCAAAATTTGAAGGTTATGATGATGGTGATGGACATGAGTGTAGACATGTACCGGTATTCGGTAATGCGATAAATCGCGGTAATGAATATGCACGATATTGTTATCGCGGCCACTTCAAAATACCGTGAAAAATAATAGATTTGAATTTAGACTTTTAGAACACGCATTAGCTAATTTTCTATCAACCGCTTAAACACTGCGTATATGCTCCGCAAAACACGTGCGCACTCTGATGTAAACAATCCCCACATGTATAAGCACTGTGTGCACGCGGCGCAGAGCGCACTCTAGTCTAATGTAAACAATCATCACATGGAGTAGAAGCATGGCGGAAGGAGGAACGCTGCCGACGATTTACCCCCCGCAGGGCTGCCAACTTCTCACGCATTCAACTTGAGACTCAAGCGCCTTTCAGACAGGACGCAGAATACTCGCGGGGACGTTTTGTTGCTGCGTCGACCAAAGCACGCCGGGGTCAAAGTTAAAAATAGTTCAACTTTTTATTTGCAAAATAGCAAATCGCGTTCTGTCTGAAAGCCGCTTTACGGAATTGACACTTTTCACACGCTCTCACGCAGAGAAAAATCGCGGAGCAAAGAGGACACTGACACCGACAGACTAGACAGAGCAGGTTACTTTTGATATGAAAAAAAAAAAAAGGTTCTGTCCATTGTGACAGATCGCTGCGCCTCAGTTCAAGTAAACCGATCTGTTACTTTTTATTTAAAGATACAGTACAACTTACCTTAAGGTTTATGCCTCATACAAAATGTCGATCAATCAGTGTTTTTCACGGAAAGAGGTCAATAAAACTGCAGGAGAACAGTTATGTCACAGAACGTTACATTTACCTCAGGAAAGCCATTTAATGACCAGCACTTTAGTTGACTAGAAAAAATTGTAATTTTGCTAAATATGTGCACTTTATTACATATTAATTATATGTTTACTTGTCATTACATATTGTTATTATAATGAAAACCGCATTATATTTAATTTCTCTCTGTTTACAGCATTATGTGAGATATTTTTTTTTCTTGAGAAAAATTAACATGCAGACTGTAGCCTACCTAATATTTATCCAAATGAGTCAATATTGAATTAAGATGAAAATCAAATCCAAGAATTTATTTGAATAATACAAACAGTAGCTTACCAGTCATTGTACCATGTAAACATTGTAACACGTTGTCACTAAACTTAATAAAATTCTGTTTAGTTACCATGTTTTGAAAATCACAATTACACATTGTGATGCAAGTTGTTTTTTTAGATACCCGCAATCCATCTGTTTCTCTTGAGCAATTAAAATATCGTGATAATACCGTATACCGTGATAAAAGCTCATTCAATTAATCGCAGCACGAAAATTTGATACCGGCACATGCCTACATGAGTGGCTGCGGGAGGTTATATTTCTCAAGCTTACTGAATATGATCGGGCAACACGCACAGTCTCATGAAAGTGCGAATCTTTAGCACAAATTTTATTTATCGTGCCCTTTAAAATTATATGCACTAATCCCCTTGAGTAGGATTAGGGGTGTGGAGTGCCTATATATATACATAATATATACACGTGAAAACTGCATATCATATGCACGCAAAAATTTTTTTGCCGTATAAATGGTACGAGAAATAAAATGTGTGCTTATAGATAGCCTACGCTCTTTCATGAGATCGGGCTGCATCGGGTGAAAGCACATTTTAAACAGGTAATACTTATTCACACACGCAATTGCTCTCTCACTAATGTAATCTTGAGTGTTGTGACTGTGAGGCAAGTAGACTACCTTACGCTGAGTTTTGGTTCATTTATGAAAAGAGCTCCAGTTCACGCGCCGGCGCCTCCGTTTCGTGATTATATCATCTGCTATATTTACTTCTTATTTATTCAATCCTATTAGCTGTCTGTATTTGATTTCGAATGAGCAGAAATCTGTAAGAAATGTAGCGACCTGTAGATAAAATAATTGATGAAAACGTAGTTTTGTGCACTGCAAAAAGCAGCAATGATATTTAACTTTTAACACTGATAACCATGTAATAAGCTTAGCATGTCATAAAAGTTTGCTTTTACCACTTTGAAACTATTCTCCTAGTATTGTATTTTTTGTTCATTTAATATGCCTATATATTATGAGCAGAACTTTTGCGAGATTTCAAAGCATACAAATACTTTATTCGCAATTTCCTCGGGGAGAGAAGACGGAGAGGTGTTTCTGATATTGTGAGCGAGGAGTGGAGCGGGGAGCGGTAAACGGTGAACCCGGAGCGGAGCTGGAGCGGAGTGATTATTAAATGATTGGAGCGCGGAGGGAAAATTGTTGCTGCTCCACTCCGCTCACATACTCTGCCCCTGATAGCTCTGCTCTTAGGGCTCTGGGTTCCCCTGTAGCTGTGGCTTGGACTAGCTTGGGCAAGAGTACCTGTGTCAGGAAAGGTTGAGCAAGGAAGCTTCAGGGCTTTTTTTCCTAGTCCCTATAACACTAGCTTTCTCAGGAGCAAGGCTATGGTGACACAGATTGCGTCCTTATTTGTTACTGACACATTTAAGTCTGACAAAATTGTACTTGGTAACTTTCATTAGTCAGCATGGCGTAGTGGCATAGTGTCACTGCGTTGACTTCCCTACAAAAGGGAACGTCTCTGGTTACTTATGTAACCCCCGGTTCCCTGAGATGGGAATGAGAAGCTGCATTGCCATGCTTCGGGCTTGCCTGCCTTCAAATAATGCACACACAGTTTAATGGCTGATAAAAATTATTTATGGCCAGTAAATTTTCTCAAGTCATTGGTAGGTGTGGCAAAATGTTACTTTTACAGCCACCACCATTTAAAAGTTTGGGGTCAGTAAGAGTTTTTAATATTAGACAGTGGTCTCTTGTCCTCAAGGCTGCAATTATTTAATCCAACATACAGTTAAAATAGTAATATTGTAAAATATTATTACAATTTAAAATAACTTTTTATTTCAATATATTTTAAAATGTAATTTATTCCTTTGATGGAAAAGCTGAATTTTCAGCACCCATTACTCTAGTCTTCAGTGTCACATGATCCTTTAGTGTTGAAAAAGGTTGCGCTGCTTAATATTTTTATGGAAACTAATAAAATTTTTTTCAGGATTCTTTGATGAATAGATAGTTCAGATGAATATAATTTATTTGAAATAATTGGAAATATTTGTAACATTCTAAATGTCTTAACTGTAACTTTTAATCAATTTAATGCATTCTTGCTGAATAAAATTAATTTCTTCAAAAAAACAAATCTTACTGACTCCAAACTTACGGTAGTGTATAATTTTTAAACTATGTGCAACATTTTTATTATGTGCAAAAATTGTAAGTTGTTCATACTTAAATTTAAGAACAACTTTCACACTCTCTGTCTTTCTATATCTTTTACTCTCTCTCTCTCTCTCTCTCTCTCTCTCTCTCTCCGCACAGAAACATACCTCTTAGCCTGCCTGGTTGACTTCTTCTCAAACTGTGACCGATATTCCAGGTAGGAGTTCCAGTAACTATGATTCTATTACTCTGTTGCCATGGACACTGCATACAGCCATACCAGTGATTGATAATCAGTATCATTTACTGTGGGTGAGGACTATTTGACGCTCTATATTAGTCCACCAGAAAGCACGCTACAACTTGATAAGAAAATCTTAAAACAATTTTACAACTATGCTATAAAACAGAATGACACAAGCAGATTGTTGTCTGTGATTCAACTATGGTTCATGTTCATGCATGAAATCATTTATCATAAGTTTTCTGTAACTTGCTAATGACTAATCACAGTGCATGTAAAGTAGGTCAAATAGAATTAGAAAATTTAAACAGCATGAAAATAACTTTATTCATGCTCTGGGGTGAAAAAAACAGCCAGGCCTATGTAGATAAAATCTGTTAAAACGTAGTAGTCTGTGATTTGTGTTTTGGTATGGATGCATGTCCTCTGAAACACCTGTTGGTCCTTTTAGGGGGAGAGAGCTTTCCTGTTTGGCTCGGACAACCTCAAACAAGGGAAGACTGTCCCATTTAAACATGTCTGACTGTCGATAAAATGTGTCATGGCTGGCGCTCGGCGTCTTACTCTCCTGTCCCTTTGTTCTTCTAAACCTTTAGCTGTGAAACAGGCTTCAAGGATGGAGACCTCTTCATGTCATTCAAGAGCATGTTCCAAGATATCCGAGATGCTGTAGACTGGGTACATTTTAAGGTACACAAGTCAATTCACCTTTATTCATATAGCACTTTATACACAGATAAAGCAAATAATGGTCAGTGATAATGATAATGATCAGTGATGCACACAGAGACAATAGTGTCAGTTCGGTTCATGAACTGTCTGAAGTTCATCAATTATGAAATGAGTTGAATTCAGCTATAAGCAGCTCTACAGAAAAACAGTGATGTCATTGTCCAGCTCAGTTCAGTTCTTATCCAGTTCTCATCATCATGTAAGTGCAGTCAAATCAACAATATTGTTGAATATTAGTTGTCATAGGAAGTCACTAAGTCAGAGTAATCTGCCAGGGTAACATTGCTGTGTACATTTAAAAGCAAGCAGCTGGGATTAATAGTAAAATGAATATAAACAGCAGGTGTTTATTGGAAGTGTTTTAGATGCATGTCACAAACTTGCTCCGTTGCTGATTTACTCAGGGAACATTGAAGGAGAAAACAGTGGAAAACCTGGAGAAGTATGTTGTGAAAGATGTAAGTTTGTCTTTTCATTTTTTGAAGTTACTGATTTGCCTTTTTGTGCTACAGTTTTTGCAAGGGAAGTGTAATTCTAAAAAAAAAACAATTTTGTTTTTCATTTAAAGGCAAAGTTGCCATTGTTGCTGAGCCGCATGACTGAAGTCGCAAAAGTTTTCTTAGCCACCAACAGTGACTACAAATACACAGAAGTGAGTTTACTGATGCAAACACATTCATAAGCTCTCTTTCATAACCTAGTGAGCTGCCTTGCTGCATACAGGCAACACAGCCACCTATGGGAGCAAGCTATCTATAAGGAAAGATTTGGAATGCTTTACATTGCCAGCTTTATGTAAGCTAACAGCTATCAGTAATATAGCACACACAAATGTTGGGAAAAATATAACATTTTAAATGAACTTCGCCAGGCTGCGAGGAATACACTTACAGTATTTATTTACAATGGTATCAGCTGTATAATTGTCCTAGATCACATGTGTTTTTCACAATTCACAACTTTCAAAACCGTTTTACAGAGTTTTTTGTGTACTGAAAGACTTTTGGAAAGATTTCGTCAGCTAGACAATTGTTGTGTTATTAAACAACAATACAAGCCATTGAACACACTGTTTTTTAGCCTATACCTCGCAGCCTCATTTTCTTTCCTGTCAAAAATTAAACATGGCACTGCCGCTACCCTCACTGAAGTCTATTACATTTAACTGTTTATATCAGTGCCTTTTAGTATTATCAAAACTTTTTGCAATCAATATTATAATTTTATTTTATTATGAATGTTTCTGCCTTAACAATTGGCAGAAACCAACTTTTACTCACAAATAGCAATCTCTCAGCAATTTCTAACCCAAAAAATATTTTAAAGCTTTACATAACTAGAAAAAATTATATTCATTATAAAAAGTGTCATTACATATACGTATATATGTGTGTGTGTGTGTATGTATGTATATATATATATATATACGTATATATATATATATATATATATATATATATATATATATATATATATATATATATATATATAATTTCCATGACTTTTTATGGTATAGTAAAGACACTTTTAAAATTCCCTCATATCTCCTGATTTTCCAAGACTGTGAGAACCCTGGTTCAAATGACGGTTGTTGAGGGAATGAATTAAAAAAGCTTTTCAAAAGCTTTGCGTCAGAACTGTGCCTATGATTCCTTAAAAATCCCTCTGTATGCAGCTCTTTAGGTTTTGGATCAGAGCAACAGACAACCACACATGCAACTGGTTTGTTTCATATTTGGACGCACATATTATCTGCCTCATGAAGCTATTTGTTTAAGCCATCATCATCTTTTAACAAACCCAGCTTTTGTTTTGATTTGTTTTACAGAAAATTATGACATACTTGTTTGACTTCCCCCATGGCCCAAAGGTATTTTCAACCTCTCTTTGAACTTTTCTAAAGAGTTTCCTGCCATATATTGTTGCTCATAGTAATGTTTTTTTTTTTTTTTTGTAGCATGGCACTCCTCACCGTCCTTGGCAGTCGTACTTTGACCTCATCCTAGTGGATGCTCGAAAGCCTTTATTTTTTGGAGAGGGAACGGTTCTGAGACAGGTGGATACGGTGAGTAAATAACACCCCCCCCCAAAAAAAAAAACAGAAGCCAACTTTCCAAGTCAGCAGGTGTAGAATTGCACATTCTGGAACATTTTATCCTGCTGAACGCAATCTCAAAGAGGGTTAGTCAGCACTGAGGATAGAGCGTTTATACTGAAGTCTGCTGAGCACAATACAAGCTGAAAGCTGAGCACTGTCCTGTCTTCCCTTTGCAATATTAAGGGGCTAAACAGGTCACAGCATCAATAACTCAACAATCAAATATTGATTTCTGTTCTTATTTTGTGGGTGTATTTGTACTATTAACTGATTTGCATAATTCATTGATTGCGTCGCATGCTAAACAACACAGACGGTGTGTGTGTGTGTGTGTGTGTGTGCACATCAAGCAGGCACAATTGATTATTTGTGATTCTTTATTTATATGTTCTGAGAGACTGTAACATTAAAAAGGTCACATTTAACAGTAATAAAGTTCATTAGTGGTTCTCAAACTTTTTGACTGCAATAACTCTCATCTTCCAAGAAAATATTCAAAGGCCAATCAAGATATTTCTGGTACTTCTGATGTAATGGCAAAACTGCTTGTTTTCAAACATTTGTATGTAGAGTAAGTAATAATGGCAATATTTTCAAATAAAGTAATTATACATAATTAAAAATTTAAATTCCATAATTCCAGAGATTTAAATAACTGATTGTTCTTTATTGTTTACACATTACCAATTAATGATTAGTTTAAAAAAATTTGTCATGACATATTTCCAGATTTTCCGAGACTGTGAGAACCGTGGTTCATAAATAAAAATGACAGTCATTGTCACACAAATTCAAATAGGAAATACAATAGCTACGTTTACATGGACACTTTTTGATTGAAATCATTCCGATTGATGAATCCGAACATAGTGTTTACATGAACGCTAAATAAAGTCATCGGGTCGATGTGCAAGTTTATATGTCACAGGCTTCAAATTGGATTTGATCTTTTGGCATGCGCACACTGCATGAATATACAGAGTTTCCCGCTTTTGGCGCATAATAACCATCAACCTAACATCGCTTCGTTTCTTTGTAATAAAAAGCAGACTTAATATTTATCTATTTCGGGGTCTTGATTAGGAGACAGTGGTCAGATGAATCTTTGTGCCGTGCTGCTTAAATTTATCAAGCAGAAAAACGCACACTTCCCGTGCCCAAAACAAGGCGTCTGTGGATGAAGCAAGTACTGATGGGACAACGCTGTGTCCTGCGGCACTTCACAGACAATCCATGGAATGAGAATTTACTCTATATTCAACAACATCGGCTCGTTTCGTGCATCATATGTGATTACGTCATTTCTACGTCATTGCACATTTCGCAGAGCTTTCCAGTTTCTGTTTTTAATCTGATGAAGTCAAGTGTTTACATGTCCTATACGCTGATTTCACGCAGCCGCCATTTTGAAATGGCTCCGGTGGGAAGCAAACCGGAAGTGTCGCCTTTAATCATAGGAGAGTCGCGAATGCGATGTCATATTGTTGTGTTTAATGTAGAAATTAGTTATTCTAAAAATGTACATACATTTCTTTGATACTTTAGACTATATACAGTGAAATTCATTTATAAATAAAATTATTTTTTTATATATAATTTAGAACGTAAAAAAAAGAAGCAGGAACGAACTCTATATCCTATATTGGATATTAACATCCAGTAGTGTAAATCGCGGCATGAGCTTCAGGTTGTTAGTCCAAGACATTGTTGTCTATCTGTACTTCCGGGGTTCTTCCCACCGGAGCCTCGCTTTCGATTTCAAAATGGCGGCTGCGTGAAATCAGCGTATCGAACGGTTTAGAAAAGGTTTAAACCACCCCTTACAATCCGAATTAAATTTTAAATGGATTTGATACGTGCAACTTTTTATTCTGACTGTGCTAGTAGTCTGATTACAAACGGATTATTAGGGTCCATGTAAACGCAGCTAATGTCTGCTTAGATGACGTTTTAGCTTATTTTAAAGCTTGTTTGTCTTATTTTAAGTCATCTTGCGGCCCCCTTTGAAGTGTGTTGAGGCCCCCTAGTGGGCCCCAGCACTCTTGTTTATAACCACCGAAGTACACTGAATGAAAATTCAGACAGTTTGGACATCTAAATATTAATCGGTCTGTTCTCTATCCCAGACCACAGGGCGGCTGAAAATAGGAACATACACTGGACCTTTACAACATGGCATTGTTTACTCTGGAGGTACTGGAAATTCTTGGATAAAGATGCAAACAACACACTCACAAATGTATCTCCCTGAAGGCCCTGAAACATATTCCGCTGATGACTAACATTTAGATCACAAGTCCATTACAGATCAACACTTTATCACATGATTTTTTAACTGCATGTGTAGTCACTTAGTTTAGTAATGTAATACAGTTTCATGTGTTGACATTAGTTAACTACATTAGTTTACATGAAAAAAAAATGCTTCTAAAGCATTTATTCATCTTAGGTAATGTTAATTTTAACATTTACTAATACATTATAAAAATCTGAAGTTTTATTTGTTAATGGATCTGAGCTTGCATAACTAACAATGAAAAGGGTGTGTTTTTATTAACTTTAATATTAATAAAGATTAATAAATACTGTACAAATATACATGTATTGATTATTGTTAGTTAATGTTAGTCAAGACATTAACTAATGTTAACTAATAGGGACTTGGTGTGAAGTGTTATCCTTAGTTCTGATTCACTGAAGGCAAAACCTGTGAGAGCATTGATTGGCTGAGATATTCATGATAAAGTCATATTGAGATTATTTTGGCAAATATAGTGATTGTGGTTTAAATTGTGCTATGACAAATATATATAAAAAAAACATCTCATATCGCCAATTCTAGGCTATCAAGGCTGAAAGAACAAAGGCAAAAAATCACATTGGAGCAGCAACTCTCACGTTCAACAGAGAACATATTAGAATAAAATCATTTCAAATTGATTCATTGTGCAACCTTTCTCTAGCCATTGAATATGAATGTGAATAGAAATTATATGGGTAACACTTTATATTAAGGGTCATCATTAATTACTAGTGTGTTCGTGCTTAACTAATGCTTAATTGTGAACAAGTTAATCATTAATTATTGCTTAACTAATGCATTATTCTGGACACTTGAAATAAATTGTTACCATTATATGTGAACATGTCACTCTATTTTGAAAATGTATTTTGTCATCTCTGCCCAGGTTCCTCTGACACTGTGTGTGATTTACTCGGAGCGAAAGGGAAGGATATTGTGTACATTGGGGATCATATTTTTGGAGATATTCTTAAGTCCAAAAAGCGTCAGGGTTGGCGGACGTTCCTGGTGATTCCTGAATTGGCGCAGGAGCTGCACGTGTGGACAGACAAAAGCTGTGAGTGTCGCCATATTTCAGTAAAATAAGCCTGTTTGACCTGTTTCACACAGCACGTAAGCAGCACAAATTTATTTGGGGTGCCCATTATTAATAGGTAACAGCATGGTTGGCATAAGCACATTGGCGATGAATAGCTGCAAGTAGAGTTTTAGTGCTGAACTACATATCCCATGTAAACCTATCTTTTGCAATATAGGATTTAAAGCAGTTTATAGCTATATGTTGGGATTTGGGTTCCAATCCATGAAGATTCATTACCATTTTGATGTAAATGTAATCCCTCTTTGTATTAGATTGGTTGACTATCAAATCTGTAATAATTATATTATGATCATTACTACCATTAATTACTTAGTGTCGTAACCTAGAAACTACTTAATGTGTTGGATAATTTTTTTGCAGCAGTTCTATTACAAAGCAAACACTGTCATGACACAGACCTTCTTGTGAAAAACTCAATAAAGAAAGGAATGCTCAGAATGAGAAAGACTAAAAAGAGTGTCAGATATTATGTTAACACTTGAAAGGCTAAGGAAGAGATGTGAAACCCACTCATGCAAGGGTTCTGCTCTCTCATTCACAGCTCTGTTCGAGGAACTGCAGGGTTTGGACATTTTCTTGGCAGAACTATACAAGTGAGTAAAGCTGCCTCTGTCCCTCAACACGTGTGTGTGTCTGTGTGTGGGGGGGGGGCGGGGGGTATGTTATGGGGACAAAATGTTCCCACAAAGATGGCAATATCCTAAATCCTTGTCCTTGTGGAGAAATGTGTTGGTCCCTATGAGGAAAACAGCTTATAAATCATCATAAATAATGTAAAATGTAGAAAGTTTTCTGTTATAGGTTGGTTTTGGAGTAGGGGTGAGTATATATGTCTCAGGAATGTGCAAAATTCAGAATGTAAAATGGCCATCCTTTTATTTCGTGAGGTGAAATTTGAATTGAATTGACAATGCCCCACAGGATGGTGACAGGAAGTGGAACTGACTGAATTGCAATTCTCAAAAAATCAACAGAAGAATTACATTAGCCCCAACAAAATCAACAAAACAGCCATCACCTTTGATTTTAATTGTACATTTCAGCATCACAAAATATCCATCACATTGTTATTAGATCATTTTTATGAAAATAAAATGTTGACATTTGGATCTATTGAAGGCGATCACGCCATTTCTGAATGATTGTAATTGTGAGATTCCTACATAAGTGCTTTTAATTACAAATTACTAACTCCGAATTTTCTGAGCTCCGACTTGCACCGCTTCATCAGTAAAATGGTTAATTAATCTCATAATATTTCTGTTTAATAATTCCTCTAATTGTCTTTTGTTGGTATTTAATTAAGGCCAGATTAATCTTAATAAAAGACATACAATACAGGTTAATGTAGCTAACAGAGTTTGATAACTAATGACCAATGTCCTGCTAAATAAACTAATACAAACTGAATTAAAAGTTTATCCATAAGGCATTTGAATAAAAACTATTGTTGTATTGTAGTTTTGTCTGTTGATTACTCAAAATACGCATATTCATTTTGAAATTTTGGTCATAGAAATGCATAATTCCAAGTCCGGGTAGCCTATGTGAACAGCTCAGAGTAGAACATCCAGGTTGACATTATGGTACTTACACACCATAATCTCTCTCGCTGTCCTTATACAACCTTCTAGGGTCATAGGGCTGGAGCCTATCCCAATTTTTTAGGCCAGAGGTAGAGGAAAGCACCCTGACTCTACTTTTCTTTCGCTCACGTTCTTTCTTTCTGTAGGCATTTGGACAGCAGCAGCAATGAGAGGCCAGATATCAGTGCCATCCAGAGAAGAATGAAGGTACACACAGACACACACTGAATCACGCACATTCCACATATTTCAATTATTATCTGATTTTACTAAATGTGAAACGGCTTAAATTTCATCTTAATATAAAGTAAAGTATACAGTTGGATAGATACTGTAAACTAAGTGCGTTTAAATGACTCATTTGATTAAAAGCACTTAATATGTTTATACATGTCTTTACATTGTACTTATATTTATAATAATGTTTACCAGTAATTTCTGTAATTACATCTACTATTACATTGTTGACCTTTCCCTTACACCTTAACCCACCCTTACACCTACCCATACCACTAAACCTGTCCCTAACTTTACTGGTATCCCACCTCAATAGTAGCAAAAGTGTTTTGCAATACAACATGTACCTAACAATGTTTTTTTTTTTTTTATGTAAGTTCATTTAAGTGCCCTAATAACTTTTAAAGAGTTTAGAGTTTAGAAATATTATGGGTTATTTTCATGAATAGTATCTGTGGAATGCTCTTGAGCTTAATAATTTAGACTCGTTCCTCTGTTTGCATAAACAAACAGGAAATGTGTTTACATCAATGCTTGTAATGGCAGCTTATAAGTCTTGTAAGTTTAATTATTGCCCATGGTAATCAACAGCCTGTCACATATCCCATCCATAAATATTTGGATGGAATGAATTAGCTACAAGAGTGATGTTATATATTACATGTTGATTCAGTAATTCTCTCTGTGCGTCTTGGCTCATCAGAGAGTGACTCATGACATGGACATGTGCTACGGGATGATGGGAAGCCTGTTTCGCAGTGGCTCTCGGCAGACACTGTTTGCTTCTCAGGTGATGCGTTATGCTGATCTGTATGCTGCCTCTTTCATCAACCTGCTCTACTACCCCTTCAGCTACCTGTTCAGAGCCGCCCATGTTCTGGTGAGAACACACCCATAAACATTGGCTTGGATTAGTGATACAAATACCAATACAATAGCTGGTACAAATTCCTATGCACCAGACTAATAATAATAATAATATCATTATTTAAGGTTAACTGTTCATATCAATACAAAAAAAATATATATGTATATATATAATAATAATAACTGTATGTTGCCTTAATACAATATTTGTCAATTAAACATGCCCAGGCAGGTGTATACATTAAAGTGAGTGTCTGGGGTTTTCTTTTTCTTGTAAAAGTTGTTGTTTGATTAATATGCAATGCAATGATTTGTGATGATGTGTCAAAATAATGGATTTGTGTCCAAATATAATAAAAATCATTGTATTGCATATTAATCAAACAAATGTTTGAACATTTGTGTACTGTATGAACTATCAAATGCACTTTTCATTGTCAAAATGGCCATCTTGGCAAGATATTAATGAAGAGACAGTTGGTCTGGTGTATGTAAACTGGACGTGTCAAAATACTGGATTTGTGTCCAGTGTTTTATTTCTCCAGTTTACATTCACCAGATCAACTGTCTCTTCATTAATATCTTGCCAAGATGGCCATTTTGACAATGAAAAGTGCATTTGATAGTTCATGATAGTTCAAATGAATGCAGGCTTGGTGAGCATAAAAGACTTTCAAAAATGTTTTTTAAAAATTTTACCAACCCCAAACGTTTGAACGGTAGTTCAAAAGGTACTAGGCATAAGCGCAAGTTCTACAAGTCAGGCGGTACTAAAAATAGAAAAGCCTGGAATGAAAAAACTAACATGGTTAAATTTTTCTAACTCAAGTATCGGCTGATACCGAAATACCGGCTTTTTCCTACACAAACGCACCCATGGCTCTTCTGTGCCTAGTGACCTATTTAACGTACCTGTTAAACATGTTTTTTTTTTTTCCTCTTCTCTTTCTTAGATGCCCCATGAGTCCACAGTGGAGCACGCCCATGTAGACACAGAGACCGAGTCTCCTCTGGCCACACGCAACCGCCACTGTGTGGACTGCAAGGACATTGACTGCAAAAGACACCAGCTCACACGCTCTATTAGCGAAATCAAACCGCCCCACCTGTTCGCTCAGCCGCCACAGGAAATCACACACTGCCACGATGAGGATGACGATGAAGAGGAGGAGGAGGAGGAAGAAGAGGAGGAAGAGTAGATGTTTTGGCCTATTCTAGGGTAAAGATACATAGGACGGTGATGAGAGAGTGATGATGGTGATATCAAGTGAGGTAGAAAAGGAGGAGTGGATGTATGAAGTAGACTTTAATTGCCAAATCAAGCTCAAAAAGCTGATGTTCATAGTAGAGTTCAGTTCACCCTCCAGTAAAGATGACTAAAAAGAATGAACGAAAGTTTGTTCAAAACACGTTGGATGGTATCTGGAATCGTTTATCAGTCACTATATAAGCACATGTGATAAACATCCAATGGAAAAACAGCGGAAGGACACTCATGAGTTTACATGAGACTGTCATGTATGTATCATACATGTAGCATGTTGGCTAAATCTTGCATTAACTTTCATACAAAGACTCAAACTCCGTTAGGATGAGTGTTTAACTCAGTTATTGGATCCTTACAGGTACTCAACTTAGTTTATAGGTATGTTATAGTCAGATTTTTACTATTATTTTACAGTTTTTATCGGTTTAGACAACTTTTGGGTTGCCAGTCCATCCAGTCAGATTAACTTGGTTACTACCTCCTGCAAAGGCTGTATACAATAATTGTCCCTTTGAAAAAAAAGTGTACGTGTGTGTATGTTGGCAGAGTGTCTGTGTTGAAGTTCTGAATGTGTTGGGAATCTAAATGAAGCACAGAAAAACCGAAGCATGGTTCATTGTGACGTGCATGAGGAAATGCGGCCAACACAAGAATCCAGTTACTTGGCAACAGCATGTAGCCACTTTTTTTTTTCTTTTTTTTTTTTGAGGTTCGCTGTTAACCTCTTGTTTTTCATCCTTTTTAATGCAGACGGTTTGGCTAGAGCTAGTGCTACAGTGTAGCGACATGCCTGTCTTATTAGGGTTCACATAGGCGCAAAATGATTCCAAACACACACAGACACGTCATTTCAACACCTGTTTTAAACCGTTACGATGTCACATTAAACAGTGACATACTGTATTTTTATACTCCTTCATGAGCTAAACAGAACGGTTTAGTTTTGTTTTAGTTTTGTCTCATATGTTGCCTGACAGATGCAAACTATTCAAACATCATATACGTAGACAGTAAGTGACCTTGATATGCAAAAATAAAACGTATAAAACTGTTTTATGGCCTGAGCAGCTTGTCGAGATGTATCGGTCATTGAGAAAATAGTAAAATGAAGTTAACAGCTGGGCATTCTGAAACTGAGAAAGAGAGTGCTGTTGCTCTGGTGACTGTTTCTATGGAAATTAATGTAGTCCTGGCTAATGTGTGAACTCTGTTGATGGTTTACTCCCATGTGGACCAAAACAATGTCGAGAAATTGGGTTTGATTTAGCTTGAAGGGTCTCATTAGACACTTTTAGGTGTCCCCATAGGAAGTATGTGGAGTTTTTAAGAAATAAATGTGATTCTTGAGTGTTACGGTGAGTCACGGTTTAGGGAGGAAGCGGTTTTAGCGCTGGGAAGTGTTCCAAGTGCACGGAACAGGTATTAGGATGTTTAGTGTGACTTTTATTTGCATTATTCAAAGATAATAGTAGGTAGGCTCTGATTGAATGAAGCTACCTAATCCATAGTGTAACATGTATTACTCGTATTCATATTGTAACTGTATGTTCTTTTCTTTTTATTTCAGAGAATGTAGTTTTTCATGGGTCTGACTGTCAGTTTTTAAAAGGGAAGACCAAGTAGGTCTTATAGTATAAAGTTTTGTGGTTAGGCACAAAAAAAAATAGTTTTCTAGGTTTTCAAGGAACCAGTTAAATAAGTTTAGAGATATTTTTAAATGTACAATGCATATTTTATCTGTGTCAATTTCAGTTTGTAGTTTAAAAACAACTGGACATCCTAAAATGGGGCAGCTCTTGTTCTTGGTCCCAGTCTTTAGAGACTGCAGTATAGAGGAAGTGTTTGTCCTTCAAGATCCAGCATTTCTCTTTCCTCTGTTTTCATTCGCTTTCACTCAGCATTGTATATAATATGGCTGGCTCCCTGGACATGGATTAAAACTAGTCCTGGGCTAATTTGCACTGGTGTTGGCTGTCGTCCTTTTTAGTTGTCTATGCAAGGGACACTGGCTTAGATTATATTTAAGAATAATATAATAGAAAAGGCATCGAGTTTAAACAGTATTCATCCAATTATCCCAGTTGTCATTGCATACATCTGTTTCGACCAGTGTTTTCTTTTCATCATATATTTTGGCATAGTTTACAGTTGCGTGTTGAACATGCCAATAACTTATATACTGTATACAAGAACTAATATACTGAGTTTTTCCTCCTTTCTATTTTTTATCCTAATTTCTGAAATCTATTTTTAGTTCATGATGTTTTTTGTATGATTTTATTAGCTTTCAGGTGCAAAACGGTTGTATCTGTAAAAGAGATCAAGAGCAAAATAGCCATGGCATTTATTAATCCTGTTTCTTTTCTTTTGTTTTTTGTTGTTGTTTGTTTGTTTAGGGCATGTGCTTTTATGTCTCCAAATTTTAATTTTGCTTCCTGAATTATAATAGTTTCTGATTTATAGAGTTCTAAACCTATACAAATGGGAAATTGCATTGCAATGTAAAATAAATATAATTTTCCTTAATAAATTCACCATTGGTCTCCTGTCGTGTTTACTTCTGAGAGGATTTTTCTACTGTAACAAAGACAATAAGTCGGCCACTTGGATTCCATTTCTGTAATTTGTCCAAAATACTGCTCCATGTCTAAGTACTGCATATTGCACTTTAAATATGGTATAAAACATTCGAACAAAATTGATCAGGAGCAACATGGTTGAAAAATATGAGCCTGACAAGTCATTTGTCTATCCATACTGAAAGCAAAAATGATGATGCAACAATCACAGTCGATCAGAATATATTTGATGTTTAATATGCAAAAAAAAAAAGTGCAGAAAGAACACAGTACCATAGGGAAACTGATGAACGTTTAATAGCACTTTCTCTAGAACCATTTTCCTCCCTAGGTTTTACATTTTTAGTAACAAAGTAGCTACAATTCATTAACAAAGCAAATAAGAAAAATAAATGTAAAAAGCCAGAACCTGTATTTAACCCCACAAGAGCATCTTTCTAGGAAAAAAAAAATCAAAGTAGGCTTTTATTTACTAAATAAAACCCAACAATCTCTGATCTCACCTCTAATGTAAAATCTTTGGTATAAAGAGCAACAATTTTAAGATACCTTATCAAGGTTGAGCTTGGCTAAATTGTTAGACCGTAGTGCCAAGCAGTGGCTGTCTGTGGTACTGACCCATGTATAAATAATAGAATACAACAAGTAATGCTTTCCTGTTATTTATCTGTTAAGGTTCAAGTAACCATTGGAACACATGAAAACATCTAGGGTGAAGTCTTAAAAGCTGCCTGAATCAGATTTACCACAAAGTCTGACATTGTAGAAACAGGGTCACGCAGCTGCCACCTATACGAACATATAGGAATAGTTATTGGAATGAGTTATATGCTGTTTGTTGATAAGCTGTTATGGGTCTCTGAGGATATGGGAGGGGGGGGAAAGCAAAGGGAAATGTGACCACTAACATTTCGGCAAAACCTTACTGCCACTATTGGTCATTTGGAGTATGGTAAAGGGTCACTTTTGTGACCGTTCAAAGAGAAAATCTAAGGGGTTTATCATTAACAAAACAGTAAATTAAATTTTAAATACAACTGTATGCATAGCAGGAGTTTCCAGCATTCATATAAATAACCATTGAAGTCAACATTACAGACATAAAGGTAATACAAGAACACTGAGTGGAGGAGCGACCTCTCTTACAGACGTGTGATGGGTATTACAATTTAATGTAGTAGTTGTTTTAATGACATGGTAAAGACTCATTTTGTTACGGGCTGGATTCAGTTAGGAATCGCATGAATGCATATGGATTCTCCCTAAGTCCTGACAGGTCTTTGTGTTTAGTTCAAATAAGAAAGCGTTCGGCTTTAAATGCCTTTGACAGACTTTTAAAGCAGACAAATAGGACCTGTTCATGCTTGGAAGTGAATCCAAAATATCAAATATACAAACATGATACAATGAATGCATACAAATAATCTATCATTTACAATACAGTAATCATGATAAATCATCTTTTAAATAAAATGTTTCATTGCACTTGTTAAAAAAAAATTTATATGATTTTTAAAAGGCAATATAATGATTCATTAAAAAAAAAAGGAGAAAAAAAAAACGTGTAAAAGGTACCGTGGGATATACCAGATTTAGAACAGTAAAAATAACCATTTCTGAAATATACATGTAAAAGACCCTCACCAGTACATATACAATTATGTTTTTGAAACTACGTATATGTAGCATGCGCATGATATCAGTGACACTCATAGAGGCACACATGCACAACGTACAGACAGGTGTTTGCATGTGCCGACAATTATATCCTCAGACATGCACATATATACAAATGCATACAAAATAAATAAATATGTGAGAAGAATGCTCTTGGTTCACGGTTTTCTTCAAAGCAGTATTTGGAGCAGTCTTTGATTTACCCTATTACAGAATCTCCCTGGAGTATTTCTTCTGTGTTTGTGAACATCACAGGGCAGTTTGAGTGTAGCTGGAGGGGCTCGTACGAGCACAAGACTGTCCATCCTCCAAACTCTTTGGCTGGGGGGGACATACACACTGTGGTTTATCTGAAATCTTAACGGGACCGAAGCATGTCACTGGACTATCCCATTTTGCCTTGGGTCAACCCAAGCTCTGGCCCCAGTAGTACTGCACTACCAGATTAGAGTTGTTTGGGGTGGCGAGGCAGCTCTAGATGGCCCCCTCACTGTGTCCTGTGTGGTTCGACTTGATGTGGGCGACGCAGTTCTGTGTCTGGTTGAACAGAGCGGTGGTTTCATCGGTCACTCCGTCGTGGAGCTCTGTCAAAGTCATTTCGATTTTGGTGTACTCGCTCTCTGAGGACTGTGGCGTCTTGTCAATACGTGATGCCATGACGGCGTTCTGATACTGCTGGCGTGTTACCTGTCAAAACACACGGGAAAGGGGGTTACAAAAAAACCTTTTGTAACATCTTACACTGTGTCCTCCTAACCAGATGGCGCAAACACAGGATAAAAGGTATTTTTCCATGGTAATCAGAGCTTTTGTCCTCGCCAGCCATGACAACAAGTGTTTCTATTTTAGAAGCAGTTTCTATATCTGCGACGTTGCAGCTGAAACAACAACAACATACAAACTATGACAATGATAATCTCAGGTACTGATTATGTGCTTTGTTTAATGTTAAAAGGGTCTATTGTGGGTCTATATTTTGAATATAATTATACATGACCTTTATAGCCATACTGAAGCAACAATACATAGTTTACTTAGATCTTGCAAATAAATTAAAGGATACATAACATCTATTCAGACAAATATGATGCTCTTCTGGTTGGCTGTGAGTTGCGATTCCTTTTTTCTCAGAGCTGTGGCACGTCTGGTAATAGCCCCCTACACATCTATCCCGGTAAATTACCGTAAAAATGCCAGAACGACTTTACCGGTAAATTCTGGCTTTTTACCGGTAACAGACCATTCACACATCAGTTCCAAAATACTGGTAAACTCTGATGATGTTATTAACCGGAAGTTTATGCCTTGTTCCTGAAGAAGGCTAGTAATTCATATCATATGTGACAGTATCGCTAACTGTTGCTGACAAATCTCTTCATCCGCCCAGACGAGGAGAAGAGCTTTAGTTTCGGTATCACTCCAATTTGAAGACATTTGTAAACAGTCCTGGGTAAACGTGTCATCTGCGTCATAATTTTATGACTGGCCCAGAGCCGTTGCTCTTTCAACGGCTTCTGATTGGCCCAAATCACTTTTTACGTCAGCTCGTTCTGTGAATGTGTGTTGTATTGGAAGGATGTGGTCCTAGGCTTTGTTGATTATGATCAATCTAAAAAATTAAATTTTTATGTATTTAATATGATCGTGTTACTACCAAAATTCCATATTCATAAATCTAAATATCTACCTAAATGCCAAACCTCTCTTTCTTATATTTGTGAAAGAACTTGAAAAATACCTCTTTTCAACTAAGTTGTCTGAGAACAAAAAAGCCTTAAAAACATTATCTGTTTGTAATTCTTTTCCTTTTTTCAGTGTCATGTAATTCTCATAATTTGTCATTATTTGTGTATTGTTTTAAGCATTAATAATAAAAAATAAAAAATACCGGTAATCTTCATTCCGCGTTCACACAGCGTATATACAGGTAATTTACTGGTAATGTTACATCTTCATTTACTGGTAAATTGCCGGAACCAATTTACCGGTATTTTTTAAAATGTCCTGTTCACACATGATCTGTCTGAACCCCAAGAGCCACAATGGCACCAAAAATGCGCAATGTATGTCTTCTGAAGAATTACATTGATTCTGATTGTCTTGGGCATGTTGATTATGTTATGTAATGTCAAAAAACAAAACAAAAAAAAAACATGTTCATAAACTGCAAGTGAGTTGGCATGTTTGTGCAATTCTGTTTACCTTAATGTACTGTACGTCTGCCACAGCTCTGACAGAATAGTCTGGCACATAGATCTGCAGGAAGGCATTGAGCTGGTTGTTACTGCTGCCCAGTGACGGTGTGATGGATTCAATCCGCTCGCTACGATTTAACGAGTCAGAATGGTTCAGTCCAAATGGCCGAGGAGGGGATTTGTTTTCTGCAGAGGAAAAGGGAAAGCATTGTGACTTTAGTAATCAGGACAAACATAAACACATAAAATCAAGAGCATGATAGGGAGGGGGGACACAATGTAAAACTTATCAGACTTGCTCATGAATATTTATTATCTGACCTGATGTAGCAACAATAGCTCAACCAATGACACGAATTAGGGGCGGGACTATCTGTCAGAGTAATAATAGAATTGGGGAGTGTTTGAAACCTGTCTGAAAACTGCTTTATATTCTGAATGACACACTTTACAAATCAATTCATATTTAAGTACACTAGCACTTTTTTAATAATTGATATGAATATTTTTTTTTTTATAAATTAATATTTTTACTAAGCAAGCAAGCATTAAAATGATCTTAAGTGACTGTAAAGACTTTAAAGGTTTTTTGAGCACCAAATCACTATTAAAATGATTTCTGAAGTATCACGTGACACTGAAAACTGGAGTAATGGCAGGAATACGTCACAGGGGGAAAAAACATTTTAAAATATTTCACAATATTAATATTTTTACTGTATATTTGATATAATAAATACAGCATTGGTGCGTAAACAATCTTACATTTTTACTGACTCCAAACTTTCAAACAGTACTGTATGTTTGTAGATGTTTATGGCTTTTTAGTACACTGAACCCTTTAGTGACTAGACCTTCAAATCCAGCTTTATAGAGAATAATTAGCACAGGGTATATTATGATTTTATAATAGCTTGTAACAGCTTTTTAGAACTCAATAGTTGCATTGCTAGTTATGAAGGGGGTGTTTCATGTATGTAAAAGGGTTGCCGCTGGCAAGAGTATGAGACAAAGCCTAAGAGCTTTCAAAGTGAAGACTGGCTTGTTCTTTTAATTAAACACAGCTTATGTTTTCCACTTCATAAAGAGGGGGAATTTACAAGTGCACACACACAAACATATTGACTTTACTCACACACAAAATACTTGCTAACAGACACTCAAATAAGCACACTTCCACACTCCAGCACATATATTTATTCTTTCTTTCTTTGTTTCTCCTACACATAAACGCACATACAAATACACACACACACACAGGTTTCCACAGTGGGGTGTGTTAATGCCACAATTTGGTTGGAATGTATGTAATCCGTGTTTGGATGTGTGAGTGGAGTGGGGGAGCCACCGCGTCTTTAGTTCAAGGCTCCAATGCTGGCCTGAAGGGACCCAACTCTGAACCCTACATGCTGGTAGTCAGCATGAGGTTTGTGAGAACCGGGAACAGTGTGTGTGTGTGCATGTGTGTGGGGGTGACTATGTACAGAGGTGTGTGTCTGTGTGTGTGCGTATGGCCCTGCTGTCGCCCTTTACTCCAGGAGGCCTGTGAAGTAAAAATGAGTGGGAGGAATTCTGTGGGTTTATTGTAACATATGGTATGATTTACAGTAAGAAACAGACAGACTAATGTCTGACCTTGTCATTGTTTGATTAGTCATTTTGGTTTAACTATACCTGGAGGTCCAGCAACAGACTCAGCCCTACTGACCACAAAGGTACGAGAAACTGCAGGGAAGAACAAGAATAGGAGGAAAAGAAAAGCATTAAAAGAGGGTGGGAAACAAAAAGGTGACTGAAAGGTAGAACTGAAGAGCTATATGAGTAAAGAAATCACTAAATAGCACTTGTTTTAATCCACATTAGAAAATATTCTCCATTCCCACATAACAAAGCACTTTTAGTATTACTGTAGTCCCATTTTCTCACCACCAGAGGTCACCTATGTTCTGTGATAGCCCCCTAACTAGTGGCACATGTGACACTTGGTTAAAATTTGGCATAATTTTCAACCCCTAATAATTTCCGATGGATCCATCTATGTTTAAAATTATTTGAAAATACCCTATAGTTATTTAAAAAAGAGTCAGTGGATACTTCCCCCCAAAGACTTTATATATTTATGTTCAGTTGGATCAATGGAATTTGCAATCTACCCTGTAGATAATATAACACTGGAAGAACTAGAATTAACATCAGTAAAAAGTCACTAGTCACAGGTCTACATTGCAGTTCTAAGTTGCTTGAAAAACTACAGTATATATATATATTAAAGACCCACTGAAGTGCCTTGGAACTCGCAGCTTTGTATGATGCGTTGATGTAATTTGCACTGAAACAGGAAGCTAAGGCGGGACATATTGAATGGCTCCTCCCCCTTTTCAAATAGCCAATAGCGTTTAGTTTACCTCACAGACTGCAAGTAGTACCATGGAAGCAAATCTGAGTGCTGATGATATGTTGGATTCAATGGTAGAGGATTCATTCTTTTCATTCTTAAGCAACGTACAGTTGGAAAGGGGAATAAAACTCGACCGTTTGAGCAACCAAACACACATCTCCAACCCATATTGCTCCGTGACGTGTCAACAGTCGTTTTGGCCAGGTGGTATTTATAGCACAGGAGGCGGGAGTCGCGGGACGCTTTAGATTCTAGAGAGCATTTGATTGGACAGAAGATGTGATGAGAAGCTGAAGTCCACGGTCATAAAAATCCGTGATCCATTTTAGCGGAAATGAGAGACTGTAAGTTTTGAATGATTATATCTCCTAAATGCGAATTTTGTCATTGTTTTGGAACACACCAGCTTATTCAGAACATTAATGCTAACATAGTCATACTAAAAGCTAAAAAAAAATACATTTTGATTGCAGGGGGCATTTAAACTATTATACTTGGTAGTATAATGATTGATTATGATTATTATGAATAGAAATAATACAAATTTCTATTCATCCATCCATTTTCCAATTCGCTCATCTTATGCATGATTGCTATAATAACAATAATAAACTGAACACTAATAGCTGCACAAATATGTCTACTGTGGAATACACAATATCTCAGTTGTTTCACAGATTTTTTTGTGCAAAACATATGATAGTCTTAAATTCTCTTGCCATTCTAAATGCCATGTGACCTCTGGAACAAAGCTTCTGTGACACGGTGTTATTTTCTTATAGTGTATACAATAATACAATAATGCCTGATTAGTGCATCATAGTACCAAATCATAGTACATTGAAAACAGTATGTCAAAGGTGCTAGAATGAGGCTCCGCTTCCCTGTGGATCTTCAAAGTATGTATCCGTGCATATACTTTTTGGGCTAATGCTGCCCACAACTGCTTGCTCTGTTGCAGGGTATGTGGGTCGGGCAGGCCCGGCTCCAGATATGAGATGAAAGGTGGGCCAAGTGATATTCCAGGTGGGCCGGTCAGGAGGGGGAGAGGGAGCGGCGGGAGGGGTAATACTTTAGTCTCACATATCTGTTGATGTCTGTTGATATAATTTTAATATCATGCATTTAAGGCAATTGTTAGGGTGTTTGTTTGTTATTGTTGTGTTTGTGTTTTCTTCATTTTTAAAATGTTTTGTACATTACTATTTAGTGACTTTATATATATATAACTTTATTTATATAACTTTATACATGTTTAACATGTTTATTTTTACATTCTCTCTTGTTGCATTTGTAATATTTTTTTGACCTCTTAACAGATCTTGTATCAATTAAGTAACTATAGATTTGATAAAAAGGAGCAGATCTTTTAAAATAACTATTTACATCAACTAAAACAAACTTGTTACTAACTAAAAATGTTAACATGTTCTTCTTTTTTAAGATTTTTTGTATATATTTTGGAACTATATATTTAGTAACTTTATATATATATAGATAGATAAACATGTTTAACATGTTTATTTTTACAGTCTCTCTTTTTGCATTTGTAATATTTTTTTGACCCCTTAATAGATCTTGTATCAATTATGTAACTATAGATTTGATAAAAAAGGGCATGTATTTTAAAATAACTACAACTAAAACAAACTTGTTAAAATGTTAACATGTTCTTCATTTTTAATTTTTGGAACTATTTAGTAACTTTAAATTATATAAACATGTTTAACATGTTAAACACTATGATATAGTGAATGACTACATTTTTTTATGTGGAAATTATCTGTATTGAGAGAGTTCGGGAACCGGATGAACTAAAGCTCTGTGAAGCACAAGAAAATAAAATAAATTAAAATGTTCAAACTAAATTCTAAACTTTAAATAAAACAAAAGAAAAGCAGATAAGTGATAAGTCCGTGGAAAAACACTGCTCATTCGCGTCTGTCAGCGGCCGTGCGCTCCTCTCAGCCACTCACTGAACAGGGCAGACGCAGCGAGAGTGACGACAGGGAGAAAGCAAGAGCTTGCGCTCGCAGGACAGTACTGGCAACATTTGGAGGTTACTGAGGTTTGTCCAAAAAGTCGCTAAATTTGTCGCTAGTCGCTTTTTTGAAAAATGATGCTAAAGGGGTCTGAAAAGTCGCTAAAAATAGCGACAAAGGTACTAAGTTGGCAACACTGAGTCTGTCTCGGAGGGGAAAAAGGACGGGGTTGGGTAGAAAATAGAACGTATCTCGAGCTGAATTGAATATAGCACCAATTTTGTGATTGGCTGTCATGTGGTGTGGGGCCAGGGTGGGCCAAGCTTCTGATTGGGTGGGCCAGGCCCACCATGGCCCCCCCGTGGAGCCGGGCCTATCCTGTGGTATGGACTGTATTATTAGTATTATTATTTTTTAAACCAGCATAAAACCTTCTAAAAACCCTGTGTAATTTTTCTAAAATATTTAGGCCTACATTTAAGATTAATTTATTTAAATTGCATTGGTTTACAGTTTTAACATTAACAAACTAATATACCTAATGTAATATACATCTGTCAGTCATACTTGAGTTAAACGGGCTAGAAACAAGCAAGATTTCTGCACTCCAAAAAAATCATGGAATAGTTTTTAGTAAGTTTAAGTTTATTGTCCTTTCGTAACTTCTATTTGATTTTATTTGAATAATCATATTTTCGAAAAAGCGTTTATTCAAATGGCTTAGATTAAGCACAAATCTGTTCATTGTGAAAACAATTACATTTATTCAGTTAAAAAGTATAAATACGTCTAGCTATGGAACAAGTAATATTCAATTAGTTAAATGTATGATTTAAAAAAATTGACTTATTGATGATAAATATATAAACCTGGTAATTGTGTATTTAAAACACATTCAGTTTATTAGCACTATTACAGAAATCCTACCTTTTTCTTACGTTTTATGTATGACAGACAAATATGCATCATATTAAGTTTATTAGTTTATGTTAAAACTGTGTAATTCAAATCGAAGAAAATTTTATATGAAATTCAAACACATAAACCTTAAATACCAGTAAGTACAGCGCACATAGCATATAGGTTACTTTTCGTACTTTGTAGAAATACTGTATGCAAATGAATGTATTATTTGTATTTACCTGGAGAAGCGGTGAGAGCCATGATCCCATACGAGGAGAAAGCTCCAGCTTCAAACTTCATTCCCTCCTTCCCTGCCTCCACTTCCACCTTCCCCTTAGAGAACAGATCACATTGAAGGCCAGACTTTCAATACAGCTAAGATTTTTTTTAAATAACTTTAAGTAGATAGTTTTACAACTAATGGGAGTTTTTTTGCAAAAGAAGGCTTTCAGTAATTCCTTTAGAAGCATGTCTGTCTTTAACTACACTCACTGAACTAAACATCCTTCTTTTACGTAGGTACCCTAGTTCTTTCATACTGGGCGTGTTAAATACTTGCGAAAATCCCAGCTTGTTCTAGGCTAATAACCTCAATCCTTTCTCACTATGCCCTCCACGGCCCTGGACCAAACAACCAAGCTGACCTGCAGAATGAGGATGAAATAGTCCACGGGCTTGTTGCGGTGGAAAAGGTAATGCTCGATGGCCTTCTTATTCTTCTCATTATATTTGACCTCCTGGATGACGTTGGGGTGCTTGAGGAGACGCAGAAGGATCTTCTCAGACATCTGGATGGGACTGAATAACTCAACTTCTGTGAGGCAAAAGAAGACATGACATCATCTTCCTGTTCCTGTGGGTTTTTCACAATTGAAACGGTTACCTCAGAGCCATAAACCATGGTTAAAGGTAATATTGCATTTTCAGGTTTCAAAATGTCACACAGTATATTAGTAAACCCTGGGTCAATGATGCTCTAACATTATTTTTTTTGGACGAACACAGCTTGTGGCAGGCAAATACAGTTTTAATAACTGCTTTTCCATCGGTGACACTGTTCTGACTGTTTAAAGTATTCTGAAACATACAAAAGCAAAAACAAATTTTCATTCCTGTTAACACCGTCAGCTTTCAACATTGTATTGTTTTCTCAAAAGCTGAAACTTAACAGAGTGTGAAAGTTTATGTGACTACAAAACTAATGAATAAGCACTGTTGTCTCTATTATGATGGTTGTCTGTTGCAAAATAACTCACTGTAACATTGTTCTGTTAACAGTATATGTGTCACCTGGCAGCTGGTCGCTCCTTGACCAGGGAACGCTAATAGTATTGTATTTGTTAATCAATGATTAGCGTAAGCCACAAAGGGGAAAGTTTTTACCAAATCCTGGAATTAGGTTTAAAGGGGAATACCGTCCACTCAGAATGGTTTGTCTCTATTATACACAAACACCCTTGGGACCATTTAACAGCAGCTTGATGGAGTAACGCAAAGGGTAATGACTTGTAGGGGGCTATGCCAAATGCCTGAAGATTTCTAGAAGAATGCAAGAATCAGCCATACAGGCTGCATTTATTTGATCAAATATTACAGTAAAACAACTTTAAATAACTGTTTAAGGATATTTTGAAAAGTAGTTTATTCCTGTGATGCAAAGCTGAATATTCAGCAGCCATTAATATAGCCTTCAGTGTCACATGATCCTTCAGAAATCATAATGATATGCTGATTTGCAGCTCAAGAAACGTTTAGTTCTTTTATACACTAATAAAGCAGGCCACCACACTATAAATAAAGCCCAAACCTTAGTATACAAACAACATCAACATCATGACTTCCACCAAAAACTGCCATCATTTACCTATTAAAAAAATGTTGCTTTAGATGTTGGTTACGGTAAAAGTGACAGTAAAGATTTTTACAATGTTATAAAATATATCTATTTCAAATAAATGCTTTCTATTCATAAAATAATCCTGAAAAAAATGTATCATGGTTTCCACATAAATACAAAACAACCGTATTCAACACCAAATCAGCATATTAGAATGATTTCTGAAGGATCATGTGACACTGACGACTGGAGAAATAGCTGCTAAAAAATCAATTTTGCCATCAGAGGAATAAATAACATTTTAAAACAAAATGGAAAACAGTTATTTTCATGTTTTAATAATTTCACAATATTACTGTTTTAATGTATATTTTGTCACATAAATGCAGCTTTGGAGAGCATAAGAGACCCCAACGTTTTCAACGGCACTGTATGTTATTTATCTAATATGATATTTCATGTTTAATCAAATTGCTTCCCACAGTCTGGGTTTAAAACAAACATCTCCCAATGCAGTACAGCAACAAAAACGTTAACAATCACAAAAATCCTACTCTGACTTATACACCAAAACTTTTTCCTTTCTTGGAGAAACACACTATGAAACAAAAAAGTAACAAACAAAAAGAAAGAAAGAAAGAAAGAAAGAAAGAAAGAAAGAAAGAAAGAAAGAAAGAAAGAACGAAAGAGAGAAAATATGTTTTAAGGTGCAGGAAGTCATTCTTCTACAGACTAACCCAAACAAGCTGCTTCTTTTTAAAAGACATCATGGCATGACTTTCACCAAAACCAGAGGCAAAGCTCCTCCCCTGTGTGAGCACCCTAACCATACTACAGTCACAGGACACACTGGGGTAAATCAAGCAGCAATGCAGTACACTTGCCTGTTGCTAGGAAACGCAGAGTAGCCAGTAGAAGCTGAGGTGATATTTTAACCTTCATTTCATTGTCCATGTGCTTGAAAGCCGAGAAATCCTGCTTCCGCTCTCGATGGGCGATTTTCTTTTTTGTTTTGTTGTCGGCTGTCAGAAAAATGGGATGACAGAGGAAGAACGTTTTTTAATTAAATTCTTGAATGATGTGTAAAACATCTTGCTTCATATGTTTGTAAAAATATTTGCAATGATACCTAAAAAGGTTTTTGGGTAACACTTTACAACAAGGTTCCATTTTTTAACATTAGTTTACCACATTGGTTGACATGAACTAACAATGAAAAATACTCTAAAGCCTTTGTTAATCATAATTAATGTTAATTTCAACATTTACTAATACATTGTTAAAATCTAAATTTGTATCTGTTAATATTATTGAATGGACCTGAACTGACATGAACTAACAATTAACAGTTTTATTTTTAATAACTAATGTTGACAAAGATAAATAAATACTGTTGTTAGTTAATGTTAATGCATAAACTGTAACACTGATCGAAGAAGACGAAGATGATTAGGAAATAAAACAAGATTAAATAACTCAGAATAGGCAGGCAAATAACGATCCAAACTATGCGAGATGGTGTGCTACGCACAAACAATACCGGACAATGATTGATACAAACAGAGGAACTTAAATAGACAGATATAATGAACTAAATAAGCAGCTGTGATAATTGAGTTAGTGTCCATGGAAACAGATGAGTGGCGGGAAACTGAACAAAGGAACATGTGACTGAAAATAACAAACTAAAAGTCCATGAAAATGAAACCAAGATCAAAATAGCATCCAAATAGGACAGAACTGCGACAGTACGTCCCCTGCCGAAGGTGACCTCACGCCATAACAGATGAGGTGAGGGAAGAAAGGTGGGGGCTCGGGGGGTGAACGAGGAGCCGATGAAGGGCTGATGAGAGGAGATGGTGAAAGGCTGGTAAAAGCAGGCAGGACAGACCAAGGAGTCGATGATGGAGGAAGAAGCCAAGGAGGAGATGATGGACGGAGTAGCCGGATGGTGATGACCCAAAGCTCAGCCAAGACGATAGCCCACGGCGGAGTCGATGGAGGGAGGAGCCAAGATGTTGATGTGGCCGACGACATCCGCGGGATGACCAACGGAGCCGATGTTAGGGGATCCCAGGGCGCAGACAGAAAGCTGATGGACCTAAGCGACGCACCTAGTGCTGGAGACCAAAGCAGAGCTGTGGCAACGATCGTTCGAGGTGTAACCGGAGCATCCGAGGACTGAGGCGGAGCAGGTGTGACAGAGGACCCAGGTGGAGCCGGAGGGAGGGCGGAGCCCGCTGGAGCCGAAGGGGTGGAGAGCCGGAGCACCGCGAATGGATTGTAGGTCCGCAGCGCAGGTAGAGTGACGGCTGACAGAGGTGAGCCGGAGGGACGAGAGATCCTGGTGGAGCCGCAAGACAAAGGATCTCAGGTGGAACCGAAGGTGGGAGAAGCCAAGGCGTCGCTGACTGGTCGACGGGCAGAGGTGGAGCGGAGGGATCCTAACGCTTAGGTGAAGCTGGTGAGAACACGCTTGAAACTTGACAACGCCGCAAGGCGTCACAGGAGAAGGTGAAGGGCTGCAGGAAACCAGCTGAGGCAGGGCTGATGGACTGGCTGAGATCTACAGTGGAGGTGGGAGAGGGAGGCTCACTGGTAAATCCGTGTTTTTGCTGGGTGAGGATACTGTTTTGCCGCTGGCTAGAACCAGCGGTGATGATAGTTCTGATGATGCCTCAGATCATGAAAGGACAGGGTGGGAAGCACCGCTTCAAAGTCCCAATCAATTAGACAGTCTTCTGTGTCGAGCTCCACCAGGACTGCTACCTGGACTATCTTTGCCGGCTCACACCCCTGGTCAGACTTATGCTGGGGCTTTGGCTTTGGATGTTATTAGGCGCTGTTATCACAGGCTCAGTGTTTGCAGCGGGAGGAAGCTCTCCGTCTGCGGGGGGCTCTGGCGTTGTCGTCTCCGTGGTTAGGGGTGGTGGTGGGCTGGGCTCTGGGTCTGGCTGTGGTCTGGTGGATGATGGCCTCCTTCTAATCAAGTCATGTGGTGTCTGGGAGGTCTAGAGGATAGTAGTAGTTTGCCCCGAACCAGAAGAGAGACTTTAACGTCTCATCATCGAAGGCAGTCTTTCAAGCAAGCTGACAGAACTGAAGCGAAAAGTCCATTAGAGGAAGCCCTTTTCGGTCTAGGGCGGCAGATTCCGCTGCATTATCCATTCTTGGGTCCAGTATTCTGTAACGCTGATCCGAAGAGTATTAGGAAATAAAACAAGATTTATTAAATAACTAGACAGGCAAATAACAATCCAAACAATGCGGGACAATGAACTCAATAAGCAGCTGTGATTATTGAGTTAGTGACCATGTAAACAGATGAATGGCGAGAAACTGAACAAAGGAACACATGCGACTGAAAATAACAAACTAAAAGCCCATGAAAATTAAACTAAGATCAAAATAGCATCCAAACAGAACAGAACTGTGACATAAACTAAAGTTAACTAATGGACCTCATTGTAAAACCATTCACCATTAAATCCCATGTGACATGATGAAATGGCCACCAGGTACACTTTGATCATAGAGAAGGCCTTCCCTTCATGTAGTATCTCCTGAAGGAAAGAATGTCAGGTACTGAGGAAAGGAATGGTATCCTTTGTTTTTCCTGACACTTTGCTTCAAATTTTCACCACTTCGCCTTATATAGAGATCTGGTGGATTGCACTCTAGCACTCTGGATGGTAAAAATCACATTCTGGGGGAGGGCCTAAAGCATTCATATTAAACCTCTAACGAGCCAGACCCAGAGATTTCACCTTTGCGGATGTGGATGAAAAATCCTCCCTCCTGCTAGGACCTGAATACAGCAGTTGAACGATCTCCTCTGCCCATGGCCTCCATGGCTATAATGGAGCTATTAAGAGCACTATTTCTCTCTGCAACCTGATTCTGGACAGAGTAGGGAGGATGAGTCTTATAGGTGTGGAGGATGGGGCTTATAGGTGGGAAGGCATTTAACAGGGTCTCTGGCCAGGGATGTACTAATGCATCCATCCCATGACACAACTGTCTCCTTCAGTGAGAAGAACAGGGGACAATGGGTGTTCTCATCCGAACCAAACAGATACACATCTGCCTGGCCATATTTATCCAATACCTCCTGAACCACCGCTGGGAGGAGCCTCCATTCCCCTGGTTGATGATTGCCCCTCGACAACTGGTCTGCCCCAATATTTACTAGGCCTGGAACGTCTGCTGCTCTGAGGGACAGCAAGTGTTTCCTGTTCCATAGCAGCACTCTCCTTGTCAGGGCATGCAGATTTCTTGAGCAGCTGCCTCCATGCCTGTATTTATAAGAAACAACTGTTGTGCTGTCTGATCTGACTAACACATTGGCCTTTTATTTGCAGGAGGAAGTGTTTAAGAGCCAAAGATATTGCCAGGAACTCCAGACAATTTATATGTATTAGTTTGACTGGTTCTGTCCATACTCCACTCCCCTCCACGGCCCTGTGAGGTCACGTCTGTAGTGTCCACCTTGCAGTCTGAAATCACTCCCAGTGACAACCCGGAATTATTTGTCTCACCGACTGAAGCCATGAGTCCAAGTCATATTAAAATCCGAAAAGAGATTGTCTTCCCCAGGCGAAACTGATTCACACAGTTCCATAAACTCTCCATTCTCTGCTCCGAGAGGGTTGCCCAGTAAGTTATTGAGTTCAGGTCCAAACCAAGAAATACCACTAATTGTCTTGGGGTTAATAAGCTCTTCCTCTGGTACACTACGAACCCCAAATAATTCAAATGTATTAATACTGCCCATGTATGCACCCCCCGCCATCTCCCTTGATCTGGCACATATTAACCAGTTGTCAAAAAAAGCTGATATCCTTATGCCCTATTGTCTCAATAGCGTCCATGCCACTTCCACACATTTTGTGGAAATGCAGGGTGCTGGAGAACGGCCAAACGGGAGAACCCTGAACTCATATGTTGTGCCTTTGAAATCAAAACTAAGAAATTGTCTGTGCTAGGGATGTGAAATAAGCATCCTTTAAATCGATTAAGGTGAACCAGTCTCCCCTCTGAATAGAATGAAGCAAGAATGTTTGTGTCAGCATTGTGAACATCTGAGGTCCAGAATATGGCATGTGCCTCCCCATTTCTTTGGAATAAGAAAATACTGACTGAATAATCCCTTCTTTGATTCCTCTGCCGGTATCACCTGAATTGCTTCTTTGAGAAGGAGAGAATTTATTTCCTGTCTCAAAATGTTTGCATTCTCTCCCTGCACTTTTTACTGAGAAAGCCGGGGGTTCTCTCTCAAATTGCAGTCTGTATCCTCTTTGGATTCTGCTTAATAACCACTTGGAAGTCTGTGCAAGCAAGTGAGACATATTTTCTACCAGTGCTGTGGGTGGCCTTCTGACCAATACAGTTTCTACAGGGTGCTTGTGTATAAAAGTATTGTGATGAAAACAATCGCTCTTCATGACATTTTGCATGATAAAATTGCCTGAATTTAGAAAGGGGAAAATACAAGAGGCCACACTGTGTTTTTGTGTGTAAACTGCTTTATTTGATTCGACAACACAGGGGAAATGAGTGTGTGAAAGTACTTCTTGATATTCTGTACTCGACCCCGGGGTGTGTGTGGTTGTTGGTGAGTACTTTAGTTTCACACCACTGTTCTCCGGGGAATTTGCGGAGACAGCAAGAAAAAGATTTGGGTTTGTGAAACCGCCTGTTTTTTTCTTCTGCCCTCGCAACCAAGGTGGGTGGGGGGCTGGCTTTTGCCACCTGATCAAAGGACTTTCGTTGCCAGGAGGAAGGTTGTTTATCCCGTTCATACAGAACCCCCACCCCTTTTTAAAAAATCAATGCTGAGAACTGATCAGATCTTTGAGGTGGCTTAGGGGCGATAGTGGATAATCCGAATGCCGATGAGGGAACCAGATGGCCTGTCAACGAGGCCTTCATTGGCGACATGTGAGACCAGCCCATTTCCTGCACTCCCCCCATGTCTAGCAAGGAAAAGCCATACACCGGGACTCTGGATAACAGTGGTCTTTCCCAGTATTTCATCCATGCAATTCTGGAAAGGTGGAAGTATCTGATGAACTGTCAAGGTGGTAGGAAGTAGGAAATTCCTGTCTTGCCTTCAGCATTTCAACCGGTTCACCACCTGACGGCAAGCCTTGTGCAGAGTTACACACCCTGCTGCCATTTGCTGTTCGTCTACCCCTGTAAGATAACCCGGGGACTCTGTTTGGGGAACAAACAGATCTTCCAAGGCAACGATGGAAATGGAATCGTCGTCCAGTAGGACCTTCGGGAATGGTTCGATTTCCATCTCTAAAGCGACCGGTTCCCAGCAAGTCCGAAGGAGTAAGCTGGTCAGCCTAACTTGTTATCGACATAGGAAATTCTGTGTCCTCCGGAAATGCCGTGCTGTCTCTTCCCTGTAAGGGATTGCAATACACGTCATGTACACCACTCTCCTGCGCAGCACTCCGGGTGAAAGTTTACTGCACTGCTTACAGGAGATTGGTGTCTGTATTGCTGCTTGGGCATGCCCTGGGCTCAGACACGCCGGGCATACAACATGCGTATCCCTAGTTGCAACAGTTGTGAATTCACATCCCCTAGGACAATTGTGAGAAGGTGCTCTGGACTTGTTAGGCTTCATAGAAGAAGTGGTAAGTTTCAAGTGGTAAGTTAACTTTTTGTCTATTATATATGCTTGGTTAAGCATTTCACTACACTTCTTGTTTTATTTGGCCTGACGCCCTACGACAAGTGGTAGCTTGTCTTTTGGACAGTTTATTCTTGTCAAATAAACACTAAGTGTACTGAAAAAAAGGGCTCGTAGCTTGTATGCCGCGAGTAAAGAGAGGAAGGATGCAATTTTGAGACAGCACTGCTGTTTATATAGGATGGGGTGGGGCTTCCTGGGAGGTGTGATTGCAAAGGGGCTTCACGGATGGCCATGCAAGAGGCCTTTCCCATAGAGGCCGTTACCATGAAAGGTAAAGGTTTTTGTAATGTCATGCTATTGAAATGTACATACTACATAAAACTGTGCTAAACTAAAAGTACTAAATGGGGAAAATGTAACATTTTATTAAGCTAGTATTGTATAACAATTTCATAAGACATTAGATACAGGACAAAATCCACATTTCTCCATAACACTGTCATTTTACAGAATTTGACAATGTACTATTTAAACTGCTCTTTGTAAAAACGTGCAAAAGTAAATGACATTCATGGCACATACTATATAAGTCTGTCTCATCCAAGATTTCAGACTTGATGATTTCTTCAATGACATCCTCCAGGGTGATAATGCCAAGAACTTCGTAGAAGGGGTCGCCTTCTCCTTCGTTGTTAACCCGCTGGACTATTGCCAGGTGAGATTTACCTAGGAAATAATACAGTTGTTTAGAAGTCGATTAAGACGCACACCATTCTTATTTTAAAGTTTAAGCTGTTTGCATATAAAGGAATATGCGTTTTCTAACTGTATCAAAATGTAATCAAGCTTAAAGTTACAGTTCACTCAAAAATGAAAATTCTGTCATCATTTACTCTTAGGAGTGAATATGACTATTTTCTATTTAGAATAAAAAAAAAGTAATTTTAAGTAATTTTTCAACAGTTTTTGTCCATAGATCGAAAGTCAATGGGGTCCAAAACAACACTTACAAAATGCTGAAGAAAGTCAAATGCCTCTAGGTTTGGAATGAAATGCAAGTGTGTAAATAATGTCAGAATTTTCATTTCTGACCACATGCACATATCCTACAATGTGTAACTGCTGTTGGCAGCCTGAGAATGATATTAGCATAAAAATGTTTGGCAATGGCAACAATCCAAGTGGTTTCTACACCAAATCTTAACAAATTATCCAACATATGCACTGTACCTGTACAACCAACACTCTAGTATCTCAGAGCGTCTATGGCATGAAGCCACACTCTCTCCCTCTGCTAAGTTCAAAAGTCTAACCCTGTTTCCCAAAAAACCTAAGTGTTTTGTCTTTGATATTGAAGGTCTAGAGGTCTAGATTAACTGGGTTCAGTCTCAAAATACTGTGTATTGTGTCTTTGAACAAAAGTCGTCCAGTCTTGGTGAGATATCTCCACTGGAGTGGACAAACATGTCATAAGCATTGTGCTGTCTAAAAAAAACTTTAAAGTAAGATTGAATGAGCTCCTGCTTCTGATAATTGATGTTTATTTCAACTAAATAAAAACTGAAACCCTGTAAAAGAACAAGGGTGAAACTTTCAAGTTTCTCCTGAAGCTTTAATACATATCCCAAAGACAAAAGTGAAAACCTCTTTTTGTTTATTCTGTCAGGAAAAACACCAATCAAATTCTTTGCCTTTTCTCAGCTTGTGAACTTTTAGAAGGAATTTTCCAGTTGGCCAGGCTAATATTAGACCTGAAATGAAGTTTCCATTCCACTTGGGCAATATTCTCACCAAAGCGACTGCTGGGTGATCTGATCTGTCTCAGAGCTGGTCGTTTATATGCAGATGGCCATTTGCTGAAATACTAGGAAGCCTGGGACGCACTTGTGGCAAACCCCATGACAACACACAAACAATGATTGGCTATAAATCTCTGCTTAAGGAGTGTGGCCTTAACTTGAGTGTGTGTACCTTCTTTTCCTTATTTTGTCACTGCAATGATTTCAATGAACCTTATGCATGTAGCTTGATTCACTAAAAACCCAGGAATATGTTGGAACTAGTGTACTTTATGTTTGCAATCCTATGAGTATTTTTTTTATAATCACCAAATTTTGGAGTTAATGAAAATATTAAAAACACAACTGAACTGTATTATTATCTAATGCAATTTAATTATAAATTGCATTCTCGTTATTAATACTCAAAGGTCACTTAGACCGATGACCTGACCTTGTCCGAACCCATCTGCACAACACTATAAACTAAATCGCATTTAAGGTAAGATAAACCTTGTCAGTCATTTGACTAAACCTCAAAAGGAACACTTACTAGGAAACAAAGTTACACTAGTTATAAAGGGTGATTCTGTGATATGTGACAATGAAGTAACTTGATGGCAAAGGTTACCAGTGTTACCACAGAAAACAACTCCACAAGATAGTATTTAAATAATATCAGTCAATCCTTTGTATGCAAGTGGAAGTGAATCACCCTTAAAGAGAGGACGTAAGAGCAAGGGTCAGAGGTAGTAGAAGTCACAAGACTAAATAAATAAGTGCTCAAGCATTAAATCTCAGCACAAAAAGAAGGGTTTATTCAGGCAACAGTGGAAAAAACATGTTTACTTTATATATTTTCCTTCATAGATTCCCTTGAGTATACCATATCTCACCCCTTCAAGGAAACAAGGATATTTGCTTCTACTCTGTTCCTGCTGGGATTATTTCTATCCCAAGGTAGAGAAAAAAAAAGAAGATTACAATTTTGTTTCATTATTTGTGGTCACAGCCTGAAAAAAGAAAAAGAAAAGAAATGAAGAAAACTATGGAAGTAAAATAATGTCAAATGTTTTTGAAACAAAAAGCATGTTGAATTGCACCAATTGAAAAAAAATATGCATTGCGTTAACCATGCTTGTATTTTAATCCATTGTATTTTTAAGGCTTGCATTTTTATGGGCTGAAATTCAACATGGTTGAATATTTAAGCTGTGAATATTTCAATTAAAAACATTTCAAACACATTTTCAATATTAAAAATTCAATAATCCATATTCACCTTTCATATTTCACTTCCAAAATTTTCAAACTGTTTAAAAATACAACCTATAATATTCAACAGGCAAATTTCGGTCCATTTTATTTCGCCTTGAAAATTCGCTTTCACAAATTCAGTGGTTCAAATTCGACAGTAAATTCAACGTCGACATCCAGGAACTGCAGGAAAAGCAGTAGATTACCGATCATAATCTCCATCTGCTGTAGTCGGCTTTACCAGCAGGGGGTGCACGCGCGTGTTGACAAGCACCAAAGCAACAGGAGAGGCCTTCACAAAACGTCATTTGCTGAAATAGACAGAACGTTGAGTACGAGTTATAATTTATATGTGTATGGAAAAGGTTGATTAAGACACAAAACACACGAGCGTTTACTCAAGTGTCTTATGAGACTTATTTTTACCCCCGTGCAAAGTAAGGTGATTTGTCCACTGCAAAACTAAATTCTCTCGCCGTTGGCATTGATATTAAGTTTTAGTAAAACAACTGTAATACACTGAGACAGAGTGAATTGTTTGTTTTAGTCACTATGACGGAATACTAAATTGATGGCTGGGTTTTACATGATGGCAAAGGCAATTTTATTTAAATATAGCATCATTAAATACAACCAAATTACAATTATAAATTAAATTCAGCAATTAAAAATTAAAAATTACATCTCTACCATGATATCTGGTCATCTCTGTGTTATAACGTGAATTGTCTCCGCCATTATCCAGGGCTGCGTACAGTAGGCTAGGGGTATTTGTCATCTTATTTTATATCTTTTTGTCCATTTGGAGCGCGCGTCACGTCACCTATTAGCGTCGCGCCTGCCACAAGATCTCTCACTGTTTACATGAACCAGACACTCCGATGAGAGCACATAAAGTGCAATTCATCTCTTATTTACCATTTTTTCATCTTATCGTATATTTTATTCGCTCCTTTGCCCGTATTGGAGCGCGTCTCGTGGCGTGGCTCTTACTAAGCGTCGGGCCAGCCACACGATCTCTCACTGTTTTAATCTACCAGACACTCCGATTGATGCACGAAAACACAAAGCCAATGTAATCCTGCTCTTAGTTACCCTTCTGCCATCTTATCTTATATTTTATTTGCTCGTTTGTCCCATAGAGCGCGTTTCGTGGCGCGCCAGCCACAAGATCTCTCCCTATTACAGTTGCCTGATTCTCCGATTGACATTCTGAAGGAGAATGATTTTGACTCCATTACGTTTTGTTTTTTATAAAGCCTTTCTTTAAAGTGAATTTCGTTTTTAATAAATTGTATCTTAATTTCAATCAATGTTTGATCAACCAATTCCCTGGATTTAAGAAGCAAAGCAGACATATAGGCATAGGCATAGCAATAAAATCATGAAATGTTTGCATTGCACATTTCTCACAGGCATGATAAATACATCAAGGTAGAAATGTCTAGCCAACTTTTAAACGAATCAATTCAAAACGAAAATAAATAGACTACTCTCTGATAATGTAATCCGTATAAAATGAGCATTTCTCTCGGCGCGTTCACTACTGCGAAGATGGCTCCAATATGACGCGCGCTCCATTATGGACAAAAAGAGCGAATAAAATAAGATGACAAATAGATAGGCTACATAAGAGCAGGTCAGGATTGCACTGTCTGTTTGCACATGTGCATCAATCGGAGTGTCTGGTAGATTAAAACAGTGAGAGATCGTGTGGCTGGCCCGGCGCTAGTAAGAGCCACGAGACGCGCTCCAATACGGGCAAAGGAGCGAATAAAATATACGATAAGATGAAAAAATGGTAAATAAGAGATGGATTGCACTTTATGTGCTCTCATTGGAGTGTCTGGTTCATGTAAACAGTGAGAGATCGTGTGGCAGGCGCGACGCTAATAGGTGACGTGACGCGCGCTCCAAATGGACAAAAAGATAAAAGATAAAATAAGATGACAAATACCCCTACTATACGCAGCCCTGGATAATGGCGGAGACAATTCACGTTATAACACAGAGATGACCAGATATCATGGTAGAGATGTAATTTTAAATTGCTGAATTTAATTTATAATTGTAATTGGGTTGTATTTAATGATGCTATATTTAAATAAAATTGCCTTTGCCATCATGTAAAACCCAGCCATCAATCTAGTATTCCGTCATAGTGACTAAAACAAACAATTCACTCTGTCTCAGTGTATTACAGTTGTTTTACTAAAACTTAATATCAATGCCAATGGCGAGATAATTTAGTTTTGCAGTGGACAAATCACCTTACTTTGCACGGGGTTAAAATAAGTCTCATAAGACACTTGAGTAAACGCTCGTGTGTTTTGTGTCTTAATCAACCTTTTCCATACACATATAAATTATAACTCGTACTCATCGTTCTGTCCATTTCAGCAAATGACGTTTTGTGAAGGCCTCTCCTGTTGCTTTGGTGCTTGTCAACACGCGCGTGCACCCCCTGCTGGTAAAGCTGACTACAGCAGATGGAGATTATGATCGATAATCTACTGCTTTTCCTGCAGTTCCTGGATGTCGACGTTGAATTTACTGTCGAATTTGAACCACTGAATTTGGGGAAGCGAATTTTCAAGGTGAAATAAAATGGACCGAAATTTGCCTGTTGAATATTATAGGTTGTATTTTTAAACAGTTTGAAAATTTTGGAAGTGAAATATGAAAGATGAATATGGATTAGTGGAACCTCGGATTCAGGAGGAACAGTGTGGTTTTCGTCCGGGCCGTGGAACACTGGACCAGCTCTATACTCTCTACAGGGTGCTGGAGGGTTCATGGGAGTTTTCCCAACCAGTCCACATGTGTTTTGTGGATTTGGAGAAGGCATTCGACTGTGTCCCCCGAGGCGGCCTGTGGAGGGTGCTCCGGGAATATGGGGTCCGGGGTCCTTTGCTAAGGGCTGTCCGGTCCCTGTATGACCGAAGCAGGAGCTTGGTTCGCATTGCCGGTAATAAGTCAGACTTCTTCCCAGTGCATGTTGGACTCCGGCAGGGCTGCCCTTTGTCGCCGGTTCTGTTCATAATTTTTATGGATAGAATTTCTAGGCGCAGCCAGGGGCCTGCTGGGTGTCAGGTTTGGGGACCACGCGATTTCGTCTCTGCTCTTTGCGGATGATGTTGTCATGTTGGCCCCTTCACACCAGGACCTTCAGCATGCGCTGGGAGGGTTTGCAGCCGAGTGTGAAGCGGCTGGGATGAGAATCAGCACCTCCAAATCCGAGGCCTTGGTCGGAAAAGGGTGGCTTGCCCACTTCAGGTTGGTGGAGAAATCCTTCCTCAAGTGGAGGAGTTTAAGTATCTTGGGGTTTTGTTCACGAGTGAGGGAAGGATGGAACGGGAGATTGACAGACGGATCGGTGCAGCTTCTGCAGTAATGCGGTCGATGTACCGGTCTGTTGTGGTAAAGAAGGAGCTGAGCCGTAAGGCAAAGCTCTCGATTTACCGGTCAATCTACGTTCCTACTCTCACCTATGGTCATGAGCTTTGGGTCATGACCGAAAGGACAAGATCCCGGATACAGGCGGCCGAAATGAGCTTTCTCCGCAGGGTGGCTGGGTGATCCTTTAGAGATAGGGTGAGAAGCTCGGTCACTCGGGAGGAGCTCAGAGTAGAGCCGCTGCTCCTCCACATCGAGAGGGGTCAGCTGAGGTGGCTTGGGCATCTGTTCAGGATGCCTCCTGGACGCCTCCCTGGGGAGGTGTTCCGGGCACGTCCCACTGGGCGGAGGCCCCGGGGAAGACCTAGGTCACGCTGGAGAGACTATGTCTCCCGGCTGGCCTGGGAACGCCTCGGTGTCCCCCCAGAAGAGCTGGAGGAAGTGTCTAGGGAGAGGGAAGTCTGGGCATCTCTGCTTAGACTGCTGCCCCCGCGACCCGGCCCCGGATGAAGCGGAAGAAGATGGAATATGGATTATTGAATTTTTAATATTGAAAATGTGTTTGAAATGTTTTTAATTGAAATATTCACAGCTTAAATATTCAACCATGTTGAATTTCAGCCCATAAAAATGCAAGCCTTAAAAATTCAATGGATTAAAATGCAAGCATGGTTAACGCAATGCATATTTTTTTTCAATTGGTGCAATTCAACATGCTTTTTGTTTCAAAAACATTTGACATTATTTTACTTCCATAGAAAACAGACAGTCATTATATTTCCAATTTAATCAAATGACATTATGAAATCATGAAATATACACAGCAGCTTTGACGCATTTAAGATTTCATTTACATTTTGTGGGCAAAACGGTCCATTATGGTGTTGCAATGTATAAAGCACTGCTCAAAAAAAGTAGACTCTTTCAAACCTAACAAGTGGAATCTGCTGTGAAATTTTTGAGAAATATTTCGCCCTCACACGAAATTCCTAATAGTGTGAATTATTATTGAAAATATAATTTTACCCCTGAAAATTTGCCAAACAATGGTAAATAATGATTCTTTACTCACATATTCAGAAAAACTTAATTTTATTTCAAATTGATATATCCTGATTTCTTTATTCTTTATAATTGTGACTTTATATCTTATACTGTAACTTATTTAAAGTTTATCTCAGAATTACATGTTTTATTTCGTACTCTGTGTGCTTGTATACAGCGGTGGAGAGTAAAGTAATTTTACTTTGTTAGCCTACTGTATTTAAGTAAGCACTTAAGTACATTTTCCAAGTATCTGTTCAGTGATTTCTTCAGTTTGAAATTACGAGGAACAATATGTTTTATAAAATGTAGTGGGGTAAAAAGTTCGCTATTATGTTTTGGAATGTAGTGAAGTAACAAAAAGAATTAACACATCATAATAAACATTCCCAAAGCATATATATTGTACATTTTACTCCACTACATTCCATACAAACGTCTTAGGGTTACGTATGGAACCCCGGTTCCCTGATAAGCTTATTCTGCTTAAGAGTCTACCAGGCTGTACCTTACAGATCTAGAAAGGAGCATAGCCTTACTTTAACATTCATGCTGGAGAAGGCGACATATTAGGGAGTGGCTCGCTTCACGAGTCAACCACCTCAACCTTAATCCATACAGCTCTACTTTTAAATAAAATTACAATATTGCTCTACCCATTAGGAATGCAGCATAAACCCAAACATAAGCCCTATTCCTATCTATTCTATCAATTCACCAGTCAGCTCCACTCACCAGAAATTTTTCGAAGAGCACAGCCCTGCTTACGTCTTTTACAATACAGTCTTTTTCTTCTTCTTCTTTGATCCCTAGCTGGCACTTGGTCTGGATTGGCTCCTAAGCCCGTACGGTGCTGTGGGTGCCAATGGTTGTCAAATCTCATTCACGAGGCGTTTCCATCCGGAACGATCCAAGGCGGTCGTTCTGGCATAGTCGATATTTAATCTGCGATTTCTGATGTCCTCCTCAACCTGTTTGAGCCACGTTTTCTTTGGTTTTCCACCAAAGTTTGAGCCACGTTTTCTTTGTTTGAGCCACGTTTTCTTTGGTTTTCCACGTTTTCTTTTATTACAATACAGTGGGGAGGGCAACAGTTTCCTCGGGTCTGCTTTGATACCCGATGAAGATGCTAACAGGGTGGAAAAATGGGCCAAACCGAAATCTGGACCACATCAACATGCCTATCCATCTCAAGTCCTAATAAAGACTGGAGAGGAAAGGTCTTGAGTGTCAAGCTCAACTAGGGCTGGGCGATATGGCAAAATATATATATTAGGGGTGTAACGATACACGTATTCGTATTGAACCGTTCGGTACGAGGCTTTCGGTTCGATTTTCGGTACACATTTTTAAACCAAACGGTTCGTTGGACCATTTTTCCTGCCGACCAAAATTTCGTTATTTCAAATGTAGGCGCGTTGCGCGTAAGAGACCACAACATTGCCCAACATCAAATGGCAAATGTAATGTAAGCGGAACGAAACCACTCGTTATTGTGTGGTTGACGGCCCGTTTATCAGTTTGGACCAATGCAGCGCGAGCCGATCTTAATCATCAGCACTGTTACTACACAGCGAAATCCAGTAAAGAAAGCATTTGAATTCGCCACTGAAGTAATAACATCGCTGCGAGATCTAGTGAGAAACATTCACATTTCTCCGTTATTAACTACGGTGGCCCAGTAGTGCACAACACAACGACATTTAAAAAGCAAACATAAGTTCACAACACAACGGAATTAAGCCACAACACAACGAAATGAATCCACAACACAACGGAAAATGAGCCACAACACAACGGATATGAGCCACAACACAACGGAAAATCTACAACACAACGGAAAATCTACAACACAACGGAAAATCTACAACACAACGGAAAATCTACAACACAACGGAAAATCTACAACACAACGAAATAAAGCCGCAACACAACGGAAATGCTCCAGACCACTAGAGGGCTCTCGGGCGCGATAAAGTTAGTTTTCCTTGCCATTGTTCAATAGAGTCAGTCAGCAGTCTAAATCAATACCACGATTAGTTTTAAGTGTAACCATTGTATATCGATATCAAATATTACTTCAAAATAACCTACATGAATTATATCTGCGTATTTATACACGAGAATGCTTGGACGCGCTACCACAGCGCATCCCTAAGAGAACGTTTGCCAATTCCACCAAGTGGTTGAAACGTATAATTTATTATAATATTATTTGATAAATAAAAATAAAAACCATTTGGCGAATTGCAGAATTACAGGAAAGTAATGGCACAATTCCACCTGTAATAAGATAGTCTGGCCACAATAGGAACCACACGCTTTGTGACATTTAAATTTTATTTTATTTTATTTACAGCAGGCCTAATGTTTTTATATATATATAAATATTGTACTGTGCATACAGGGCGCTATTGGCACAATTTCACCTGTTGTAAGTCAGTCTGGTTAATAGGAACTACAACCGTTGAAACATGATAAAAGAAAAAAAACTTTTACAGAAATCTCCTAAAAATTTATTGTTTACTGTAAATACATGAAGGGTATTGGTAATTTTAATTAATACAAATGATATGTTTTAACAACTTGGAGGAATTGACAGACGTTCCCTTAGGGATCATGCGCTGTGGTAGTGCGTCAAAGCGTTCTATAAATATAAAAAATATAAATATGCACCTATAATGCACGTAGGTGATTTTGAGTGATGGTTAGCTATACATACTGTTAAAACTAATCGTGGTGTTGATATATTTTATAGACTGCTGACTCTATTGAACAATGGCAAGGAAAACTAACTTTATCGCGCCCGAGAGCCCCCTAGTGGTCGGGAGCATTTCCGTTGTGTTGTAGATTTTCCGTTGTGTTGTGGCTTTTCCGTTGTGTTGTGGATTCATTTCGTTGTGTTGTGGCTTAATTCCGTTGTGTTGTGAACTTATGTTTGCTTTTTAAATGTCGTTGTGTTGTGCACTACTGGGCCACCGTAATTAACGGATCAAACAGCGCTGACGTGGAAACCAGGAAGAAACATTGTGCCATGAATGAACTATTTAGTGTCCACAGATCAGCAACATTCACCATGGGTTTAGGCTACTGTCGTAACACTACTAACTATAACCATGGAAGTTTGGCAGGAATAGTCGGCTATAATGCTTTCAAGTAACATCAGGACGGTTTTATTTTGACATTATGAATACAATTGCTGCCCTCAAATCTTTATGATGTTAATGTTATCTTTATGATGTTAATGTTAATCTGAACTAAAATAAACCATTGTTTATAACTACTACAATATTACATTTCATTTTGTCCAAGGAGCTGTTTTGTTTTATATGCTCCTAAGAAAAGTGAAGTATGGCTCCATCATTGCTCAAAGTTAAAAAATATTATAATTTATGATGTTAGTTTTATTAAAAAATATAATAAAAAAAAATTAAATCAAGGAAATTTCTCTGGCATTCCTTGCTTTGGAAACGTACCAAATCGTACCGAACCGAACCGTGACACAAGTGTATCGTATCGAACCGAACTGTGAATTTTGTGAACCGTTACACCCCTAATATATATATATATATATATATATATATATATATATATATATATATTCAAAACAACCCATCCATTGTTAATGAGAGACCTTTTCCTCTTTTCATCTGCTGGCAGAGATAAACCAGAGTACATACATATTGATAATTATCACGATATGTCAAATCTTTATTTCTTTCAAGTTTAAAGGCAGACTTTTGCCTTAGTGAAATTTGTAGAAACCAGACCATTAATTATGGCTTAAAACTACTCTTTATTATCAGAACATGACAATCACTTCATGTTTTTAAATTCTTTACAATTTTCCGGTAATTTTTCCATAACAAAATATCTTAATAGAAAAATGCATTTCTTAGTTTCTGTATGTGCTAACAGGTGATATTGTTTCAAATCATAAAACAGGTTTTTAGTTGCCTGATTTTTGATGGAACATTTATTCGGCACAGTTTACAGTGCATGCTGCAATATTAATATTATTACATGTTTTGTCTCTTAGAAATCCACATTTGACAGTAGCTTGAATTTGGATGCAGATGTAAATTTATGTTCATTAACAAAAACAGGCCGATGAAGTGGGCTGACTGTTTAGTGGTGCGGAGGGGGTATGAACAGTTCAGTGACTGCCTTAGGGGATTGACCCTCACCCTGGTACAGGTATTTGAGTAGATCAGCCTGGTATGCCTGCAGCACCACCATGATGGACAGGGCAGCACAAGCCTGACCTGTCGACGCATACCATTGGCCAACCAGCCTAGATGTTATCTGGCTTGGATGGCAGAACAGGAGCATTCAGTGACAAAGAAGTCCCCGAGTAGTGATAGCTTGCCAAATTCTCTTCAACTCAAGGCATTTGTCCATAACGCTGCTAATGCATCCCCTCGATAATTGCGTAACTCATATTTGAATAGCTTATTGTATGCAGGCCTTTGATAGGAGGCATTGTATCAGACTTAGATGTAATGTCTGTTACTGACTCCATATCTAGTTCCTCAGAACCAGAAGCGTGCAAACTGCTCATGTCCAACCTGGAAGAAGCTGCTACACAGATACGAGAGCCGCCGATCTGGCTAGAGAAGCGAGGGAGAGAAATTCCCTCGATCGCAGCCGCCGTGCTGCCGCAGCAGACGCAGGGCCAGAACCGCAAGGCTAAGAGGCTTGATTTCCATCACTCATGAAGAGAGCCAAGGCGGAGTGGAGCTGAACGTGTGTGCTCCGCTCCTAAACAAATGCCTACAACTCGTGTGCATCGGCCGGTGTAATATAATGATTATTTTTCTGCCCGCATTGAACTAACTCCTGAAAAAACAAGTTTTCCACACAATGAAGCTGATGACGTGTTTGCAGGCACCCCTTTATACCCTTGGGCGCTTCGCCTGACGTCATAACACTGAATCGGCCTGTGGTATGGGCGTGAAGTTACACGTGCCTCAGTTCCACAAGGACGTGTGCCCATAGCATCAGCAGCTGACGCAGCGTCGAGTTCCCTCAAAAGGGAACCTTGTAATTTCAAACTGAAGAAAATCGCCACCACCTCTCAGAAGCAAAACTAAACCTGAATTGTGAAAAAGTTGATTCTTTCCAATTAACCTGTTGAATTGGTTCACGAATCACACTGAAAGATTCATTTGTGAATCTGACTGATCCGATTGTAGCTGTTCTTGAGACAACAACTCTAAATTACAACAACTAAAATTAGCCAAAAGCCAAGATATTGTCAGAGCTTGATGATACACATGACTGATGGCAAAAAATATATACTAATGTAGTATTTTAATATTGATCATTGTAAATGAAAATATGTATAATATTTACAAGTAAATCACCTGTAAAAAGGTGAACTGTTGAATCACATTGAAACAAATGAATGTGGATATGTCTGCATTTGTGCATCACTGTCTGTACAGGGTAGGCTATAGGTAAAATAACACAAATTAATGCCCATGCATCTTTCCGCTGCTCTAGAAAGTTTCAAATTATATAAAACTAGTGTGTTTGCATTGAGTTTCTCTTTAAATATTATTGTGATGTCTGTACATTTAATTTTTATACTATCTGTTGATACATATTTACAGAATTTTTTTAAATACATGGTATATTATTTCACTTGTTTGCACATTCAATTAAATTGAATTAGAATTCAAGTTAGAATTAAAATGAACTGATATTTTAGTATAATCAACGTTCAATGTTTTGATTGTGTTTAATGAGTTTTGGTAATGGAATATAAAGTTTGATTATTTGTAGTTCAATACATATTAAATGTCTGTAATAATCTAGTGCAAAATAATGACTAGTGCTGGGTAAAATAAATACTGATCATGGTTCATCAATCAGTACTTTTTACTTTTGTTTCATAAGTACTCAGGTAATTTTACAGGAGTTAAAAATTAGTACACATGCCATGCATGTGTGTAACCAGTTGTGACTACAACAACATTTATTTACTTATTTTATTTCTGTCACATCCCATTGGGTTGCCACACGCCCAAACCCACTGTAAAAACTCACAGGTCCAATTTAACACCCCTCATAACCCTACTTTGACCATCAAAAAAAAAAAAACTATAAAAACTTCACAAACAATATTATTGCTTCAATAAATCAATACAGTTAAAAGGAGATATGCAATATAATGCTAACAGACATTTTCATTTGGTAACATTTGTTTAAATTGATCTCTATTACAATCTTCAGCACTATCTTTGTCAACATCATCTTCATCCTTATTAATGTACACATATATTGTATATCATTTAGTAGGGATAATAGCAAAGCAGTAATTTGTGGATGTAAGATGACCACACAACCCTGCATGAGAACATCTACTGCTCCCCCTCAGCTCTTCTGAGACTCATTGTGTGCTCTTTTCCACCATTTCCAGTTTAAGTCTTGGAATGCAGTTTGTCATATTTTTCCATAGCCTAATTCCCACCATAAATAGTCACGTAAGGCCACAGTCTCAGACAGACAGTGATCAGCCTTCTCAGAAAATATTTTAGTTCTGACAGCTACTGGGACACTGGAAATGAGCGGTGGGATATCACAGATTAAGTGACGTATTTCATAAGGGGACTTTCTGAGAAAATCATTACATTGTTATCCAAATGCTTGACCCTAAATTTCGTTTGTAACCTTGTAACCATAACCTATAAATAGCTTTAATGTTTTAAAAAGATTGTGATCAAATAAAGGACGGAAAAAAATCTGGGTATTTATACATAGACTTTATGTCAGGATCAGTAAATAATATTAGATTAATAATATTTCTTTATATATCCACAAATTTGACCTTTTTATGACAAAGCAAGTTTAGTTCAGATCGTAAAATAATATGTAGTGCAACTCCCCAAAATGAATGAATAATTCATGAATATTATGAGAAAATATTTTTTACCTTAAAATAATGGGAAAAAAGATACAAATCCTTTTTTTAATAATGATTAAGATGTTGATAAATGTATTCAATGTATAAGGAAAATATATGGTAACACTTTATTTTAAGGTGCTTGTAATACGCAGTAATTAACAGTTAATAAGACACTTATAAGACCTTATAAGATGCATATAAGATGCATTTAAGCATTAACTAATGATAATAAATAAATTAAATTAAATAATACATTTCTCAAGTATCAATACATTGCACTTTTAGAACAGCCGAACAAACATAAATGGTAACACAAACTCCCAGTCACTTAAAAATGTACCTTCCCAAGAGGGAGTAGTTTCCCTGATCTCTTCAGGGCCTGGACCTTTAATTAACCCTTATATGAAGTAGTTAATGCTTATATGGATCTTATATGCATCTTATAAGGTCTTATAAGTGTCTTATTAACTGTTAATTACTGCTTATTACAAGCACCTTAAAATAAAGTGTTACCAAATATATTATTTTATTATTTTATGATGAGTCATTAAATAGTATGAAAATCGATTTTCAAATGATGAAACCAACATGAATATTTAAAAAAAAAAAAAAAAAAAAAAAAAAAAAAAATATATATATATATATATATATATATATATATATATATATATATATATATATATATATATATATATGAACATACTATGACCTTGGCACATGTGTTTTAAACTACATTTTTAAAAAGATTTGGTAATGCTTTAAATTACAGCCTGCAAAGTACTGTATAAGTAAAATGAATTTACAGCGTACCTTTCGGTAATTATAGTGTACCTATAATTTATGTATGTGTACAGGTTTAAGGGAACAATATGTAAAGTTTGGGGAATAAAGGGGTTACAACCAGGAAAATGAACAAATTATTAAGTATTTTAGAACTAAGGGGTACTTATTCTTCTATTAGGCAACAATCTTACGTTTGGGAGCAATTTAGTGAGAACATTCACTGCATACCTTTTAGTAATAATAGTGTACCAATACATTTAGGCTTTTTAAAAATTATATCAGTGCATTTATGATAGCAAAAGTGCACTGATTAAGTTTGGCAATCTGTGTTTCGAGGCAAGTAAAACTATTGCAGCTTTTTTTTTAAATATGTGGTGCCTGTTACCCTCTTGTTCCATGTAGTAATAAATACATACACACAATCTGATTCATTTCAAATGATAAAGTACTACTGACAGAAAGTAGCACGTTTTGTCCCTCTTTTTCTGTTTCTCTTGCTTGGCTTCTTCCTCGAAGTGCTACTTTCTGTCAGGACTTTAGTATTTGAAATGAAAAATGTTTTAAATGAATAAGCAGAAGTGTTGTAATTTGTTTTGAATTAAAGGGTTAGTTCACCCAAAAATGAAAATTAAGTCATTAATTACTCACCCCCATGCTGTACCAACCCCGTAAGGCCTTCGTTCGTCTTCGGAACACAAATGAAGATATTTTTGATTAAATCTGAGAGGTGGATGACTGCTACATAGGCTCCCTAAGGGACTGACACTTGACGGTCCAGAAAGTCATTAAAGAAAATGTTTAAATATTCCATGTGCCTACAGTGGCTCAATTATAAGTTTATCAAGCGACGAGACTACTTTTTGTGCGGAAAAACAAACAAAAATAACGACTTTATTCGACTATTCCTTTTCTTCCTTGTGGGCCTGAGACGAGACTTCAAGCGATTTCCACGACGCGCACGCGCGAGAACTGAGATGAGGACGTTCTTCTTTGACTCCTTCTTGTTACCGGCTGCTCACCGCTTAGAAGTATTACCGCCACCTACCGTATAAGATGACGTGTTGGAAGCGCAAAACTTTCTGTTTACAAGCAGAGGAAGACGCGCGCTGTACATACGCTTTTCAATTCGACACTTAATGTGCTGTAGGTCTCGCTATATTATATACAATGGTTAAAAAGTCGAAATCAGTAGACATATTTACGAATTGAAACGCGTATGTACAGCGCGCGTCTTCCTCTGCTTGTAAACAGAAAGTTTTGCGCTTCCAACACGTCATCTTATACGGTAGGTGGCGGTAATACTTCTAAGCGGTGAGCAGCCGGTAACAAGAAGGAGTCAAAGAAGAACGTCCTCATCTCAGTTCTCGCGCGTGCGCGTCGTGGAAATCGCTTGAAGTCTCGTCTCAGGCCCACAAGGAAGAAAAGGAATAGTCGAATAAAGTCGTTATTTTTGTTTGTTTTTCCGCACAAAAAGTAGTCTCGTCGCTTGATAAACTTATAATTGAGCCACTGTAGGCACATGGAATATTTAAACATTTTCTTTAATGACTTTCTGGACCGTCAGGATTCATTCCCTTAGGCAGCCTATGTAGCAGTCATCCACCTCTCAGATTTAATCAAAAATATCTTCATTTGTGTTCCGAAGATGAACGAAGGCCTTACGGGGTTGGTACAGCATGGGGGTGAGTAATTAATGACTTAATTTTCATGTTTGGGTGAACTAACCCTTTAAGTTGTTTCAAATAAAGTTTTCCGAGACAGTGTGATATCAGATTGTGTCTGTGTGATTTTCTTGTACTTACTCTGTAACTTAATGGAACAAGAGGGTAACAAGCACCACTTTAATTTACAGCCCACAGATGTCACCCTTACCCTGTAACTACATGGAACAACAGTATATTTCTCTAATATAAAAAAAAATGTGCAATAGTTTTAGTTTTACTTGGCTTGAAACTTGTGTTGAAAAAATCGATTCACCAATTCTGAATCGATTTTCATATAAATTTCTAAAGATCGATCCGTAACTCAGAGGATCGATTTAATAATAGGCTTACATTTTCCCTGTGAACTTTAACTTGCTGCGACTGGGAGATCCCTATGCGCATTGAAAGGCTTTCACTCAGCGCGCACATTGTTACGACAACGGACTTTGAGTGAGTCACTAAACCGTTCATTCAACGAACACGTTCAGAAAAGCTGATTCATTAAAAGAGATAATGAAACAAGGTGTTAATTATTGTTAACTTTGAGTTCCACTTTTCAAGCCTCAGCTAAGTAGCAATGAGTCGCATGGGTAACGCTGAAAATGCTCCATTAAAGACCAATATGGAATTGATTCGATGCGCGACTCGCTGATTTTATTTCCCCGCGGCTTCCTCACGATGTGGGAAGCTGACCAGCGCTGCTGCTGACGCGCATTTCCGTGACGTGAACGTTAAAAGGACTATACGACAAAATATTTCGCTTTCCTTTTACACGGCAACCTTTCCACGAATATGACTTAAAAGACAGACGCAGGTATTCGCACGCGCACTGCCGATCTCTCTCATTCACTGTCTGTGGGAAGCCTCTGTAGGCTACAAATGACCATGATAAACAGTCTTGTTATCATTATGAACTTGTTCAACATTCAATACACATGCATGAAGTTCAAAACAAGAAGGTATAGCCTTATAAAAAACCGTGAATATTGCTGCGGTTACTTGCAATCCTCTGCGGTTGACTTGTCAGTGTGTGGTACTATAAGATTGCGGATATCGCGTCAGCCCTACAACTGCTGCTGATATACTGCGTCCTCTGTCGTCTACACCAGTGCAAGTTTGTGAAAGCAGTTGTATTAACACTCTGGAAGGGGGATTGTTCTTTACAACCATCCATACTCAGTTGAATGTCTATAATAATAGTATCAATATGTTGCATACAGTCCTTCAGGTAACAGCTGAAAAAAATGCTTTTTTCAAAAACACTGATCTAAATCTCGAAGATCAGATCGGATCGAATCAAATCGAATCGAATGATGATAATCGATTCAAGATCTTGAGAATCGGAATCGAATCGATTCTTGAAATTTGAATCGAAACCCAGCCCTACTTGAAACACAGAAGTCCAAACTTAATCAGTGCACTTTTGCTTTAAAAGAAATACTGTATGAATGCACGGATATGTACCCTGTAATTTTTAAAAAGCCTATAAGTATTGGTATATTATAAAAAGGTATGCAGTGTATGTTCTCACTAAATTGCTCCCAAACGTAAGATTGTTGCCTATGATATAAGTACCCCTTAGATCAAAAACACTTCCAGCATTAATAATTTGTTAATATTTTCTTGGTTGTTACTAGAGATGTTCCGATACCCTTTTTCCCTTCCCGATACCGATTCCGATACCTGGACTCAGGGTATCGGCCGATACCGAGTACTGATCCGATACCTGGGTGTGTACAGTATCTATACAGCTGCAACTCATACTAGCACTGTATGAATTGATAGAATTATTTTATGGCGTGTTTTAGACTTATCCCTTAATTAAACATGAACAAATACATACAGTGAACTAGAGTATTTTTATTATCTGACATACATTTCACAGCAATATATTATTTATCTTTCTTAAGTGAAAACGAACTTAAAATGCAACCACACATCTAATACTGTAAACTGAAAAAGGTATTTTAGTTTTACTATATAACTGCATAAAAAAGTGCAACAAATAAATCTAGGATTCTGAAAAATGATATATGAATAATATAAGAAAATAATCTCTTTATAATTTAAAGTCCATAAACAATTTTGTTAAATAAACGGCATTTCAGACCGCGGCTGGTCATCCAGAACAATAAACTCAATGCATGTTGTCGGTTATATTTATCGCTCGTTGGCTGTCTTTTGAAAACTTTTCTCTTGGTTTGAATGAAGCTTTCAGAGATTGTTGATTCTGGCGCGTTCTTCCCTGCCCTTGGCTTTGTGTAATCGTGTTCTGCGGGGTGACGCGTCTTCAAATGCTTTAAGTTACTCGTGTTGAAGTTGCTAATACTTGTTCCACCCCTCGAAATTGCAGTATGGCATACGAGACATGTCGCCGTTTTCCTGGCTGGTTGGTTCAGTCTGAAATACTGCTAAACAGCGGACATACTGCTATCGCGCGCGGGCGCGTTTTCTTCTTCGCTGCTCTAAACAGTGGTTGCTTGTGGCAACAGCACAACTTCCTGTGTCACTGCAAGCAACCACTGTTTAGAGCAGCGAAGAAGAATTGATCAGCGTTATGCAAAGCTAGCGTGCATAACTAGATATTGTTTGACAAAATGGTATCGGATCGGTACATGGTTAGAAGTACTCGCCGATACCGATGCCAGCATTTTTATTGGTATCGGCGGCATTTCCGATACTAGTATCGGAATCGGAACAACTCTAGTTGTTACCCATTTATTACCTAAACTTTACATATTGTTCCCTTATACCTACAAGTATGTACTTTATAGGTAATATGTACATTATAATAGCCGAAAGGTACCCTTACCTTCGTTTTACTTACACAGTTCTTTGCAAGCTGTAATCTAAAGCGTTACCAAGATATTTTCTCTTTTCTCTTTATCATTTACATTCTTCTTTCCATAAGATGCGCAATATTACTCACACGCAGGGTGAATTAGGCTGCAGGACTACAATGAGCGATCACACACCACAATAAATGCTGATTCATTAGAAAAGTTCAACATGATGGTAGCAGTAGTAGAGCAATGGTTGAGCATCTGCATGTTTAGAAAAACAACAGCAAGGAACTAAAGTTACTTTGTTATTAATGCGCCCCGGAGCAAGACTCCTAACCCTAGGCTATTCCACTGGGGACCGTCGTGCAACTGGTCTACTGCTGTTCTGGATGAAAAATCATCTGCTAATTTAATAAGAAATACTGAAACTAATGTGCTGTTGAATCCTAAGCAAAGATGGATACTACATAATATACTAAGCTGTAAACAAAACCCTGAATAAAATATAGAAAGAAAAAAACTCAAAACAAACTCTTTAACCCCCAAATTGTTTTACAAAATCAGGTCAAGTTTATTATAGATGTTTTTTATAAGTAATTTTAAAGTCCCAGTACAAACCCCCACAGTGATTATGAACTCTGGCCAAAACAACCTCCAGATAACGCTGCTGCAAATCAGCCCGTTTTCTAAATATAAGCTCCCTTTAGAGCATGTCACTAACTTGTTCCTTTTTTCCTGACAAATATAAATGGACTTCAAATAAGAGTGATATCATCTGAAGAAAACACATTTAGCAGTTTCATCTCATCGCTTTGTTTACATAAACCAAACTACCGAGTGCAAAACTCAGTTTACTCACCACTAACCTCCTTGTTAAAGAGGATTCATTTCTTTACTCTGTAACTAAACCAACCAACATCTTTGGTTCCTCAGAGAAGGAAACCAAAGTTTCCACAAATGAATAACAGTGATCTGTCTGTGAGCGTTGTGTTACGGGAGCTTGAGCTCTGGGGTAAGGCTGCTTACAGATTCAGCATCATTAAGTTGAAGCACAGACAGACACAGTCACAAGATCTCTACACTATTTTAAACACTTTGAAGTGGTGCTTGTTACTATTGTTAACAAGCAGCAGAGCACTATGTAACAAGTGAGTTTCTTTTAGGGCTGCACGATTAATCGAATTTTAATCACGACGATCACAATTTTGGCTTCCCACGATCAAATTCGCGTGATCGAGCGATATTTAAATGTGTCATTCCATTCACAGAACAGTATCAAATTTTTTTTTTTTTTTTTTGCAAAGCCAATCTAGCACTCCGTAACCCACTGTCTGATCACGTGCCTCCATGAGCCCCAGTGCGCGAGAGAGACAGCCCAATTTATACTTCTGCGTCGACCTCCCGCCGTAGCTAAGTCGTAGGCTGTGTGTAGCACGCGTGGCGTACCCTGACGTGCACCTCTCCAAAAATGTAACAACGCGCAGAGCCCGTCTAACGGAGAGCCTTGGCACTTCCTATTAGCCCCATTGTGTATCATCTTGGTTGCAGTTCCATTAGAATTCCACTGGAGGTGATCGCGGGCGAGTGCAGAATGAATGGGAGTCTATGGGGCTAAACGGCTAAATGTATCTCTTTCTCCTGCTTGTCGTTGAATCAACATAGATTTTATTGTTGATTCCGCAAGTTCAATATAGATTATTAGCCAAAAGTCGAATGAACGTGTACTTATGTCCTTTCGATTTCTTACAGGTTAGGCCGTTGTTGACCGGAACATGCTAGCATTCTGCTATTATGTGACGTCATCACATTTTTGAACGGATTTTTAGAACAGATAAGTGAACGCCAGAAAGCCAATCCTCTTCGAGTATTAAAAAACGAGCCTATGGCAAAGAAATGCCATGGGTCTGCGGAATTTGCATAATGTATCTCCGCCTCACTGCGTGAGTATTTAAGGAGAGACACCTGCAACAGCAGATCATGTCTTCGCTGAGGAGCCGAGACTGAACTCAGGCGTCTACCCAGCGGTACAGCGGAAGTGGCAGGGAGACGTAACGTCTCCGTTCCCTACTCAGGGAACGAGGGTTACATCCGTGACCGAGACGTTCCCTTTCGTAGTCACTCCGAGTTACGTCGGATGACGGAGAATGGGGGTCCCCGTGTAATCACGCCACCTTTACAGCTGTCATCCAGTGCCCTGCGAAGTCTGACCTCCCTGTCGTGGTATAGGCACGGACGAAGGAGTCCTACTTAACACAGGAATACCGAGGTACACTGGGAAGCATATCTCATGGGAGATATGCCGCAGCATGCCTACCCATAGGGAGGACTTAAGAATACACATATGGCCCAAGGGGGCTACATATGGAGGAACACTGAAGTGACCAGCCCGTAGGGTGGCATCTACTTTCAACTCCAGGAGTGGCAGGTGACTTGCCGAGGGAAAGACACATGCTCAAAGAGGCTTACAGTGGAAAATACACATGTGGGGGTTACTCAGAGGAGGAACCATGCACACGGAGGCACCTAGCCGACGCACAGGCAATAGACACTGGCGCCAGCGTCAACAGTGCTGGAGGAACTCAGGGCTTCAGAGAGGAAGGCTCACCTGAGGAAATATCGCACGTATCCAGTCCGTGGAGTGGAATGGCGAGCAAGCGAGACACTTAACAGCTCCCATGTTAGCTTGAAAAAGACAGTACATGGGCGGAGACTGGCTCCACTCGGAGATTGTAGAATCTGGCGAATGTGTTAGGTGTCGCCCAGCCTGCAGCTCTGCAGATGTCTGTTAGCGAGGCGCCACGCGCTAGAGCCCAAGAGGACACCACACTCCGGGTGGAGTGGGCGGTCACACCAAGGGGGCATGGTCGACCTTGCTGCTGGTATGCCAAAGCAATGGCGTCCACTATCCAGTGAGACAACCTTTGTTTGGAGAGAGCCTTTCCCTTCAGCTTCCCACCATAACAGACAAAGAGCTGGTCTGAGGTCCTGAAACACTGCGTCCTGTCTACGTAAGCACGGAGGGCGCGTACTGGACAGAGCAGTGCCAAGGCTGGGTCTGCCTCCTCCCGGGGCAGCGCTTGCAGGTTCACCACCTGGTCCCGGAAGGGAGTGGTGGGAACCTTGGGCACATATCCAGGCCGGGGTCTCAGGATCACGTGAGAGTGACCGGGCCCGAACTCCAGGCACGCTTCGTCAACGGAGAATGCGTGCAGGTCCCCTACCCTCTTGATGGAGGCCAACGCAACCAGGAGCGCTGTCTTCATTGACAGGATCTTAAGCTCAGCTGATTGCAGAGGCTCAAAGGGAGCCCTCTGCAGGGCACTTAAGACCACTGAGAGGTCCCAAGAGGGAACGAGAGGAGGGCAAGGAGGATTCAGTCTCCTCGCTCCTCTCAGGAACCTGAGGATCAGGTCGTGCTTTCCAAGAGACTTACCTTCAACTGCTTCGTGATATGCGGCGATAGCGGCCACATACACCTTCAGGGTGGAGGGAGACAGCCTTCGCTCCAACCCGTCTTGCAGGAAGGAAAGCACAACGCTGATCGAGCATCTCCTGGGGTCTTCTCGGCGAGAAGAGCACCAGTTAACGAAGAGGTTCCACTTCAACGCATAGACATGTCTCGTGGATGATGCTCTAGCGGAAGTGATGGTAGCCGCCACCGCTGGTGGCAGGGTACTCAAACCTGCCTCGTCCCGTCCAGGAGCCACACGTGGAGTCTCCAAAGATCGGGACGAGGGTGCCAAAGGGTGCCCCATCTCTGAGAAAGGAGGTCCTTCCTCAGAGGAATTGGCCAAGGAGGTGCTGTCGCGAGGAGTATGAGTTCGGAGAACCAGGTCCTGGTGGGCCGGTATGGGGCGACCAAGATAACCTGCTCCTCGTCCTCCCTGATCTTGCACAGAGTCCGTGCGAGAAGGCTCACTGGGGGAAACGCATACTTGCGTAGGCCCTGCGGCCAGCTGTGCGCCAGCGCATCCGTGCCGAGCGTGCCCTCGGACAGGGAGTAATACAGGGCGCAATGGGATGAGTCGTGGGAGGCAAACAGATCTATCTGTGCGTCCCCGAACTGGTCCCATATCAGCTGGACCGACTGGGGATGGAGTCTCCATTCGCCAGAGCTTGGCCGGAGCCGTGACAGCTCGTCGGCTACAAGGTTCCGCACTCCAGGAATGTAAATAGCACGAAGGGACCTCAGGTGCTTCTGACTCCATAAGAGGAGGTGGCGTGCGAGTTGTGACATACGGCGAGAGCGTAGACCACCCTGACGGTTGATGTACGCTACAGTCGCGGGATTGTCCGAGCGGACAAGTACGTGTTGACCCAGGAGCAACGCACGGAAGCGGTGCAGGGCAAGGCGTACTGCCAGCAACTCGAGGCAATTAACATGCATGAGGCGCTGGGGTCCTGTCCAGGAGCCCGCGGCTGCATGTCCATTGCACATGGCGCCCCAGCCCGTGGCAGAGGCATCTGTGGAGACAACAACATGCCTGGAAACTCGTTCTAGGGGAACTCCGGCCCGTAGAAAGCTGAGGTTCCGCCACGGGGTGAAGGTCTGACGGCAGGTCGGAGTTATTGGAACTCTGAGCGTACCGCGATGCCATGCCCACCTCGGGACTCGATCGCAAAGCCACAGCTGAAGCGGTCTTATATGAAGTAATCCGAGTGGCGTTAACGCGGCTGCGGATGCCATATGCCCCAGGAGCCTCTGAAAAAGTTTCAGTGGGACCGCACTCTTGCCCTCGAACTGTCGAAGACAAGTCAGCAGTGAGTGTGCGCGCTCGCTCGTAAGCTGCGCGGACATGGCGACCAAGTCTATCTCCATACCGAGAAAAGAGATCCTCTGCACGGGGCAAAGTTTGCTCTTCTCCCAGTTGACCCGAAGGCCCAGACGGGCTAGGTGCCGGAGCACTAGATCTCTGTGTTCGCAAACCTGATCTCGAGAGTGAGCTAATATTAGCCAGTCGTCGAGATAATTCAGGATGCGAACCCCGTGTTCGCGTAGGGGAACAAGGGCTGCCTCGACGACCTTCGTAAAGACGCGAGGAGACAGAGCCAACCCGAATGGGAGAACCGCGTACTGGTATGCCTGCCCCTCGAAAGCAAACCGAAGAAACGGTCTGTGTCGAGGTAAAATGGAGACATGAAAGTAGGCGTCCTTCAGGTCTATCGCTGCAAACCAATCCTGTGGCCGCACGCATTCGAAAATGCGTTTGGCCGTGAGCATCTTGAACGGCAGCCTGTGAAGGGAGCGGTTCAAGACGCGCAAGTCCAGGATTGGCCGTAACCCACCGGTTTTCTTGGGGACAATGAAGTACGGGGTGTAAACCCGTAACTCCACCTCGGCTGGAGGGACAGCCTCGATTGCACCCTTCGCCAGCAGGGTGGCAACCTCCGCTCTCATGATCGGGGCATAGCCACCGACCACAGTAAGCGGACTCCTCTGAAGCGGGGAGGAGACCGTGCGAACTGAATCGCATAGCCGAGCCTGATCATTCGGGCGACCCAACAGGACAGATTGGGGAGCTCTAACCAAGCCACCAAACACTGATCCAGTGGAATCATCCGAGCCACAGGCATCCCCCCGGAGGGGCAGCGGAGCGGAGTGACCGGCACAGGTGAGGGTGGCATAGCGGCCCAGCACGCGTGCACAGTCATGCTCCGCATCCTGACAGAGGAGACCAGGGAAGGACCAGCGTTCCGCGGGGGTCTGCTCTGCCAGGGGTCTGGCGATAGAGGGGGACGAGAGTGGTGTGGTCTGGAGACGGCACGCACTGTCATCCGCACCCTCAGAGACAGAGGGGAACGAGAGTGGCGAGGCTCGGGGGCGTCGCGCACTGCCGTCCAGCTCTGCGTGCTCAGAGATGGGATGCAGCTCTTTTTTAAAAGATTCTCCCCCAGGCCTCCACCGGGGGAAGGAGTGGGCCTGCAACCACTCCCTGAGAACTGCAAGCCATAACTGAGCTGCCCGTAACGGGAGCGCCGCATAGCCTGGCGTACAGCGGGGCTGCGGGGCTGGTACGGGCAGGGGCACCTCCCTGCGACCACCTCCACGGCCCGGCCCGGTGCTGCTGGGGCCGGGCGGGAGGGGGCGGAAGTCGCAGGAGGGCGCATTCGACGGCAAGCGGACTGAAGCGTCTGAGCCGTCGGCTGATTGGCAGCAGAAGCCGCAGGGTCAGAAAAAAGCCACAGTCCACTTCTGGGCGGCCGAGAACTGTTGGGCAGAGTTCTCGACCGCGCCGCCGAAGAGGCCAGCCTGGGATATGGGGAAGTTGAGGAAACTGGTTCACTCAGCCTCGCGCACATCAACCAGGTTAAGCCAGAAATGTCTGACCACACATGTGGACATCACCTGACTCAGGGAGCGTGCGGTCACCTTCGTCGCTCGTAGAGCAAGGTCGGTGACGGCAGGCAGCTCAAGGATGAGCCCTGAATCAGCCCTACCCTCGTGCATGTCAATGAACACCCAGAAGGATGGCAATAACACACAGTGAGGTGGCAGCCTGCCCCGCAGCTCTATAGGTCCCCGCCACCAGAGTAGACAAGAACCTACAGGCATTGGGGGGGTGCTTAGGGTTGCCACGCCAGGTGGAGGCGCTGTGGGGACACCTAAGTGTTGCCACAGAACACTCCACGGGGGGGAACCCCAGTGTACCGTAGACTGCGGCCTCTACGAGGGCAGAGAAGGCGGAAGAGGCCGCAGAGCAGTCGCGAAAAGTCAAAGGAGACTTCCACGATCTCATGGCCTCTTCATGCACATCCGGGTAGAAAGGATTTGGGTTCGCCACCCCCAAAAACCAATCATCAGCCTCAAGTGCTCGGGATATGGCAGAATTTTCCACACAAACCCGATACTCGTGGCAGCCCGGGAAAGCATAGCTGTGAATTCTGAATCAAGCTCGCTATGCTAGCACATCCGAGGACAGCAGCACAGACGAGCCATCTCCAGAGGACTCCAGCTCACCTTGTGATGCGGCGATAAACATGATTTCATCAGCTGGTGGACCGAATGAGAACACGGCGAATCCACTCGGGACCACGTGGGTTGCAACGTGAAAGACGGGGTGTGGACCGAGGAATTTTCGTCGGTTAGTTCCAGACCTGACGTCTTAGTCACCCTGGCCACCAGCCGAAGTATTATCTCACGTGGAGAAAAATAGATCGGGTGATGGATGAGGGGACTCTCACTCAAATGAGCTCACAGAGTCTCGACCGTATACATTGCGATGGTCACGTTCCCACTGAGAGAACGTGACACACCCACGAGCGTGCGTGTCCGAGCGTGATCAAAGCCCAAACACGCCAAACAGCGCTCGCGCCCAACAGCTGAATCTATCAGAATACCGCACTCAGAAATACACGGGCAGATCGTCTTTAGAAAGACGCGTCTTTAAAAAGACGTGCCGCGTGCACGCTCTTTTAGTGAGAGGAAAAAAAAAAACTCTGCGGATGCTGAAGCGACCAGGGAGAGACACACAGACCGGCAGACCACTGCTCAGATCGCAGGCAATATGAAACTCGCTGGATACCGCCGTCACACCAACATCAGAGAGTTCGCTCGTCTCGAAGAGATGTAGTCACTGAGAATACTCAGGATTTGGCTTGTGGAGTGAAGAGATTCTCTTGGCTCCGAAGCGAAAACATGATCTGCTGTTGCAGGTGTCTCTCCTTAAATACTCACGCAGTGAGGCGGAGATACATTATGCAAATTCCGCAGACCCATGGCATTTCTTTGCCATAGGCTCGTTTTTTAATACTCGAAGAGGATTGGCTTTCTGGCGAAACCCCCATTCTCCGTCATCCGACGTAACTCGGAGTGACTACGAAAGGGAACTTAAAAATGCAATTTTCAGCTGAGTGTATTATCTTAGCCCTCTCTTTTGAATGCAACTTTCAAATTACTTGACAAAAAATTACATCCTGAGAAAGGTGGATTTCTGGGGGTGAAACCCCATAGACTCCCATTCATTCTGCACTCGCCTGCGAGCGCCCCCGCATGGACAGAGACGTGTTACTGCAGCCAGTCCAGAAACCGGAAGTAACCAGGGAGTGCCAATTCTCTTCAATTAGACATAGGCTGCGTTCCAAACCGCATACGCAATGAGTAGGTACTTAATTTCAATAAGTACTTACTTAACGAGCTCGAAAAGAGTAGGTACTTTATAGCCAAATTTCGTTGAGTATGAATGCGATCCGGACATCTGCTATGTTGACGTTATCATGTGACCTACGACGCGTTATCACAAGCGCGACAACTTAAAATATATGAACGACACGTTTAATTCATCTGATCTATCTGTAAATATCTTGATATTGATGAAACTTGCTCATTTTGTGGTAGTATTGTTGAAGAAACAGCTGCCCATTTATTTGGTGAATAGTTGATTTAAGTTGTTATATTTTAAACCCTACTAATGTGACCCAGTTTTATCCTTAGGCTATAACGATATATTTATTTATTAAGAAACCCCCCAAATCGTCATCTCTTGAATATGTTGTTAATTTCTTTATTTTATACCCAAAAAGTTTCTCCTTTAAGTTTTCCTCTTCTTTTTGATGAAACCTCTCGTTTCATCCCTCAGACTTATAACAACAATTTTTTTTAATGTATTAAAGAACTATTTAAAGATATTTAGCCTTGTTATTGTTCTTTTTTCCTGTGTATACATATCATATTATAATGTACACAAACCAATGATCTTTATGTTTTCTGTTTTGTCATCATGATTGTTCATTGTTAGATACAACTATGGTATCTTTCCATGATCTTGTATGTAATAATTTTAAATTATATGAGTGACAGGTGCACTAACACTTCATAACATCAGTAACTCGACAGCACAACCTAGAACAGTTTCCCTCTGCGTTTGTAATGTCTGCACAAAGGAGACGGGCAGCTGCTCGAAGATCTGTCCTTTGGAGAAAACTGTTGATTTTATACTCGAAAAATGTAAGTATCACTCCTTAAAAATTAATATTACCTGAGAATGAATTGCATTGTTAGCCCACCTCAAAACATAAACAAAATAATAATATTAAATGCTGACCAATACTTAATTATATTACTTTTTTTACATACTAAAAATGATATAATTGAATAAAACAAGCTAAATGTTATTTGTTTTGTCATTTGACATACTTATGCATGAATACATGTATATTGATATATGCAGTGAAACATCTCAATTGTCAGTCAAGCAATGAATTAATGCATACATCAATTAAATAATTATATTTTATATACTGACAACAATAAAAAACATGAATAAATGAGTAAAAGAACAAATAAAAGTAACCATCACAATAAACAAATGCATATACAAGTCAACAACACATGGAACAAAGCTTTATTCAAACTACAAGCATGTATTTACAGGCGCTGAACCCCAAATCCTACTGCCATCTAAACACAGCGGTTCCCATTCTGCAGCTTTATTCTGATGAATTCACCAGAGGTGACCGTGCCTTCGTGCCGGAGCTTGTGGAGCAGGTGGAGGGATGGAGGGTCTCACAAGGGCAGGTGGAGTGATGGAGGGTCTCGTAAGGGCAGATGGAGAGATGGACCGTCTCATCCATGGCACCACTTCCAGGATTCAGCTCTGGGCTCCTCATCCTCAGTGCTCACACCAGTCTGGAGACTTCAGATCCTACAAAAATTCTAACAGCACAATGTCATTTGATTTATGTATTCAAAATAACAAAAATGACCTTTATATTTGAGTAAAATCCCTAAAACCTTTTTTTCCCCAACAAATGCCATCTTTCCTTGCAGGTCCTGCTCCACCACAAAAGCTCTGCAGCAAATGCACAGAAATCAAGAATCAGAAAAGTGCTGTAATTTCTCCATGAAATTACAATAATTCAAATAAACTACAACTTAAGATTTAATAGATTTTGTTATCCATTTCTGTAGTATATTAACGTTACCTCTGTGATTTATGAGCTCAATACTGCATTTACATGCTGAGGTTGTAGCTGATGTGTTAACTCACTTTTTAAATGCTCCTCAATTTATCAACAGTAATAAGGGACAAATAAAATATATAACATGTTTAGTTACTTTATAGATTTGTTTATTTACCTTATTTATTGCACATTTGTCTAATGTAAACAGTGTTGACAACAGTGAATTATCCTACATAATAGCACATATTCATCGCTCAGATGTCTTATTCATGTTGGGATGTGCTCATCTGCAATACTTATACAATATTTTTCTTTCAGATGTAAATAGACATTTTAAATAAGCGTGTTTAAGATGTATATGGTTATTTAAATTCAGTTTAGAGACGTAACTTATAACGTTACGTGTGCTTACTGGAGCTCCCCTGTTAGCTATACATAATAAAACATGTTTTCACAGCTAAATCACAACTATACTATACTGTCTAACTCCTTTACACCTTGAACAGTTAAAACGTTTACTCTTTAGTAGTTTAACACATACGACACAAGGAACCGTGTTTACTCACATTTGAAAACCCCCGCGTCGCTGATCTCCGTGATGTTTGATAATGACGTATCCTCTCGCGTGGCCTCCTGGGATAGAAGAGTATCCATCGGACGAGCACTCAAAAATCTGGGCACAAGCAGTAAGCCATCCGGGAACTTCTCACCTACTCTTTTATGAATAGCCTACTGATGTTTCGAACGTACTGAATTCCTTCACATACTGTTTTCGCCTACTATATAGTAGGAAAGTAGGCATATTCGAACGCACTTAAGTCCGAATCTCGCGATAATTACTACGTCACCCAGGTAATTCTCGCCTACTCTTTTGGATTCATACATACTTTTTCGCTCGCCTACTCTTTTTCCCATACTAAATAGTAGGGAAGTATGCGGTTTGGAATGCAGCCATTCTCTGCAACGCGTCAATTCTACGCGGACGCAAGCGCTGTGATTGGTCTGCTAGAACCGCTCTCTCGGGTTTCACGTTCCCTCTGCGTGCATCGACGCGGACAACAACGCAGAAGTATAAATTAAAAACGTAGGTCCGACGCAGAAGTATAAGGCTGATTTATACTTCTGCGTCGGACCTACGCTGGAGCCTCTACGCTGTAGACTACGCGTTGGTTTTAATTTATACTTCTGCGTCGTTGTCCGCGTCTATGCATGCAGAGGGAACATGTGAAACCCGAGGGAGCGGTTCTAGCAGACCAATCACAGCGCTTGCGTCCGCGTCGAATTGACGCGTTGTTACATTTTTGGAGAGGTGCACATCAGGGTACGCCGAAGGGTACGCGCGCTACACACAGCCTACGACGTAGCTACGGCGGGAGGTCGACGCAGAAGTATAAATTGGGAGTGTGTCTGCGCGCGAGCGACAGTGCACGAGAGAGACCGAGTGTCCAAGAGCGCGCTCGAAAGTGCGCGAGAGATACCGAGTGTGTCTGCGTGCGAGCGACAGCGCGCGAGAGATACCGATTGTGTCTGCGCGCGAGAGAGACCGAGTGACAGTGCGCGTGAGAGACCGAGTGTGAGCATTAGTAATGGACTCCAATAATCAGTACTACAAACGTCTTGTTTTGAACTGTTGTTTAACAAATAGAAATAATTCAAGCACATAAACTTTCATATGGAGAATTAAATTGAATCTATTTTTGCAGTAAGACTTCACAACTAATCACTGACACTGTACCACAACATTTTACATTTCTTAAGCGTCAAATAACAATGACTCTGAATTTCATCCATTAATCGAACTTCCATAGTGCATAGTTCTGCCTTGAAATGTTCTCATTACATTCTGTTATGGAATTTTTTTTTATTGATTGTATATTTTGCGCGTTTTATTTACATCCATTATGCAGGTACAATATTTTGCTTCCTAAAATATATTTACACAATGTAAAATGTAAAATAGTGCCCTGTTGAAGTTTTGCTACATTTTCTTTATTGTTTTATTTATTTTCATTTATTCTTTAAGGAGATGCACTGAATTTTGGTGAATAAGAGGACCTATTTTATTTTGATGCACATAGTTGTACATCAGCAGGAATGTAGCACAATATGGATGTGAAAGCAGTTATAATTAGCCTGTGTGACAATAAAATTTGTTTTGGATAAAATCAACAAATAATCGTGATAATTAATCGTTATCTCAATATTGATCAAAATAATCACGATTATCATTTTGACCCAAATTGTGCAGCCCTAGTTTCTTTCAGCAAATATTTTAGAGAATGCTTGATTCAATTCATTTCAACTCGACAGTTACTGGGTTTGATCGACAACAAATGCTTGTTTATTTGGAAAGGACTTTTTTGTGGGTCAAAAGAGCAATTGTATTTTTATCCACTAGTAGTCAATAAATGTAATACAATAAATAAACTTGAGGATAGATAACACTAACAATAGACAAACTGCAAAACACACGGCATGGATTCTTCGGGTTCATTTCCTAGCATAGAGAACGCATATATTACTCCCTTAACTTTTTATCACCATGGGTTTGACTCCCTCACACCATTCCCAGGATTTGGAGGACTTTGATTAGGATAATTCAGGAAGCATCATCTTCATAGGTGTCCTTGGTCCATTTATCTAACAGCGCTTTCATTGTGACATCCAGTCCGTTGGAATGATGAACTATAAGGAGTTTTAGATAAGACTGACAAAATTAATAAAGTTGATACAAAGTTGCTACACATGGCATTCTTGTACTATGACTACAGTGACTATGCAGTGTGGATTAATGAGGTTTAATAGTGAGTTTAATAATTTTTGCGGTGGTGAATTTACAGAGGGAAGAAATGTTAAAAATGATAATAATAATAATAATAATAAAAAATGAGAGGGGGGAAATCTTCTCATACTGTTTTTTTATAGCATGTTTGAAACCCTCGCTGAAAAGTTACGTTTCTTGAAGGGATAGGGATAGTTCATTTGTTCGAGCACAACTGCTGCTGTGGTTTTACCCCTAAGCAAAGAACAAAAATAACTTCACTGTCAAGGAACGAAAAAGAACACCAGGGCCTTTCTACACATCATGTCACTTTTTGTAATCTTTTGGGACTCATGGGCATCACACCTTAAAAAGTGGTGGGAAGAATTACGCACAAATTAATATAAATTAAATTATGCACATATAATTTAAAACGATCATTTAATGTTTTGTTAAGTAGTCTGTCATGCATTAATTAGGAGATCAGGTCTGTAGTACTGAAATGTAAACAATAACATAATGATTAGAAATATCCAGATCCAAATCAATTCAACGGCAACTTCAATAGAGGGTATGCATTGACGGCACTTTCCCGCCAGAACACGCCCCCCTCAGCCGGACTGAGTGGCAAAAGAGCTGCTGCGTGACTGGATTGCATAGGAGAAACTGCAAAAACGCGAGTAAAACAAACAATTATCAGTTTAAACTAAAGGTTGGACTCGATATAGTGTTCCTTACAAGTTTACCAAAGACCCAGTGATCCATGGATGTTGACATACAGCCAGAAATTGTGTTTCCTGAAATGTATTTGTGCCTGATTTCGAAGCTGGGAAATACATAAAGCAAATTTGCCTGTGTACGCTTTATATAAATACAAGGTAGGTCTAAATCCATGTGATCACTTATATCAATGTTGTATATAATATCATATTGTCCAGCCTTAAAATATATTTTTTGTCAGTGTTTATTTAAAAACGTCCAATTATGTAGAATATACTATGGTAAATATTTAATTGATGAGTTGTCAATACAATATATAACAATACAATATATAGGGAATGATGTTACCTCTAAATTCAGCATAATGACACAAAATGCTAACTGCAAATCCAGCTTTTGCTGCCTGGAGTCCAGTTGTTTCTATGAATTGCAGCGATCCATTTGTTTCTCTGTTCTGTAGCTTTCAGCAGTCTGTAAAAAATATTCCTCAGATTTCTTGTCAAATTTATTTGTACAGTCAATCGCAAAGCTCTTTCCTGTTTTAGATGTGCTTTGTGTTTTTCGCAAATGAAATGCGTCCTTTGATTGAAATGTGCAAATGAGTATATGAAGACAGTATTTTATTTCTAGGCAAGCTATCCTTTTAAATGTGTATCATCTACGGTAACGAAACACTATTTGATACATGCAAATGTGCACATTTTCAATCCAAGCCAACTAAGCTGCAAATAACAACTGATACCGCATTGAAAACAATTCACTGTGGCTGGACTCCATTAAGCTAAAAGCAAAATAAGAAAAGAAAGTTTTTTAACTGGCATGCCTTACCCTCTACAAGCAGACATTAATTAAATAAAAGACTAAATTAAATATTCAACTATTTTAAATTAAATTAAGGCTTCAACATATGTCTTTCAAATTACAACACTATAGCAGTAGTAAAAAGTGGACATAAAACAAGTATCATACACCATGCAACTGGTCGTGAAATATAATAAATGCAAGTAAGAGGCAGCCTGCTTCAGCCATGCATTTTTGGGCATCGCATGACGTGCTGTTTAACGTGAGTTAAGTTCAGTCATGTCTTTATCTGACACTAGCGCTGTATTTTATACTCCATGGAAGCACCCTTTTGGCGTGGCCGTTTTTCCTCTCACTAAGAGAGGGAGAGAGAACTGCTTACCGCAATCAATGTTGCCAGCCAGAGCTCTTCTGGTTGGAAGACTTCCATGCCAGAGCATTAGGCAAGGGTTTGTGTCGCTTGTAATTTACGACATTGAGGGAAACGGGCAAAAGGACAATATGGGAGGGGGGTCGGGGGAGGGGGCATGGCACGGAAGCCTTGGGAATGCCAGGGGGCAGTTTTGAAACCCAAGTGGGTTCTGCAACTCTGAATGTGTTGTGAAGTAGATGGCAGAGAGAAAGAGAGAGAAAGGCAGAAGAAAGAGAGTTTGGAAGAGAAGTGTTACGTCGAATTTGCTTGATCTTTAATTACAGTAAAGCAGGAGAGCTGAAACCAGATTTTCTTTCCAAGAATTGAAGTACAGTGGCAGACCTTAATTAAGCCAGAAGCTTAAAGGGAGTCTCAAAATACAGCATTAGTGCCGTAATATTCCTCTGATATTCACAAAGATAAATGAAAAATACAAAAAAAAAAAAAACTGTTAAAAGTAAAAAATAGCTACATAAAATCCGTTTAAACTCTGAACATGAACAATCTGTCCTCCAAACTGCTCCAAACTCTCCTTAAATCTCCCAAAAAATATTACAAACTGTAAATTATAACATCAAAAAAGTATTTTTGGGAAGTGCATGTTTCCATTTGTATTTGTCTGGAAGGTTTCCAGTTTCCAAGCGGAGACAAATTAATGAGTGAGGAATGGATACAAGCAGAGGTCTGAATAAGAGAACAATCCGATTGCATAATAGTCAGGAAAAATAAAAGGCCATTACTCAGCACTCAATCTTTGATTTGACCAAGACTCAACCTGATTATATTAGAAGTGATTTTGCCAAGCAACTTCTAAATAACTATTTCAAAACACTGAGTAACACTGAGTAAAACATCAATATTATGCTTGTTATCTTTGTTAAAATGATCAAGACACAACAGAGGCTAGTAATGCTAGATCAGACAGACTTTGTTGAGGTACTGGCACTACTCAATTGTTTAACTAATCGGTTTTGAGGCCATTTCATGTTCATGTACCAGAATTTGAGGAATGTAGGCCATTTGAAAAGCCACGTCTTAGCATGCGCTTGAGCTGCACACGTGGAATGACAATGGAGAGCATGTTCAATAACATTTAACCCTAGTCCTGACAGAATTGACTACTGCTGATAGCTTGACAAAATCAAAATAAGACATCACAACAGTACTTTCATTCTGAGAGGGTTCATTTTCTCTTCCCTACTGTCACAAATTTCTGAGTGAAAAGGCTTCTTGAATGAGAACATGTAGGACAGGACTTGATTTTGTCCTTCGGGAATTGATTGGATCGCTGTGATCTCATGTGAATGACAGGTTGTCCCGCCCTCGCGCCAGTAAGCACGTCCTCAGAGAAGAGACAGGATTTCGTTGTGGAAGGGAAGTTATTTTTATGGGGGTTGTGCGCAACAACCTTTAGTATTCTGTAAAAACGGGTTGAATAATTTCGGGTTCAGGTCTTTTGTATGTGCTTTGTTAAATATAGAGCTGTTACTCAAGATGCCTTCAAAGGAGTGAGCAAAGATGAGCATAACTTATTGAATATTATACTTACCGTACGGTTCGGGACGAATACGTGTACCGTTACACCCCTAATATACATCATACCACCCATCCCTAATCTAGGCCTATTAGAGTTAGTGTAATATGGAATTGTGAGTCTGAGGGCGTTTTCACACTTCCAGTTTAGTTCGGAACGGGGCATTGTTTTCCAATCAAAATTGGTAATGGCATGCGGACCAGGGTGTGCACCGATGTACCGAACCCGAGACTACGAGGAGGTGGTCTGTGCCGTGATTCGCGTGAATGTGAAAGCAGGTGCACTCTTGTTCAGGAAATAGGCTACTGTAAAGAAACCTGTGCATGCGTTTTAGGCGATTACGATGTATTTAGTTCAATAAAACACATGTAAGGGATGATAGTGTTGATGATTTACCTTGGATACGAGCGAGAGTGAGCCTGCAGTGTATTCACGCATAGAGAGTGCAATCAGGGCAGCAAATTATTGGCAATCCACTTTTTTATCCTCAAAAGAGTCTGTTTCCAAGCAGCAGAAAGACGCCTTCATGCGACACACATTCAGAGTGTCGTTTACTCAGCTGTGCATAGCACCAAAAAAAACCCCACAATATATTTGACCCGCATTCTTTTTTCTATCATGCGCCGTCCACATTTGTGATGGCGTAAGATGAACGCAACTGCACCAGGGTTTGATAGAATCAAGTTGAGAGTGAAACCAGACCAACACAGCGGGGGGCGCCGGGAACAATCACGCTCGGACACGGACTGCAGGAAAAGTGCCCAGAGTAAAAACGCCATAAGTGTGGAACCATAGTGTGTTCAAAGGGGGATCCCACACACTACATCCAGCAGAGTTCCTGCCAATATGACGCCACATAATCCCCACCAGCAAAAGCAAGTGTTACTAAGTACTGTATACGCTCCAACATCTCAGCAGAAATCATTACACTGATTGCTCATCAGATGAACAATGTCAAAATTGAAGATGCGGGGTGCCACAAAAATGAATCTGATTTGATTGAAGAGGATGTTATTTGGATTGAGCAGTGTAAGAAGGAGGGATGTCATCTATTATGAGACATAATGCAGCCATAACTAGGCCAAGTGAAGTAAAAAAGAATTCCCACGTTAAAACAAGAGGGAAAGGAGGTTGCTGAATCTGAATTAAGCATAGATTGGCCTACATTAGCAGGCGAGTGGATTGGTTCAATACGTGCAAGAACTCATGTGGAGCCCAACCACCTTCAGTGGCCCTGCGTTACAATAATAGTACTGTACTGTAAATGAACTACTGTGGTTTATGACATAGATGTCACAACTGATAACATGACAGGTGCAAACTAATACGTATGCAGGCTTTTTAAGGAGTTTTGAACATTTGTGATATATTTTGAAGGTATAACAGCATGAATATGAGATAAGATTAAGTAAGTCTCTTAATTGCTGATTCCTATGATTTAAAATGATAACAAATCTTCCTATCTCGCATAAATTAACAGATTGGTCGCCTCAAGCGTGTGATCGCAATGCTGGCACTGAACCAAGTCATATTGGAGGGTTAGTGAGTTCAGGAGAGTTAGGCTCTGATTTCATGACCTTTGTCTTTACGTACTTTGTTCTAACTTTTTGCAGAGAGTATGTTTTCTACATCCCTCTGCAGCTAAATGAGTTTGATGAGGTAAGTAGGCCTACTACAAAGTCAGTAACCTTTCTGTACTAGATTAAGCACTAAATTAACTGACAAGATGTATGTTGAGATATGATCAAGCACGATGAAAGCATCCAAGGGCTGGTCACTCAGGATGCGTACCATTTGCACAGTTTTTTTAATGTAAGCATGGACTAGATGAACTCCTTTGCCTGCTGCAATAAATCTTGTTGCATCATGCGCCATTGAGCGTTGCATTTTTATTAAGCTCTGTCAAGGTTAAAAAAAAAAATACATTAAAAAAAAGTTGCACTGTGTTCCATTCCTTTGGATTTTGAATGACCCCTAATGATTTAAGTTCAGGGATCAACAATATGGATTTTTTTTTATGGCCAATTGGGCCAGTAGTTCTGATTTTTACTTGAACTGCCACAAAAGAATGATTTTATGTTTAGCAAGGCACTTTTATAATTGGAGAAATAAATAAAAAATCACTATATGTTGAAGGGAAAGCCAAAAATGTTGTTCCAAACATTGTGACGTATAGTTCCATATATAAACACATATTTTGTATACATCACGTATGGTAAACAGAAACTTTTGCACGCATCACGTGTTCATTATGCTCTAAAACAAACCTTGTTGGTCCTCGTGCATCACACACGTTATGTTATGTGGTCTATGTGTATGTGTCAATCATTGTTTAGATGTAAAAAAAAAAAAACTATACCCATAATTATTAATCTTGGTGACAAATTAGCAGAATTCGCAACAAAAAATGTACAATACATTACAGAAAAAAGTTTGTAATGTATGAAAGAAAATTGATGTTCAATGAATGCAAATTGTTCTACGCTGCATTGACAGTTTTCTCAAATGTCTCACCCTAACCCTTGATAGAGGGCAATCCTTATTGTTGAGCCCTTAAGTTAATTAAATATTTAATTATTATTCCCCACTAATAAGAAAACGCAACTCTGTTTAGCATAGAAAATATTCTTACAAATAAACTCGCATACTAAGAGAGAAAAACAAAATACCCAGTCAACATGTAAGAATCTTTGCAGCAGCAGCAAATGCCTCCTTGAACTGCACAACTTTGGGTTAAGCCCAGATGATGAACAATACCATTCTCATTAAACACAAAACTGCTGTTTGGCAGGGCTCCCTTTATGACACACTAATTATTTCAATCAGGAGCTAGTCTGGAGCTCTAGGAATTTTAGGGCTGACCTTCAAGGTCATGATTGCAGTCAGAAGTCCTTCTCATTCGGACCCAAATTAGTTGACTATTATAAGACATCTGAGTTAATTTTCCTCTGTCAGAATCGAGCATCATACCTCATGTTCAAATGCTGTCATGTAAGTCGGCTGCAGAAATAATAAAAGCAACTTTTGCCACTCAAAAAGCAAAATCAAAGAGAAACAAATTACACTTTGAAGGTGTGCTTGGCGGGAGTGATGTATTTTGTTCCTGCTTTGGATGGCTGTGCAGCTCCACAAGAGGCATTAGATTAATTAACACTGACTTACAATACAAAGCACTAAGTTTGAACTGAGAGAGTGCCCAAATCACAGCCAGATTGACGTGAAACTTTGTGCCCACTCCCCTAATCAGTCATTAGAATACCAACAGCCAATCGTGAGTTTCCTCTGGAGAGAAGCCAAGAACAAAAGAGTCACAATCATAGCCAAGGTTGCTAAAATTATTATAATAGCTGTGTATTCCTGTAGTCGCTTAGTCATGTCAACGTTTTGATCCCTTTTCCCGCAAAAAAAAAAATATAAATGAAATCTATTAATGCATTAGATGAACTACAATAGTTCATTTTGATATTAATTGTAAGCTGGTTTGACTTTAAATAAAACATCAGGTTTGCAGAGGTGTGGATACTGTCATAAGATCGTATGAGGCTGTGACTAATGCAAACTGATAATGTAGGCTAATTGGTTATTATATTTAGTAAGTTTGGTCTGTACATTATAGGGTATGATTCACACCATTAAACTTTAAATCTACTCTGTCTTTTTTAAATCTATATGGGGAATAAGCTATTAAATACTACAGTTTTCTTTTTCAGAATGTATAAGAAATTTCTGTCTACTTGGAAAATTCCCACCAAGACTCACCATTTTACCACATAATAACTCAAAATACAGATCGTTGAACTGGCATGTTATTTCATGCATTATGAAGTATTACACCTAATAACTCCCCTGAGTCATCATTTAGCAACTGTGAGTACACCTGCAGTGTATTTCCATTGCATCACTACATTCTCACCACTGCTGTAAGCATTAACCCTTAGCTATGTGAGGGCACATCGAGATACCGCACTTCCCTGCACTCAGGCACATTGTAATACGTTTGTAGGGTCCTGAGGGCAGCAAGTGAGGTCAAACAGGCCAAAGCTGACAACTCAAAATAGTTTTAAATAGTGCAGGAACCCTCAAGAAAGAGCAAGCAATGGGTATGGGGAGGAAGTATTTAGCAAACTCTGAAATGGGATGACCATGAATGACAAACTAGACCTTAAATCTCAAAAGTTCACATTATTACTATAACAAATTATTCCCATCAATGTAACACTATAATTTATATTTATATACATATTTTACATATTACATATATATACATATTTTTTTTTCTGCAAAAATCTATTTATTGCTGCAATTTGCCGATTTTACTTAAAATCTTAAGTTTACCCCAATTTAGAGAGTTTAAATCGTTATAGGTGATAAAAAGTGGGAAGACAGAGGACTTTACAGGATAACGTGGGATGAAATAATAATGTGGGACATACCATAATAGCTTATACGTACGGTTTTACACAATTATTAGCCTATATTCAATCAAAACTATCTGAGTACCTTCAAGTAAACTGAATGAATGGACTATGTAGGTTACCTTCCAGGTAAATTATTAAATACCTGAATAGACATACGTTGGACTAAAAATAACTTTTTTGAAGAAAAGGAAATGTAGAAGCTAGTAGCCCAATTATATAGTCGTGCGTGCGTAATGCAGCCGGTGCGTAAAAGGCACGCGACTGCCTTAATATAGACATGATGATAGTCTAGCTTTCATATATGACAATAAAACCTATAGGCTATGCAACGTAGAGTAGGCTTAAATAGTAGGAAAACACTCAATGCAACATTGTTCAAAGACACTTCAGCACATCATCTCTCAGCGCGAGCGCGTTCTCACCTTTCTTGAACTCCTCCAGCATAGCGTCGAGTTTAGTGTCGTTAAAGACGAAATGTAAGGGATGGCTGTAGAACTTCGTTATCGTCTTCAGCGGGGTGCAGTCGTCGGGATCAACAAACGCAAGGTCCTTCACGAACAGCAAGTCAACGATGTTGGACCTGTCGCCTTCGAATACTGGAATGCGCGTGTAGCCGCTCTCCATGATCTCACTCATGGAGTTGAAGTCGAGCGTGGCGTCGCCGGCGATCATGAAGCAATCGCGCAACGGGGTCATCACATCTTCCACTGTCTTAGTCCTGAGCTCCAATGCGCCCTGAATGATGTTTAACTCCTCTTTCACCAAGTCATTATAGGGATCCGTGACCCTCAACATCTCCAAGAGCTTCTCTCGGTTGTACACGGTGCCAATCTCCTGTCCGAGGAGATAATCAAGCAGTTTACTTACCGGATAGGACGCAGGGAATGTGAGCAGCATGAAGAATTTAGTCAAGAAGATTGTATTCGCACCCACAGCGAGACCGTGTCGTGAACATATAGCTTGAGGCACAATCTCCCCAAATATCACAATGCCAATGGTTGACATCACTACAGCTATCAATCCAGAACCGGCGATATCATCCAACAAAATGGTCAAGGTCGTGTTGACCAGAACATTCCCCAGAAGAAGCGAGCAAAGCAGGTAGTTTCCTTGACTCCTGACAGGTTCGATCTTCCTGGCGTAGTTCTTCTCCTTCTCCGTCCCGCAGTTCTGGACGATCTGGAGCTCCATGGGATCCAGCGCCATCAGACCCAAGTTCAAGCCGCTGAACATGCCCGAGAGGCAGAGCAACATGGAAATAAAGGTGACCTGAAGCCAGAAAGGGAGCAGAAACTTTCTCTCCTCCACCACGATCACTTTGGTGTCCTCTCCATCGTGATAGATCCACGTGGTCTCCGTCCACGGGTCGTGCATGCCAGCCACAGCAGGTGTGGAAGTGGCGATGCACAGGTAGTACGCTTTGCTCCTCTCAGTCTTTCGTAAAGGTTTGACCTCGATTTCCACGATGCCAGACGTCTTGCGGGTTAAAATGATGTTGGGTAAGATCAGAATATCTGAAGTCCTGATGCCACAGGGGTGCAAGCCCGACGTGTCCTCCTGACTCTTGTTGTCTCCTGAGGAGCTGTCGATATTGCCAATCACTCGACTCCTCTCGTGTTCCGTAAAGGCGATTTTGGACCACGTCTCGTTGTTAATGTTTTGCCCGTACACCCTCAATCTCACCCGAGACCTCTCACTGACCCGCAAATAGCCCCTGTCCATGAAGGAAATGTCGTCCGTGTCCTCCAGTCTCAGCCCGATGATGACAGTCTCCTCTCCCCCTCCTTCCTTACCACTTGTGGGAGTAATTAAATAACTGCTTGCAGTAAAGAAAATCAAAGTAAAGGCTCGGACCCGGCTAAGTGACGCCATTTTTTTGAGGGGGTACTGGAACCGACTGTTGATAACGGACAGCCTCTTGAATGAAAGGGCTGTTAAAAATCAGAGCCAATCCGGCTTCATCTCCGCTGCGCGTCGCCTTGATTTGTGCATCAGGTCTCGCTGAGTCCCACTACGCCGCTGAAACTGATCACACTTCAGCGAGAGCAGCGCGAACTCGTGCCTCTACTGATGTCTCGCTGACAGGCGACCTGGCCAGCCAATCCAGTGGCGCAGCTGGACGTTGGGCGGGGCCTTCGCTGCTGGAACAGCCAATGAGCTCCGTAAACAGTCGCACCTAATGCAAACGAGCGCATACAGAAGTTTCCCCGTGACTGTTTTTTGGTGTTTTGAGAAGGATATTTGGTGACAGCATTTTTGAATAAAACCAAGATACTCTCAGGAAATGTAATAAATACCTAAACAAGATTTTAGAGAGTTTCTTCAACAGTAGACTTTATGGACAGCCTATAGGGACAACCTGTGGAGTGTGGGGACTGATACATGTATATCACACTCACTAGATTGTTTAATTTAGAGTCTATTTACAAAGTCCAAACGGAATTTGGCATCACAAGATAATTCTGTAATTTTTCTTTTGTATTCCCAAATTAAACTGTCTGATAGCACTCTGTGCTGAAATTACAGCGATGGAATTCCATTTTAAACGTTTAAAAAAAAAAAGACATAGGCCTACATATCTTAATGTAGGCCTACCCTAAATTAAATTGCCTGAAATGATACACAATAACAATAAATCTAAAACAGATATTTGCCTTGGTTTTTCTTAGATCATCTCAAAAAACATCTTCACTGTTTCCTCCTAAGTAACCAGTATAGCTGAGGAATACAAAATATAGGCCTATATATTTTATACAAAATATAAAGCAATTGTATACAAAATTGTTGGTTGTGCTGGAAATTATGCCACAGTGAGGAACAGCATCATTTGTTTAACATCAAATGAAATTGTTGTATGATTGTTACATTTACCATCTCCTATATTTTAGGAGGTTATTTCCTAAAAAAAATGTCATCCTAAAGCAAATTCACAAAGCTGAACATTTATTATTATTATTCAAAATAGGTAACTCTTTACCTTATATAGATAAGGCAGGGATTAGAGGGATTTTAAGAAATGCAAGAGGTGCAAAACCTATAAAGGATGTAAAAATAATCATGGACTCAGATCTCCGTACAGTGTGCATTTTTATCATTATCAGGGCCAGAGATCAATCCAGACCAAAGGAGAGTTGATTGATTATGAACTATTTCACAATCCTAAAAAATCTTCACATGTGGTGAAACTTTACATATTCAGTAAATTAGAGAGCATTTTTAAAACTATGTTGGAAGAACATTTTACTCTACAATGGAATTCTGTACAAGATTCCTTAAGTTTCTATAACCTCAAATTCGGTCCTTTTTCAGAAAAGAACATTGGTCCCAGAATCGCAGCAAAGGGTTGATGTGTTCCCCCTTCTCACCTGAAAATCCTGTTGTGAAATTTTAAGGGATGGGGGCTAGATTATATTTAATAAAAGGTGATTTTCATTTGAGAGACCATGAATATTCTCCAGCCGATAGTAATAGCGAGGCAGTCAGCTCAAACATTTTTATTACAGCAGTAGAAAAAATTGATTTGATTACAAAAGTTCAATAAACCATGAGTTTTCAGTTAGATTATATCTGGCAATACAATAAAGATTAAATCTGGCAGGTGAATGCTTAAGATTATGCAACTATATAGACTTGTGTGATGTAAAAGATATTGCTATACACATTAATCCATATGATTAAAAATGCATGCACAACATTACACAATACTGATCGATGTCGTCCTTATTTTTGTTACTTTTCACAAATTATGATTAATGTTATATTATGTATTTTTTTTTTTTTTTTTTTCAAAATCACAGTTAAAAATTACAACCAAAAAATTGCAATAAACAAGCAAAACTGATTTTACATTAGATTCAGTTGCAGCATGATTCCTGGCCTCCACAGCACCCCCCAGTGGAAGCAGTTACACGTGCACTGCCCAACTGCTGGACCAGTTCAAAGGGATTCATTGACACTGCCTGAAGAGAGAGGAACATTCTCAGAGGTTGGAAGTACAGTATTTGCATTAATCATAATGTATAGCTATTTGGTTCCAACGTACTCAATGACACAGAGCATTCAGACTGATTCATTATGCAACTGTCTGCAGCCCATTATATCATTGCTGTGTAAAAGTTCATTGCATTCAGGGACCGAAAACTAGAGTTGTCTAGAACAGAACAGGGCTTTTCAAACTTGGGTCCGGGGAAAGTTCCGAGAAAAATTATGTGTAAAATGTATTTTAAAAACTATATATACCTCTTCAGGTTTATACATATACTTGAAAATATATTACAAAATCACATTTGGGGGGCTAGTGCATCAAGAAGTTTGAAAACTCTGGGTCTAAAACAACAGAAACAGCATCAATCTGGGTGCAACACTTCCTTGTTACACTTTCAAATCAGACAAAACCAACACTAAAACAAAATAGAGCTAATACACTGTAAAAAAACAAAAAACAATTGCTGCCTTTAATGTTTAAGTACAATCAACTTGGACGTTTAAGTAATTTCAACTTAAATTGCATTAAACTCACTTAAAAACAATGAGATGACTCTTGCATAACTTATAAAAATTGCTTAACTTATTTTGATGTGTCAAAGCAAGTGTAAAAAACATACTTATTTTTTTTTTTTTTTTTTTTTTTTTTTTTACAGTGGGCAAAGAACATACCCATGCCTTATTCACTATGTAAATCTTGTTTTGGTTTACAATATTAAAAAAAAGATTTGGATTATCCAGCACTTATGACATATATCTCTGATATTTGGCAATGAGATTATATTTGAGACTTTCTGTGTGAAAGTAAAAATCCACTGAAGCATGGCAGGAACATTTTTTAGCTCTTTAGAAGTTTAAGAAACTTTTAGATCTTTTATGAATGAAACCAAAACAATGGTCATTAACTAACATTAACTAATTGTATGTTATTTAGTTAAATGTTTAAATCAGGATTTCTAAAAATGGAGTAAATCTGATCCAGGCACCAACAGTGATCATTAAACTGCCTGGAGGATGACCACGTGTTGTTGTAAGTCGATTCGTTTGCAAAGACTGAATCACCACCAGCTTTGATAAGATGGCATTCTTTGTTTGGAAGGGCGGACATTCCTCTGTGTTCAAGGCTTTGTGGTACAGATGGGTGACCTTGTGTGTCTGTATAGAGCAACTGAAAGTCCAGAAATACTCACGGCAAAAGATCTTTCTTTTCTTAAGGGTAAAAAGAAGTTTGAAAAGCAAATATTCCGACGCCACCCTCACTGCTGAGAGCACGATTTAGAAGAATATGCAATATGTGTTGCTCGCTTTCCTCTCAATAACAAAAACATGCAGCAAAAAATGACAGCGGTGAGAATACAGCAGAAAAGAAAGCATCTGATCATAGCGAAGTAGATATGTTTGAACCTGCTCTGCAATTTGTAACTTTATACAATAGATTAGCTTTTCTGTATTAAACACGGAAAAAAAATGTGTCTGTCACTCTTGCAGCAGATTTTCATGTCAAATAAGACAAACCCTCAGCACACACCTAACAATTATGTAATCGCCACTGCCGTTTGTAGTTTGAAGGCGTTTAACATCCGGAGCAAACTTTCCTAGAAAGTTCGCTTTGGCCTGATTTAGTTTGAAATGATGTCACACCAGTTCGATCTCGATTTCGCTTGAAGTATAATCATTTTTCAATGCTAGCTATTCTATAAGTGCATTGCTGATAAATGTAGGCCAAGAAAATGAGGCATGGTAGGAAATGAGTCACTTACCTTGGGTTTGGCCCAGCATCCTCCAGAGGCAGAGGTGTTCACCTCCTGAGGCTGAAATGTGAATTCTTCAGCAAACCTGGAGTTACTCAAGAGGCTGGCCACATCACCATCCACCTCCATCACTTCATCAACCTAACAAAACAAAGACCCAGAATTGTCTTGATTATGATTGTTCACAAAATACAAGTCTTTCAAAGTTTAAGATCAGTAAAATGTTTTGGGTTTTTTTTTAAGAAGCAGCCTATGCTCACTACGGCTGATACAAAATTCAGTAGAACTGTAATATTGTGAAATATTATTACTATTTAAAATAACTGTTTTCTATTTTAATCTATTTTAAAATGTAACTTATTCCTGCTTCAGTGTCACATGATCCTTCAGAAATCCTTATAATATGCTGATTTTGCTGCTCAGGAAACATTTCTTCTTATTAATGTTGAAACAATGCTGCTTAATATTTTTGTGCAAACTGTGCTTTTACTTTATTTCAGAATGCTCTGAAGAATAGAACGTTCAAAAGAACAGTGTTTATTTGAAATATATTTATTTTTGCAATATTATAAATGCCTTTTGTGTTTAATTATTCAATTCATCCTTGCTGAATAATGATTAAATTCATCCTTGCTGCATAACTATTCATTTCTTTAAAAAAAGATTCTACTGAACAGAAACTTTTGAACGGTAAAATGACAAGATTTTTATGCAACACATTTTACTTAATAATTACATGTGTAGCATTTATATGCATATCATTTTCATATATTATTACCATATGACCAACAAAGTAAAATCTAGGAATATAAGAAACAGTTAAGATATTTTTTAAAGCTCACACTTCCATGACACTTATTTTCCAAACAACATGATAGTGACATGTTTTCAAGATTCAAACAGCTAATCCGTGGATGTAACTATAACATTACTGTTAATTTATTCAAAAATATTAATAATTACTAATGGGACAAAGAAGAGAAAGAATGTGCAGGATTTGATATGAGTTATGAGCTCTGGTGAATAAGTAGTTCAATTCTGATGAACTGGATGTAACTACTACATACCTTAAAGGTAAATTGGGCATCAAACTCGAAGCTTTCCTCCACACCTGTAATGTCTCCATTGTACATGACCAGACAGGACCTCTTCTCTAAACCTTTTGGTAACTTGAAGAGCCGGTATGTGGCAGACACAAATTTGTAGTCACCTAAACAAATTTTACAATTCAAGATGAAACTATAAATATCTTAACATTTCATAAATGTGACAGATGACAAAGGTTTAACTTTATGCAAATGCAGAATGACTTAATGTAATGACTACCAATGGGAGACAAGAGATCAGATGATCAGCCTCCTGTCTACTACTGTAATCAAGTGTCAGCAAGATGGAAATTGCTAATTTTTCTCTGAGCATGTACTGGGAGAATAGAAACAAAATGATGCTTGGAATATGTGTCTGAGATTGTGTGCTGCATGTTTGACAATTAATTGTGTGTGTGTGTATCCAGATAGACTGCCATTTGTGCTCTCTGAGCTGATAGATGGTTGCAAAGGCAAAGAGAACAAGTTTATTCTCATTCATCTTTGTTATGATGCATTTTGCACTGGTGCAATTTATAAACAACTTTTTTCCTCCAAAATGTTCAGCATTATTGCAAATCATCCAAAATGTTAAATGCATCAGACATATATACTTTATATATAATTTTAAGCTAAAGAAATGTACAGCAGTTGCGCATATCACTTAATAGTGGAACTAAATAGTTCTAAACACAAGAATGTTTGTGCCACGAAAACCTAATAAAAATGTTGGTATTAACACATGCAGTACATGTGTGGTAACTGTGGTATAAGAGTAATAATTTCCTCTAGATTGATGCCTTAACCAATATCACACGAGTGCTGTTGGACTGAAGATCAGCATGGTTGTGATTGAGCCTTAAAGGGACAGTTCATTCAAAAATGTAATTCTAAACTGTATGACTTTCTTACCTCTGTGGAACACAAAAGAAGTTTTTTGGCTAAATATCTATTAGTTGTTTTTTTTCCAGAACAGACTTGAGCCAATTAATTTTTGATTACAAGGTGGCACATTTCACCATTTTAATGTCTCACCAAGAAGTTTCTCTAGTTCCTTGTTGCCCACAGTGATGACACTAGCAGTAACCAGTCTGGGTTTGCAGAACCCAACCTCTTCAGCCAGTCGTATCAGGTCTTCCCACCACAATGCTCCACTCAAGCACTCACCTGATCAACATATGCAAATAAGCCTATATCAGCGTCAGGTTTTATTTGTTTTGTTTAACACAGTGGCACAACTAAAGTTAAACTTACCTTGTAACATTTAGAAAGAAAATAGGCTAATTAGGATTATTGTCTTTTCTTACCCCATAACACGTTGTTGGCCTTGAGGTCTTCTGGGATTCTAGCATCACTATAAACATCACTGAAGTACAATTCCCCTCCATCCTAAAAACAAAGAAAATTTAAATCCCTTTTGTTTGTTAATGAGCTAAATATACAAAAATGTCCAGTGTTATTTCAAATATTCAAACTAATGCTTTGTATAACTGTTATAATAAGTATAGTATCCGAGTGTCAGGCATGGGGGTAAAATATAACTGAAAAATGAAATAATTGAATTCTGAAATGACTCCAAACATTGGTGCGAGTGTGAAATAGTTACCTTTAGTACACGGTAAGCCTCCCTCAGGACACTGGTTTTATCTGGGGACAGGTTCACCACACAGTTTGATCTTTTGAAGGAAAAGAATGAAAACCGCCAATTAATTGGCTGTTTATGCAAGCTAACAGTGGGAACTGAACAGACTGAAACCTGTTAAAGAGAATAGTCTCAAGTCAGAAAAGAAAACTTTTTTCTGAAATCAAAAAGGACATATCGGTTTGTTTTAGTATTTATTATGAATGTTCTTTTTTAAATTCATATGCCCTCATGTGCCACTCAGATGTACTCCACAATAGGGATGAAAATACAACCGCGACTTCCATTTTATGGTGACTTTAAGGCTACTATTTTGAAACTTTGAAAGCTTACATGATGATATCATATGATTTCTCCTCTAGACCTGCTTCAGCCAAGGCCTCAATGTAACCACAAACAAAATTCACATTTGGCTTTTTGTAACCAAATCTTTGCATGTGGTAGTCAACGTACTTCTGAGCCACCTCAAGCTGAAAAAAAGAAAAAGAAAAGTGTAGTTCACATATGCTGTTTTTGCCATTACATCTAGGATGTGTTAAATAAATCACTTTTTTTCTATTAAGACTGTCACCCCCGGTTTCACAGACAAGGCTTAAGCTAGTCCCAGGCTAAAATGCATGTTTGAGCTGTTTTAACTGAAAGCAACTTGCACTGATATATCTTAAAGTCTCCCTGTAGTCAATCATTTTATCCCTTAAAATTCATCTTTGTTTACCAAAATGACATTTAAACAATTTTTCCTTGAAAGAAAAAAAGATTCATGCCTTAAAATAGCTTGCATGTAACTATACACCCTTGCCTCATTTAGTATACGCGTTTTATGAATATGCAAATAAGCCCCGCCTCCACTCACTCACACCAGCTCAGATATCCACTCATTGACGATCACATGTTGACGTGATTGGTTACAAGGTAGTTTGTGACATCAGAAACAACAGCGGTTTCAAACAGTTTTTGACACTGTCTTTGGTTCACTGCAGTTTTAAGGAGAAAATACTCAGCAATGGTGTTGACTTATAAATGTGCACATGGTTTGTCTTAAAGTATATTAAAACAACACTTAGACATTTTCACCACAGGGGGACTTTAAAATATGTCAATGCCATTGTTTTGTCTCAAGATGCATACCAGTTATGTTTTTTTCTAAGACATGTTTATAAAAGCTACTTAAATGTCCTAATTAAACTAAGGCCTAATCCTGGCTTAATCTAAACCCTGTCTGTGAAACCGGGCCTTTATCTATTAAAATAATGAAACACTATTAAGGCCCGTTCACACATAGAACGATAACTAAAGTTAATAAATATAACAATAACTGTTAGCGTCCACAACAATCGTTTATTATAAGCACCCACTACAGTTTTGTCGTCTGCTTTAAATGATCGAGCTCTTTAAATTAAAGCAGGGTGGATTCTGATTGGCTGTCAGTGTTTTTGACATTGACTTCCTCTATCGTTACCGTTCCTCTGTGCCATTGTCATTATAGTTGTAGTGCTTTTACTTATTTAGGCTTTTATTTAGAACGATTTTTAAAACGACATCTTTATCATTATAGTTATCGTCCTTGGTGCGAACAGGCCTTTAATCTCATAACTGGTTTGGAGAAGACTAAAAAGGTTTGGTCTTTTAGCCTGAAAGGAACTGAAATATGAAACAAGCACAAAATTACTTATTTACTAACTGTGCACATTATTATTCAAAACCCTGTAACCCTAATCTGCAGTTCAAGGGAACTGACCTGATCTTCAGTCATGTCGATGCCTGTGACATGTCCCTTCTCTCCTACGAGCTGGCTGAGCATGTAGCAATCCCGTCCACTCCCACAGCCGAGATCAAGCACCCTGAAGCCCTCCAGACACTCAGGGGCCACCAGACCACAGCCATAGTACCTGAGAGGACGGAAACAAGTTATACTGCCACCAAGGACTAAGCATTGAAACATGGTGAAAGGCTAGATGTAAAAACGCAAAAAAAACAACAACAAAAAACTCAGAAGTATCCTCAGAATAAAGTAGTATAACTGTTATAAGACAAGGTATAAGCAGTCAAATTTAAAAAAAAAAATCTAAAGGTTGGCTTTATTTAAATATGATACAATTATTTAATTGTATCAAGTGTCTCTATTAAGCCAACTTAAATCTTTAATAATATATCTGTTTTTTATTAATATGGCAACAGCCTTCCAATAAAGTATTAATTGAAATTTATTTAATTGAAAATGCTTTATTTAATAGCAAACATTCAAAATCTGGAATATGCTTATAATGTACAATTACCTTTCCAGTTAATCAATAGGTGTAATATATACAGTCTACTACATTCATTTTAAAGAAATGACTACTTTTATTAAGAATGTTTTAAATAAAATCAAAAGTAACTGTAGAGACAAATGTTACAAAAGATTTCCATTTCAAATAAATGCTGTTCTTTTGAATTTTCTAATCATCCAAAAATCCTGAAATAAAGGTATCAGGGTTTTGCACAAAACTTTTCAACATTGATTGTAAGACATGTTACTTAACCCTTAATCAGTGCTCAAATAGGGTTTACATTTTTGGTGCTTGGGGAAATATACATGTTTTACATGGCAAACTATATAAAAAAAAATTTATTTACTTCTCAACTATACATTTATACTGTGTTTTTGTGGATATTTGGTCATTTTTTACTGCACAATTACTTAACTACGCCATAAACTGGCTGTGATTTTTTTTTATGAAGAAATCTCTTAAATAGTGATCTTAACTAAATCTAAATTGGTTTTGGACATTGCTCCATGTGTTAGCGATAGAATACTGCCATCTGCAGGTTTGTGGAAAAACTTTAGGAATTATAGTTAAAGAAAGAAAGTGCAATGACCATATATATCCAGTAGAGGTCCATAGGGACTCATTTAATTTTTCTTGATGCTAAAACTTCTCCTCACAACTTTATGATATATATTTTGTGAATATATTTAAACATTCTAAAATACATTAAAAAAACTGTATTTGTTGTTGTCTGAAATATTTTGAATTGTCTGCTTTTGCAAATTATTATACATAAATTTGCAGAAACGTTACAAGTCACCACTAAAAGACATGACTGTAATCGCATACTATTTATTTCAGAAATAAATAGAATATTTATTAATATTTAAATAAAATAAATTGTGTGTGTGTGTGCGCTCTAGGACCAGACTTTGATTTAAATGTAGACATTTTCAGATGTATACTGGATTTATTTTTATTTATTTTTCTTACAAAAAAAAAACAAACAAAAAAAAACACATTTTTTAAATTTTCCCGTTAATTTTCAATGTGAGGTCAATCTGACCCCAAGCACCTTAAACGGTAAAAAAAAAAAAAAGTGTCACACACCTTTAGAACAACCAAATCAAGCCCAGATTTTTTTTTTGTGTGCATGTTTAGATAGATTATTTAGGAAAGGTCACAGAGTCTCATTATCCTGAGTTGAAAGTAACACTTTTTTAAGAATGAAGGAAAAGTCCAGTGGGGTCAGCTGGACCCCAAACACTGATTAAGGGTTAAGCATCAAATCAGCATGTCAGAATGATTTCTGACAGATCATGTGACCCTGAAGACTGGAGTAATGATGCTGAAAATTCATCCTTGCCATGACAAGAATAGATCATATTTTAAATATATTAAAATAGAAAATAGTTATTTTAAATTGGAATAACAGTTCATAATATTACTGATTTTAATATATTTTGATCAAACAAATCCAGCCTTGGTGAAAACAGTAAAACACACACACACACACACACACACACACACACACACACACACACACACACACACACACATATATATATACACACATATATTCAAACACATAAGTATACCAAGGACATATATACTGTGTGTGTGTATATGAAGACTTCAGATGCAAAAGCCTCTAAGCATCATTTTTATCAAGCTCGTATGTTTATGTTCAGTTATTTCACTTTAATGCAATGAAAATTACCAATTAATTGACATTAAAGTGAAATTACTGAACTTAAATATACGAGTCTGATAAAAATGCTCATTTTAGAAGAAAATTTCAGATGGCACTTAGAGGCTTTTGCATCTGAAGTCTTCATATATATATATATATATATATATATATATATATACAGTCATGCTCAGTATTAATGGCACCCCTGGTAAATATGATCAAAACTGGCTGTAAAAATAAATATGGATCGTTTATCATTTTGATCTTTCATTAAAAAAAATTGCCAAAAATCTAACCTTTCATTGAAGTAAAACAGTTAAAAATGGGGGGGAAATCACTTTATGAAATAAATGTTTTTCTCCAAAACACGTTGGCCACAATTATTGGTACCCCTAGAATTTTTACGAGTAAAATATCTCATATCTAATGTTTACCTTTTTTAACACACCAGGGTGACTAGGAACATGAAATTGTCCAGCCATGACTTCTTGTTTCACTGTTTAAATATGAGGAAACACATGTTTATATATATATATATATATATATATATATATACATAGCCTGTATTGCATCAACACAACATTTATCATGTAAACCTCACTTTGCAACGACATCTGGATGGATCCCAGCTATCGCTTTTCTCACATATGCAGGGACAGACTTGGCAGACGGTACACATGCATTGCTTTTCAGGTCAGATGTCTTCTTCAGTGTCTTTCCATAGTACTCCTGTATTAATGGTGAGTAGGTGTCAATTGGCTGTGATGTGAGATGCAAAATATATAAACCCATACATACGCACACACCTATATATATATATATATATATATATATATATATATATATATATATAGAGGTGTCAAACGTCGGTCCTAGTGAGCCACAGTCCTGCAGAGCTTTGCCTTTGCTTCAACCCTTATCAAACACACCTGAGCAAGCTAATCAAGGTCTGAAGGGCTTTTATCAGAGTTGGAGGAAAAACTCTGCAGGACTAGTGTAGCTCTCCAGGACCGACGTTCGCCTCCCCTCGTATGAATACACACACTGAAACACACATACAGTAGGCCTTCATGCTATTTTTTTTTTATTTAATTATTTTTTAGTTTAACAGCCCTTTAAAGTCAACAAATGAGTTTCGTATTTTAACGTTTGGAGAAATACATACCTTAACCTCATTGTAGACACTTGTAACAGCCTTGTTACTGTGAACAATAATAAGAAACTTTACTTAGACTAATTGACTTTGTTACAGAATAACTTATGTTGTGCTTATGCTACAGCAAAACTGGACGACTCGCTAAGACATGCTGTCGCTATGTAATATCTATTTTGTTATTGTTATTACAAAATGAAAGCTCATACTTTGCCAGCTTGATTGATTCTGCAAATCACATGTAAAACATTCGCGGAAACCTACTACTGAGCAACGTACCTGGCTGCTGTAGGTGAGTCTGCCATGATTATATTCGAAAATGTGTTTTGGTCTTCCTGGGTTTCGGTAGTTTGAGAGGTTCAGCCAATCAGTGAGCAGTATGCTTTGTATGGTGTAGTAGCCCATAGATGGTGTAGCCCATCAGTTTTAAAGGGACTTTGAGACTGCAGTCATGCAGCAGGAGAGTGATGAACGACTATCATGATGATGATGCAATGCCCGAGTAAATTATTAATATAATGTGATTAAGAAGACCTGGCTGTATGGGTTTATTTACACTATATTCGGTATTAACCCGGTTCTAACCCATAAAAGGGAAAACAATAAAGACACATGAGAAAATTCATTTATTGCTATTTTCCATCTTATTAGGACATTTTTTATTTTAATATTTGTATCCCCCAGGATACATTTTGGCCAAATTATTTAAACAGTTTATTCCCTCATAACTTAAACTAAATATTCTTTATAAAATTATGTTGAACAATAAGTATAATGCTTATTTATGAATAGATTAGCCTACTGCATCATATTTAACATGCAAATGTCTAGGGCCTATAAATTATACAATATGACCAAAACGTTGCTGAAAAACTTCTTGTACAGAATCGACTTCATGGAGTCCTCTGATTGATAGTTAATGCTTTTTTTATCAAGTAAAGTATTTAAAGTAAAGTCAATCATAAAGTAGGCTAGGCTAAATGTAAGATGAACAAGCAACTTGGGTTTACTTGATTCATACATTCAATGATACATTCATACATTTATAATGTTACAAAATTAATTTAAAATTATTTTTACATTTGTTCATGTTAATGTCAAATATGACACAAAAGGCTTTTGTGGAACATTTATTTGTCCATCTCTCATAGCATTGATAATTCCAGGCAGCGAAGTTGACTCTGAATTTGTGTCACGTTTTTGACAATTTCACATGTGAGTTCCAACTTCCAAATATAGTAAATAGTAACAAAAGATGAAATGGAATGTTAATAAAGCTTTTTAATGTTTTTTGAAACTAAGAGCTTTTCACTACTTTTCAGCTGGTGATAATGCATTTGAATGAGTGTGAAGTTTAAGACAATTTGACAAAAAATATTTACCCTAATAGGACAAAGTCAGTTATAAATGGCGGCACCCTAAAAAAAGGTCAGATGATATTTAGAAAACTAATGGAAAAGGACTTTTTTTTAGATCAACTCTTTATTGTCTTTAGAAATAAAATAAAATATATCCACTTAAACAAACAGACAGGGAAGGGGGAGCAACAGACATATCAATAATTAACAATCTGAAAGAAAAAAAGGAAAAAAAATATTTATATTCATTCCAGTTCCTTACAAGACTGTGATGGTTCAAATTGAAATTCATAGAGGTTAATTTTTTTTTTTAAATTGGGATAGTCAAAAGTGCCCGCAGCACCCAAAAACAAATCTACCTTCATCATCATTCCCGGTAAGTTCAATAGTTATATGTAACTTCCTATCGACTAAGATAAGCACCCCCTTAGTTTTATTAAGAGCACAAGAGAAGGCTGCCAATTTGTTTTGAAACCGTGCCACATCGCATTGTTTTAAATGGGTCTCCTGTATCAGGGCACAGGAAATCGATTTACAGTGCAAATGGAAAATGACTTTTTCTGTGATTTCTTAATTAGTCCCATAGTGGGTTAAATCAAATGATTTATGTTAATGTATTTTTTAATGTTGTTAAAATGGTAAAACTCAAAAGAAGAATACCTTCTCCAGGGGCGTCGATTTCGGTGGGGACGGTGGGGACGCGTACCCACCAGATTTCGTGATGAGTCATTTTGTACCCACCACTTTTTTTTGGCATGATGCTGGATGCTGGTTTTATTCTCGCTGACTATCGCGCTTCTTTATTTAACCCTTGGCTTTCACACAAGTTTAAAATATTCTGGCTGACCACCCAGTGTGAATATTTCTAGGCGACCGTTATTTAGAAATGTTGCACTCTGGTTTCCATGGTGACGTGTCATCGCTTGTCACGTGAGACACCGCAGCCACAACAGCACTGAATAATGAATGATCTGCTTTTGTCATTTTCCCTTTTTATTCAAAATATTCACAAATTTGTTTGCTATAGCATGACATATCTGATATTCCGATTGTCAAATATATGCAAGTGGATGTGTTTTGTTGTTTAAACTCCTTTATTTTTTAAATGAGCTGACACTGACAGCTTAGCATGGACAGTGAACGAGCGGGAACTACATAGTCTGCTGGGATGAGCCGAGGCAGAGAATTTCCGGCCAAGGTTCCGCATTTTAAGGGGGCTCCCGAGGGCTGATCATTCAAACAATCAGGAATGTTAATATAAAGACGCAGCAAATATCTCTGCATCCCAGACCCCCCTCTCTCGCTACGCGATCGCTGGCTAACGTCATGCTTTTACCGTCTCGCCTTTTTCAAACTGGAGCAGCGCTTACTCGCAGGTATGTAGACAAATTACAATGCATGATTTGATTTGTTAAACGTGAAAAGGACTTATCCGTCTAAACGCTCGCTCTCTAACGTAAACCTAGATATATATGTTCACTGTTGTTAGGCGCATATCCAAGTGTTTGTGCGGAGTGTGGACATGGAGGCGCCGACGCGATTACTTGCATTTTCCTATAAACAGTGGAAAGTTAAAACAATGTTTATTACTTAAGTTTTGCTGGTATTGTGGCTATAGTCTTGTGCATTTGTACACAACGGATCAGCTGTTTTAACTCTTCTCTTGCAATACATCATGTTAGCCTTGCCTTAGCCACCAACTTACTCAGCTAACTTAGTTACGGTTTGCGTTCGTACAGCAAGCATTGGTGGAGTCGGAGATGATCGTGGAGTAGTCAGTATCTTGTTTAATTATTGCTTGAATCTATTGCTGAAGTCTGGAATAGTTGTGATGAGGATGATGATGGAGGCGGGGTGCTTTCAAGTTTTGGTCAAAATGGTGATACGATTGGATGGATGCAGTGTCAGATCATGGTGTGATCATCGTTCATCTGTGCGACACATATTTTTGCTTTTTCAATCTTGGCAAAATTGTAGTGCAGAACGCAGAAGTTGTGTTGTCAATTGGCGATTTTTTTTGGACAGTTTTCAGTTGTTATGAGGAGCAATATGAGAGAGAAATTTGGTAATCATTGTTTACATTAAACCACGTCATGTCATATTGTCAATGTTACTTATCTTATGAAGCAGAATAGTGGGTCATAGGCTACTCGTATGTCTAATGCTTTTTAAAAACCTAAGGTTTTCAAGTTCAACATAAAACGAGTCAGACATCATCACATGTTTGTATACATTTTTATTTATTTACATTAAGCGACAGTAACGTTACATCGTCTTTCAAAACATGATCTGCGCGAAAGAGAGAGAAAAAAATAATGTCATTCATTGTACCCAGCACTTTTGAAAATGCACTTCCGAATACGTCTCTGTCCCCAGCACATTTCAAACCAAACTGACGCCCATGCTCTCCCATCAAAATGTGTAAAGTTTGCATCATTGTTGTCCTATCATAAAATAATACAATGTATGACCTGTAGAGAGCGCTCTTTGAGAACAATTGTGGCATTTTTAAACACCTGTTAAAATCATAATTTATCACGAACATAGAGCATTCAGAAATTAATGTAATAAAATATCATAGTATATATTTATATCATTTACAAAAATATATACTTTTTATTGTTCAGGGAGAGGAACCATTTACTGTCAACCAGCTGATCTTATGCCCTTGTAAAATTGTTCCATAGTAGCCTAACCCTGATTTACGCCCAATGATAATTAGAATTAAAGCTGCAAGCAGCATTTAGCGGTGTTCAAGCAGTTAAGGCCTTTAAGGCCGTTAAGCACAAAAGCATCAAAAGACATTAAGTTTTATTTAGCATACATTTAAACACTGATGTAATAGATGGAAAAGACCATTTACAGCCAATACAGGCATTTTACCATAGGAAATACATGGTTTTAAAGCTTTTCAACAGTTATAGCGCCACCTATTGTCCGATCTCCATAAAACTTTGCATGCTTGTTCATGATGTTATGTCACATATGCGTACCAATTTTTGTGAAGTTCTGAGTTTTTATTTATGATTTATAGGCTTTTGAGTGTGTTTTGACACGTCCATTTTCTAAATGACCCTGTTACAGTGAACCAAAGCGCAAAGTTCAACTTTTTTTTGATAATTATTGATCTAGAGAGTCCAGAGAATTGTCCTAGACTGGTCTGGTTCCGATCGGGCGAAAAACCAGGGACTAGTTCGCAAAAGTAGGTTTTTAACATATTCGTGAATATTTAATGAACGGTTTGATTGACAGCAATGGTTCTAGAGGCAAAGTTGTTCAGCATGAGGAGATCTATCAAATGATATGCATTTTGTGGGGATATATGCAACACCACGTGATTACAGAGCCGCAAAACTCGTTAGCGCCAACTAGTGGCCGATTTCTTTCAAAACTCTTACAGACCTCTTGGGCCATGAGTCAAACATGCCCATCGAGTTTTGTTCTGATTGGCCTCCGTTAACCTCGTCTCACAGGTGATCAAACTTAATTGGCCGATGGCGGCCATGTTTTTTGAGATACGCCAATGTCCTCATACACATACATGGGGCCTTGGACCAAGACACTGCATACCAATTTTCAAGTCAATCGGACTAACCACTAGGTGGCCATATGTTTTTTTCATGTTATAGCGCCACCTAGAGGTCAATCGACGCGATTTTTTTACTATGACCTCGGATTGAGCTCATACATATGTGTAGTGAGTTTGGTAAAAATATCTCATTTTGTTCACGAGTTATAGCCATTTTAATAAAATAGGCTCCTCCCACAACGTTTATTTTGCACCCCCTAGCGACCGGAAATCAAAATTTCGACTTTTTTTCAATAATTATTGATAGTCAGACTCCAGAGAACATTTCTGCACTGGTTTGGTTCCGATCAGGCAAAAAACCAGGGACTAGTTTGCAAAAGTAGGTTTTGGACAAAACCGGAAATAGCGGAAAAATTTGCATACCGGAAATGAAATCGGAGATATACGTTTTTTAAGTCAAGAGTCCAGCTTTCCACTGATATAAAACACATGAGTCTACGACATACGGTTTAGGAGTTATGAGCAGTTTTGCGCAATTGGTTGCTATAGCGCCACCTATGGGCCAATCGGGCTCATAATTTGATAACCTCCCCTCGATTTTTGTACTACCATCTGACAAAGTTTCAAGTCTCTAGCACTTACGGTTTGGTCTGCACGATGCGTTTTACGGCAGAAGAATAATAATAATAATAATAATAATTAAAGCTGCAAGCAGCATTTAGCGGTGTTCAAGCAGTTAAGGCCTTTAAGGCCGTTAAGCACAAAAGCATCAAAAGACATTAAGTTTTATTTAGCATACATTTAAACACTGACGTATTAGATGGAAAAGACCATTTACAGCCAATACAGGCAATTTACCATAGGAAATACATGGTTTTAAAGCTTTTCAACAGTTATAGCGCCACCTATTGTCCGATCTCCATAAAACTTTGCATGCTTGTTCATGATGTTATGTCACATATGCGTACCAATTTTTGTGAAGTTCTGAAGATATGAGCAATTTAGTACTTTTGGTTGCTGTAGCGCCACCTATGGGCCAATCGGGGTCATGCTCTGATAGGTTCTCCCCAAACTGAGGCCCTAGCACCTGGCCAGGTTTCAAGTCTCTAGGCCTTACGGTTTGGGCTGCACGATGCGTTTTAGGTTTTTTTTTTTTTTCAAATAGCAATTACAATAGGTTTTCAGCACTTCGTGCTTGAACACCTAATAATAGGGGACCTTTTTGACAGTTATAGCGCAACCTATGGTCCGATCTCCATGAAACTCTGCATGCTTCTTCACCATGTTATGACACATGTGCTCATCAATTTTTGTGAAGTTCTGAGTTTTTATTTATGATTTATAGGCTTTTGAGTGTATTTTGACACGCCCCCTTTACTAAATGACCCTGTTACAGTGAACCAAAGGGCAAAGTTCAACTTTTTTTTGATAATTATTGATCTAGAGAGTCCATAGAATTGTCCTAGACTGGTCTGGTTCCGATCAGGCAAAAAACCACGGACTAGTTCGCAAAAGTAGGTTTTGGACAGAATTGGCCATAACAATTTTTTTTTTGCTCAAATCGAGAATCCGAGATATACATCTTGTCCATCTTGAGCCAAGGAACACAGTGGTGCAAAAAGCTTGATTCTAAGTCAAACGGTCTAGGAGATATGAGCAATTTAGTACTTTTGGTTGCTGTAGCGCCACCTATGGGCCAATCGGGGTCATGCTCTGATAGGTTCTCCCCAAACTGAGGCCCTAGCACCTGGCCAGGTTTCAAGTCTCTAGGCCTTACGGTTTGGGCTGCACGATGCGTTTTAGTTTTTTTTTTTTTTCAAATAGCAATTACAATAGGTTTTCAGCACTTCGTGCTTGAACACCTAATAATAGGGGACCTTTTTGACAGTTATAGCGCAACCTATGGTCCGATCTCCATGAAACTCTGCATGCTTCTTCACCATGTTATGACACATGTGCTCATCAATTTTTGTGAAGTTCTGAGTTTTTATTTATGATTTATAGGCTTTTGAGTGTATTTTGACACGCCCCCTTTACTAAATGACCCTGTTACAGTGAACCAAAGGGCAAAGTTCAACTTTTTTTTGATAATTATTGATCTAGAGAGTCCATAGAATTGTCCTAGACTGGTCTGGTTCCGATCAGGCAAAAAACCACGGACTAGTTCGCAAAAGTAGGTTTTGGACAGAATTGGCCATAACAATTTTTTTTTTGCTCAAATCGAGAATCCGAGATATACATCTTGTCCATCTTGAGCCAAGGAACACAGTGGTGCAAAAAGCTTGATTCTAAGTCAAACGGTCTAGGAGATATGAGCAATTTAGTACTTTTGGTTGCTGTAGCGCCACCTATGGGCCAATCGGGGTCATGCTCTGATAGGTTCTCCCCAAACTGAGGCCCTAGCACCTGGCCAGGTTTCAAGTCTCTAGGCCTTACGGTTTGGGCTGCACGATGCGTTTTAGGTTTTTTTTTTTTTTCAAATAGCAATTACAATAGGTTTTCAGCACTTCGTGCTTGAACACCTAATAATAGGGGACCTTTTTGACAGTTATAGCGCAACCTATGGTCCGATCTCCATGAAACTCTGCATGCTTCTTCACCATGTTATGACACATGTGCTCATCAATTTTTGTGAAGTTCTGAGTTTTTATTTATGATTTATAGGCTTTTGAGTGTATTTTGACACGCCCCCTTTACTAAATGACCCTGTTACAGTGAACCAAAGGGCAAAGTTCAACTTTTTTTTGATAATTATTGATCTAGAGAGTCCATAGAATTGTCCTAGACTGGTCTGGTTCCGATCAGGCAAAAAACCACGGACTAGTTCGCAAAAGTAGGTTTTGGACAGAATTGGCCATAACAATTTTTTTTTTGCTCAAATCGAGAATCCGAGATATACATCTTGTCCATCTTGAGCCAAGGAACACAGTGGTGCAAAAAGCTTGATTCTAAGTCAAACGGTCTAGGAGATATGAGCAATTTAGTACTTTTGGTTGCTGTAGCGCCACCTATGGGCCAATCGGGGTCATGCTCTGATAGGTTCTCCCCAAACTGAGGCCCTAGCACCTGGCCAGGTTTCAAGTCTCTAGGCCTTACGGTTTGGGCTGCACGATGCGTTTTAGGTTTTTTTTTTTTTTCAAATAGCAATTACAATAGGTTTTCAGCACTTCGTGCTTGAACACCTAATAATAGGGGACCTTTTTGACAGTTATAGCGCAACCTATGGTCCGATCTCCATGAAACTCTGCATGCTTCTTCACCATGTTATGACACATGTGCTCATCAATTTTTGTGAAGTTCTGAGTTTTTATTTATGATTTATAGGCTTTTGAGTGTATTTTGACACACCCCCTTTACTAAATGACCCTGTTACAGTGAACCAAAGGGCAAAGTTCAACTTTTTTTTGATAATTATTGATCTAGAGAGTCCATAGAATTGTCCTAGACTGGTCTGGTTCCGATCAGGCAAAAAACCACGGACTAGTTCGCAAAAGTAGGTTTTGGACAGAATTGGCCATAACAATTTTTTTTTTGCTCAAATCGAGAATCCGAGATATACATCTTGTCCATCTTGAGCCAAGGAACACAGTGGTGCAAAAAGCTTGATTCTAAGTCAAACGGTCTAGGAGATATGAGCAATTTAGTACTTTTGGTTGCTGTAGCGCCACCTATGGGCCAATCGGGGTCATGCTCTGATAGGTTCTCCCCAAACTGAGGCCCTAGCACCTGGCCAGGTTTCAAGTCTCTAGGCCTTACGGTTTGGGCTGCACGATGCGTTTTAGGTTTTTTTTTTTTTTCAAATAGCAATTACAATAGGTTTTCAGCACTTCGTGCTTGAACACCTAATAATAGGGGACCTTTTTGACAGTTATAGCGCAACCTATGGTCCGATCTCCATGAAACTCTGCATGCTTCTTCACCATGTTATGACACATGTGCTCATCAATTTTTGTGAAGTTCTGAGTTTTTATTTACGATTTATAGGCTTTTGAGTGTATTTTGACACGCCCCCTTTACTAAATGACCCTGTTACAGTGAACCAAAGGGCAAAGTTCAACTTTTTTTTGATAATTATTGATCTAGAGAGTCCATAGAATTGTCCTAGACTGGTCTGGTTCCGATCAGGCAAAAAACCACGGACTAGTTCGCAAAAGTAGGTTTTGGACAGAATTGGCCATAACAATTTTTTTTTTGCTCAAATCGAGAATCCGAGATATACATCTTGTCCATCTTGAGCCAAGGAACACAGTGGTGCAAAAAGCTTGATTCTAAGTCAAACGGTCTAGGAGATATGAGCAATTTAGTACTTTTGGTTGCTGTAGCGCCACCTATGGGCCAATCGGGGTCATGCTCTGATAGGTTCTCCCCAAACTGAGGCCCTAGCACCTGGCCAGGTTTCAAGTCTCTAGGCCTTACGGTTTGGGCTGCACGATGCGTTTTAGTTTTTTTTTTTTTTTCAAATAGCAATTACAATAGGTTTTCAGCACTTCGTGCTTGAACACCTAATAATAGGGGACCTTTTTGACAGTTATAGCGCAACCTATGGTCCGATCTCCATGAAACTCTGCATGCTTCTTCACCATGTTATGACACATGTGCTCATCAATTTTTGTGAAGTTCTGAGTTTTTATTTATGATTTATAGGCTTTTGAGTGTATTTTGACACGCCCCCTTTACTAAATGACCCTGTTACAGTGAACCAAAGGGCAAAGTTCAACTTTTTTTTGATAATTATTGATCTAGAGAGTCCATAGAATTGTCCTAGACTGGTCTGGTTCCGATCAGGCAAAAAACCACGGACTAGTTCGCAAAAGTAGGTTTTGGACAGAATTGGCCATAACAATTTTTTTTTTGCTCAAATCGAGAATCCGAGATATACATCTTGTCCATCTTGAGCCAAGGAACACAGTGGTGCAAAAAGCTTGATTCTAAGTCAAACGGTCTAGGAGATATGAGCAATTTAGTACTTTTGGTTGCTGTAGCGCCACCTATGGGCCAATCGGGGTCATGCTCTGATAGGTTCTCCCCAAACTGAGGCCCTAGCACCTGGCCAGGTTTCAAGTCTCTAGGCCTTACGGTTTGGGCTGCACGATGCGTTTTAGGTTTTTTTTTTTTTTCAAATAGCAATTACAATAGGTTTTCAGCACTTCGTGCTTGAACACCTAATAATAGGGGACCTTTTTGACAGTTATAGCGCAACCTATGGTCCGATCTCCATGAAACTCTGCATGCTTCTTCACCATGTTATGACACATGTGCTCATCAATTTTTGTGAAGTTCTGAGTTTTTATTTATGATTTATAGGCTTTTGAGTGTATTTTGACACACCCCCTTTACTAAATGACCCTGTTACAGTGAACCAAAGGGCAAAGTTCAACTTTTTTTTGATAATTATTGATCTAGAGAGTCCATAGAATTGTCCTAGACTGGTCTGGTTCCGATCAGGCAAAAAACCACGGACTAGTTCGCAAAAGTAGGTTTTGGACAGAATTGGCCATAACAATTTTTTTTTTGCTCAAATCGAGAATCCGAGATATACATCTTGTCCATCTTGAGCCAAGGAACACAGTGGTGCAAAAAGCTTGATTCTAAGTCAAACGGTCTAGGAGATATGAGCAATTTAGTACTTTTGGTTGCTGTAGCGCCACCTATGGGCCAATCGGGGTCATGCTCTGATAGGTTCTCCCCAAACTGAGGCCCTAGCACCTGGCCAGGTTTCAAGTCTCTAGGCCTTACGGTTTGGGCTGCACGATGCGTTTTAGGTTTTTTTTTTTTTTCAAATAGCAATTACAATAGGTTTTCAGCACTTCGTGCTTGAACACCTAATAATAGGGGACCTTTTTGACAGTTATAGCGCAACCTATGGTCCGATCTCCATGAAACTCTGCATGCTTCTTCACCATGTTATGACACATGTGCTCATCAATTTTTGTGAAGTTCTGAGTTTTTATTTACGATTTATAGGCTTTTGAGTGTATTTTGACACGCCCCCTTTACTAAATGACCCTGTTACAGTGAACCAAAGGGCAAAGTTCAACTTTTTTTTGATAATTATTGATCTAGAGAGTCCATAGAATTGTCCTAGACTGGTCTGGTTCCGATCAGGCAAAAAACCACGGACTAGTTCGCAAAAGTAGGTTTTGGACAGAATTGGCCATAACAATTTTTTTTTTGCTCAAATCGAGAATCCGAGATATACATCTTGTCCATCTTGAGCCAAGGAACACAGTGGTGCAAAAAGCTTGATTCTAAGTCAAACGGTCTAGGAGATATGAGCAATTTAGTACTTTTGGTTGCTGTAGCGCCACCTATGGGCCAATCGGGGTCATGCTCTGATAGGTTCTCCCCAAACTGAGGCCCTAGCACCTGGCCAGGTTTCAAGTCTCTAGGCCTTACGGTTTGGGCTGCACGATGCGTTTTAGGTTTTTTTTTTTTTTCAAATAGCAATTACAATAGGTTTTCAGCACTTCGTGCTTGAACACCTAATAATAGGGGACCTTTTTGACAGTTATAGCGCAACCTATGGTCCGATCTCCATGAAACTCTGCATGCTTCTTCACCATGTTATGACACATGTGCTCATCAATTTTTGTGAAGTTCTGAGTTTTTATTTATGATTTATAGGCTTTTGAGTGTATTTTGACACGCCCCCTTTACTAAATGACCCTGTTACAGTGAACCAAAGGGCAAAGTTCAACTTTTTTTTGATAATTATTGATCTAGAGAGTCCATAGAATTGTCCTAGACTGGTCTGGTTCCGATCAGGCAAAAAACCACGGACTAGTTCGCAAAAGTAGGTTTTGGACAGAATTGGCCATAACAATTTTTTTTTTGCTCAAATCGAGAATCCGAGATATACATCTTGTCCATCTTGAGCCAAGGAACACAGTGGTGCAAAAAGCTTGATTCTAAGTCAAACGGTCTAGGAGATATGAGCAATTTAGTACTTTTGGTTGCTGTAGCGCCACCTATGGGCCAATCGGGGTCATGCTCTGATAGGTTCTCCCCAAACTGAGGCCCTAGCACCTGGCCAGGTTTCAAGTCTCTAGGCCTTACGGTTTGGGCTGCACGATGCGTTTTAGTTTTTTTTTTTTTTTCAAATAGCAATTACAATAGGTTTTCAGCACTTCGTGCTTGAACACCTAATAATAGGGGACCTTTTTGACAGTTATAGCGCAACCTATGGTCCGATCTCCATGAAACTCTGCATGCTTCTTCACCATGTTATGACACATGTGCTCATCAATTTTTGTGAAGTTCTGAGTTTTTATTTATGATTTATAGGCTTTTGAGTGTATTTTGACACGCCCCCTTTACTAAATGACCCTGTTACAGTGAACCAAAGGGCAAAGTTCAACTTTTTTTTGATAATTATTGATCTAGAGAGTCCATAGAATTGTCCTAGACTGGTCTGGTTCCGATCAGGCAAAAAACCACGGACTAGTTCGCAAAAGTAGGTTTTGGACAGAATTGGCCATAACAATTTTTTTTTTGCTCAAATCGAGAATCCGAGATATACATCTTGTCCATCTTGAGCCAAGGAACACAGTGGTGCAAAAAGCTTGATTCTAAGTCAAACGGTCTAGGAGATATGAGCAATTTAGTACTTTTGGTTGCTGTAGCGCCACCTATGGGCCAATCGGGGTCATGCTCTGATAGGTTCTCCCCAAACTGAGGCCCTAGCACCTGGCCAGGTTTCAAGTCTCTAGGCCTTACGGTTTGGGCTGCACGATGCGTTTTAGGTTTTTTTTTTTTTTCAAATAGCAATTACAATAGGTTTTCAGCACTTCGTGCTTGAACACCTAATAAAAATCAGTACAATTACAATAGGTTTTCAGCACTTCGTGCTTGAACACCTAATAATGGGGATCCCCTTAAGAACAATGTGGATTTACTTTTAAACAGAAACAAATTTAGATCAGTTTAGCTTTTGCTGGAGGATGCATCAGCCGTCGTGGAAATAGAAACATTCGCTAATTTGCTGTTATAGCACAACATATAAGATATTAAAAGAGGAGTAAGAAGCTTTTACAGAATGTATACATTACTTTTTATATACTTCTTATTAAAATTTTTACATTTTTAAAGTGTCATAAAAAAACTCAACTATTCAATTTAAATTTTGACAATTTAGTTGAATAACTGAATAACAGATGAAAATCCCAGTAAAAGAGATTAATCTGAAAGGTAAAATCGCTCTGTCTAATGTAGTCATATGACTATTTACGTATTTAATTTGAAGATATATCATAATAGAAACACAGTAAAATCAAATTGAATGATATCACTCAATTAACCTATAGGTTTTAATGAAAGCAACGATATTGTAAATCTAATTTGTGTAAATACTAAATAACAACCCCATTAATTACAATAAAAACAATAACTTTTACTCCACAAATTCCAAAACATTGATGTGTCCACAAATCCCTCATTAACAAATAGACTGGTGGAAAATTTAAACTGAATAAGCTGCTAAACATGTTTTAACATTTGACCTTGTTTAACATGCTAAATCTCCGAAACAATGTTCTAAGACATTCTGTACTTTAGATGAATGTGTGTGTGTGTGTGTGTGTCAAACCCCTGACTGTGTGTATAAATAACAAATATATGGGAAATGAGACTAGACAGATGACTAAGTGTTTCCGTGTGAATTCTTGGGAGATTCTCTGAGAAACGCTCGAGAACTCCTGGCCGTAATAAAGACCATTTAAAGGACATTTGCTGGAGTCTGTCTGATGTTACTGCTGCGCAGCAGGTCAGTTTAGGGACGCAAGTAGGCTAAGTTAGAGTAAGAGATTTGGTCAGTGTCGATTTGGAGACGTGACAGGTTTTCTTTTGGTCAGTGTCGATTGGGAGACGCGACAAGATTTAGTTAGGTTTAGGGAAAAATCCATTACAAGCCACACATTGATATTCAACATAACACGACATAACTATTTTGAAGACACACACAATATTAGATAAATTAAACTCAAAACTCTTTTGGCTAACTACATCTCACAAATGTTGATATTCAGATGAAATGACTAAATTAAAAATAGCGTAGCCATTAATCCAAGCCATTAATGAAGGCGGATGGGGGGGTGGTCATCTTGCCCCATGTTACCCTACTACTGTAAAACAATAAGAAACCGCTCAAACACTTTCCATTTTAATTAGAAAAGTGTAAACATGCAATTTTATTTTTAGGATAAGACATGTTTTGGTCATGATCATAACGAATGTGTTTTTAACTAATGAATGAACCATTTTTGTGACTCACTAAACACTGGAATTTTTATAGATCCACTATTATCTTCACACCACACCACAGAAAAGGTCACTGAACGAACGGATCTGGTTAATGAACTGATTCAAAGATGGCACAGGAATGAATCAAAATCCCTACAAATAATATCAACAGGAAACTATGGAAAACAATGACACACGTTGTGTTGATTTGTGTTTAATAGACAGTGCCACCATTAGGTATTTTGCATAACAAAAGATAGACTGATACAAGATAAATTGTGCCAGAACTCAAACCATTGGATGATTGCAATGTTAGACAAAAGAATTGTAGGCTGTACAAAATTATATCACATTCATATAATCTTTGCACAATGCTTCAGAGTATCTAGAACTTTTTGAAAATCAGCAGCTTATTAATATTTCAGAGAAAGAGATTGATTCATGTATTTGTCTCCAAGCACAGCTCTAACATTAGATTGTCATCACAGAGACACCAGTAAGAGCAGCACATCTCTCTACAAGTAACATTCATTAGGGCAGTGAAATAAATTATTTGTTAAGAGTGATTCAGTCATGGAGGAACTTAAAACTGAAGCTACTTTGGTGCAGAAATACAAAAATAAATCATTTTATAATTACACAAGTATGGCTCATTAGTTTGCATATGAACAGAAAATCAAGGCACTTTGAATTGTTACCAAAGTTAATGATGTAAAAATGAAAAAGCACCGATTTTGAGCTTTCATGAAGAAAAGTATTTACATAAAAATATATATTCTATTAGGCTGATGTCCAAGATGATACTGGACAACTGGCACGTGTATTGCATGTAAGAGTGGTTGTAACAGAGTGCAAAAAGAATAGATGCAATTCACGTTACACCAATTACAGCCTTATGTACCCATATGTGTCGGCAATAGCATCAATCTCATAAAGACACGTTTTACAAATAGAATATGACCTATATTATCATTAAAAAAATATCAAAATGTTTCTGTCTTTGGAGTTCACTTAAATATGTTTCACTGAGAAAATAGTTTATTTTACTTTGTAGCTTACATCACGGGATAAGCAGCTATAAGACCTGACTTCCAGCAGTTTGTGTACTAAAGACACTCCCTTCGGCAAGGCTTTTATCCCTACAGGTTCAAAGGAACATTCAACATGTAGTGTTTCTATGCAATCAGAAAATTATAGCAAGTAATAATGCAGCACTTTCAAGCTCCAATGCTAACAATTGTCCCATGTCATCTATATAGCCTACTTTGGCTATGAAAGCTTAGATTTACGAATCAAACTTGTTATGAATACACATTCATCAGAGATTACAGCAGCAAAAACAACACAGACAATATGTGAATTAAGACTGTAGGTATGTAAATACTTTGTGTTTAAAATTAATTGAATATGATTCATTCGGAACAATGTGATTGTGCAAAACAAAAACTTAATAAACACCGTTACAATTTGTCCCATTACATTAGGGAAAGTCGACAGGGGCCTCAAAAGCATCTGTTTTTGGTGTTCCGTCAGTATTTACATTTCTCTCTGACTGTCCTGAAAAACTGATAGTTCAGCACACTAGTGTTTGCGTATTTAGAGTCTCAATCCTAAGACTGCACAGTTTATTTCATGGGCAAAAAAAGGTCCATTGTCAATAGTGTAGCGATGTGTGAAGTCACTTTAAAACCAAGCTTTCTGCAGGACAACACAGCGAATTCACATGACCAACTTGAATAAAAGCAGATTCTGTGCAGGGAACTTTGTTGCCCTTACAGAAAACTCCTGATCACACAGATTGCTATTGAAATGAAATTTCACCAAGCAACTGTAAATGTGATCGCATCTTTACACTGTGGATGTGGTTTATGATGCTTATAAGTCATTGTCTGAATGATCATATTTACGAGATGAATGCAAGTCGTAATTAAAGTGGGAAGCTGGATTTTCTTTGAGCTCAGAATTGAGTTGGGGGCGTGTCAGTGAGAAAAACTAAAACTAGCTATGTTGCATGTACAAAAGTATTGTACAATTATGTTTACAGCACCTTCATAAAATGTGCATTCTTTCTTCATCATTTTGCTGTATTTTTGTGTAGAAAAGGCACAACGGCATCTTGCTCCGACCACTTTGAACGCACAATTACAGCAGCACATGTGGTACGTTGTCTCGTGGAGCAACTAGAGCCCATCCTTGTGCACTTTTGGGCTATTAACTGCATAAATAGACGCTTTGTACATAAAACAAAGATGCAGATAACATCTAATTGTTTCCATTTTTTCGTTCACCATCTCATTCAGCTTTTTCTAAATTACTATTCAGCTTTAAGATTGTGTGTTATTGTGTGGACCCTCATGTTCATTAATAGTACGCAAGTAGAGGCAAACAGGATGAGGTTGAGATTGGGCTATCGGAGATGCTCCACACTCCACTCTGTTTTCTGGGGATAGACGGCCCTGATTTTCCTCTTCGAAGGAATGGAGGCCACATTCCTCACAGAAATCCTCAGAGTCCCCTTGGTCCTCCTCGCTCAAAAGCCTCTCCAATTCTTTGGGTTCATTGCTTTTCAAGCCTCGCCCACAAACGCACACCTCAATCCCAGAGTCCCCCGTAAATCTGCGGTGCCTTGCCAGAATCCTCTCGTTCTCATCAGGCATCACCACATTCCTGAGCATCCCCTTCCTGCACTCGTTCTGTTTGTCCACGCTGGGAGGCTGGTCTAAGGGAAGAGCACTCTGCGTGGACCTGCTTTGCTCTAACTCGATCTCGCTCTTGCTGTCGTCTTTGTGGTGGTACCCGTTGGAGGTATGGATCTCTTCTAGGCTGGGTCTGGAACAGAGCGTGTCAGATGCAGGGGGCACTGGAGTGATCTGTCTGGGTGGGCAGTGCGTATCCTGCTGGTCAGTGGTTAAAGGGCTGGTGTACGCTGGAGGTCCGGTGTTTAAGGCACTATATGGGGGAGGGGGCGTAGCAGGACGATGTACCGCTTCCTCATATTCTGGAAGGAGATAGTTGGGTAGGAATCCTGAAAGAGAAAGAATGTCAAGAAAATGTCTGAGAACCACTGTGAGAATTGAATTCAGACTTTGTTTTGGTTGAAGAACTACAGTTTTCACCATTTTAAAGGGATAGTTCACCCAAAAATGAAAACATGGTCATCATTATCTCATCCTCATGTTGTTCCGAACCTATTTGACTTTCATATGGAAGGCTATTTCTGCTACAAAAGAAAAAGAGTAAAAATTATGACAAAACATTTGGACTATTTTTATTTTTTATTTTGACACCATCTCATAATTGACCATACGGTTTTGACTTTTTGTATTATAAATTGAACTTGTTAATTTTGTCTTTTTAGTATTTTAATTTTGAAATGTATATTGAAACGTTTAATGCAAGGTTCCTACACATTTTCCATTTTAAAATTCCATACTTTTCCAGACTCAAATTTCCAATCCTCTATGTAGATTTTTCAGACCATATTAAAATTTATTATAAGGTTTTAACTTTTGTATTTAAAGCCTTGCATGGCCTGGCTCCAGCTTACATTACAGATCTTATTTATCCCTCCCCCCAGAGATCCCTTAGATCTACTTCTGGTAAGTTATTAACCGTCCCGTTGTCTCGCTTGTAAACTTTTATAAATTATAAACAGCAACTTAAACAACACACGCACTCTTTTTGCTACTGTAGAGAGACTGACAAACCCCCCAAGCCAGATTCCCAGTGAAATGCTCTCAGACATCAAGTGCAGTGAGTTTGCTTCTTTCTTCTCTGAGAAAATCAATAATATCAGAAAGGTGATCAGCTCATCCTTGAGTTGCGCTGGGGTCAAACAGATCAGACCACTACCTGAGAAAGTAGTTACTATGTCTGTTTTCGAAGAAATTGATGGCAAAATTTTGGAAGAAACCGTCCAGCACCTTAAAACATCAACCTGCGCCCTTGACACACTTCCCACATCTTTTTTTAAAAGTGTGTTAAACAGTTTAGAAGCAGATCTCCTAGAAGTGGTAAATGCCTCACTTCTTTCTGGGAGTTTTCCAAACTCCCTGAAAACTGCAGTTGTCAAGCCCCTCCTGAAAAAGAGCAATCTGGATAAGACCATCTTAAGCAATTATAGACCGATCTCAAATCTTCCTTTCATAGGCAAGATCATTGAAAAAGTTGTCTTAAATCAGCTGAACAAATTCCTAAGCTTGAATGGATACTTTGACAATTTTCAATCTGGATTCCGATCGCATCACAGCACAGAGACAGCGCTCATAAAGATAATAAACGATATTCGCTTAAATACTGATACAGGCAAATTATCAGTGCTGGTACTACTCGACCTCAGTGCTGCATTTGACACTGTCGATCACAACATACTTCTTGACAGGCTGGAAAACTGGGTGGGGCTTTCTGGGATAGTCCTAAAATGGTTCAGGTCATACTTAGAAGGGAGAGGTTATTATGTGAGTATAGGAGACCATAAGTCTGAGTGGACATCCATGACATGCGGAGTCCCTCAAGGCTCAATTCTTGCACCACTCCTATTCAACCTGTATATGCTCCCAATGAGCCAAATAATGAGAAAGAACCGAATCTCTTACCACAGCTATGCAGACGACACACAGCTCTACTTAGCCCTATCGCCTAACGACTACAGCCCCATTGACTCCCTGTGCCAATGCATTGATGAAGTAAACGGTTGGATGTGCCAAAACTTTCTTCAGTTAAACAAAGACAAAACTGAAGTCATTGCGTTTGGAAACAAAGAGGAAGTTCTTAAGGTGAATGCATACCTTGACGCTAGGGGTCTAACAACTAAAAATCAAGTCAGGAATCTTGGTGTGTCTCTAGAGTCAGACCTTAGTTTCAGTAGTCATGTCAAAGCAATAACTAAATCAGCATACTATCATTTGAAAAATATTGCAAGAATTAGATGCTTTGTTTCCAGTCAAGACTTAGAGAAACTTGTGCATGCTTTCATCACCAGCAGGGTGGATTATTGTAATGGACTCCTCACTGGCCTTCCTAAAAAGACCATAAGACAGTTGCAGCTCATACAGAACGCTGCTGCCAGGATTCTGAGCAGAACCAGAAAATATGAACATATCACACCAGTCCTCAGGTCTTTACACTGGCTCCCAGTTACATTTAGGATTGATTTTAAAGTATTATTACTGGTATATAAATCATTCAATGGGCTAGGACCTCAATATATTGCAGATATGCTCACTGAATATAAACCCAACAGATCACTCAGATCATTAGGATCACATCAGCTAGAAATACCAAGGGTTCACTCTAAGCACGGAGAGTCTGCTTTTAGCTATTATGTCAGCCGCAGCTGGAACCAGCTTCCAGAGGAGATCAGATGTGCTCCTACAGTAGTCACATTCAAATCCAGACTCAAAACACATCTGTTTAGCTATGCATTTAGTGAATGAGCACTGTGTCAATGTTCGTCCGACTGTTTTTACTGTACTTTATTTTATTTTTTATTCTAAACTGTTTGAATTATTTCCTCCTATGTAAAGCACTTTGAATTACCATTGTGTATGAAATGTGCTATATAAATAAACTTGCCTTGCCTTGCCTTGCCTTGCCTTGCTTGAAATCTAAAGGTGACAAAGCCTTTTCTGTATTAGCCCCAAAGCTGTATATTTATATTAAACCTTTTAATTAACATTTAGTATTATTGTTTTAATTAGAAGATATTTTAATACATTTTATCATTATTAAAAAAATTATTTTATTAGCTACTCAAAGTAGATTGTTAAACTATGAAGGGAACAGAATTACATTTAAAATGGGCTTTTCATGTAATTTCATGAACTTCCATCCACTTTCGGATTTATTTGAATACAGATACAAATAATTTTGAGATTGTTACAGATACAGATATTGTCTTCTCTGCACACCCCTAGTTTTGACTGTCACAATTTCGACTTCCACATTATCACTTACTATGTCAAATTAATTATGGCGTAATATGTCAATTTCGACTTCCTTCCACGTTTAATTGACTTACACAGTGTCTACACTGGGCGCGAGCAGGTAGACGCAACGGAACAATAGAATCTATTATAATCAGTGATGCTGTCTACGCTGAATGCAATGCCCTGAATATAACCGCTGAGACACCTGCTTTCAAACGCTCCCGTGTGTATATGCAAGAGCTCAGTGAAGAGTGTCAAAGACAGGGGTCTCCAACACGTCGCTCGCGAGCTACCAGTAGCTCGTGGCCTGATTGGAGGTAGCTCGCCAAGGGTCCGTTCACATTAACTGTTCGTTATTTCAAATGTAGGCGCGTGGGCAAGCGCGCTCATAATTGAATCGACACGCTCATTTTTTCCAGGCGCAGCGAGATGAGAAAATCTCAACTTTTCAAAATGCCGCAAGCACACCGCAGGTCATGTGACAAGAACCAACCAATCAGCTTCACCCTTTCCGTAACAACATTGAAAGCTCAGTCAACATGAAGGATGGGGGTGCACCCAAACACTACGGGTGTTTTTCTCTTCTCCGTAAATAAATCTTACAGCAAGCGTTTTTCGGTCGTGGAAATCCATTAGCTACTAAAACTTCTTTGTCGTTGTGGAGAGCGCAGTGCAACGACAGACGCCACGGGAAAATCGGACCGAATTTTACTATTAATAATAAAAGATAAGCTAATGTGCATTGTAAATGTCAGTAATTTATCTTTTTTGACTCATTCTTTGTATAAAACTGATTTAAAGGCTAAAATATGTGAGGTTTATCTTTTTATAAAACCTTTTTTGTCAAAACTTTATTTGAACTTGTACATGTTAGTAGATAACATGTTGCAAGACACTCCTTTAAAATCTGGCCATCATTTTTAATGTTATTATTTTAATATTTATGCAAACAAAAAGTGCATATTGATACTATTTTTTTTGCTATTTGCTGGTTTTCGACATAAAACTTGGTGAATTGATTTTATTTAGTAGTATTAGTACTTTTTGAACAGGATTCTGTGATAACCGTGATCATTTTGGTCACTATAATCATGAAAAGAAATGTTCATGCCATTTCATCTCTAGTTATGATCCACTATAAAATCAACTATAATTATGTGTTTACAGTATAATATGCAAAGTACAATTTTCTATAAAAAAAATAATCTCTGATTCTGTTCTTTTCTCTGACATTTAAGGGTGACATATATAGGCCTACAAAAACTCTTTTAGGTCTAAAACAGTTTGGATAGCTGTTAATATGAGAGTTATGAGACATTATTTAAGAGATTTAAGTATTGTATTACATGAGTAGCTCTCGGCCACTTTCATTTTTAAAAAGTAGCTCTCAATTGAAAATAGGTTGGAGACCCCTGGTCAAAGACGTCTATTTGCAACATGTTTTTGAAGCCAATCAGAGACATACATGTTGACCGCGTGAACACTAGGGCCAATTAGAGACATACATGTTGACCGCGTGAACACTATGGCCAATCAGAGACATACATGTTGACCGCGTGAACACTATGGCCAATCAGAGACATACATGTTGACCGCGTGAACACTATGGCCAATCAGAGACATACTTGTTGACCGCGTGAACACTAGGGCCAATCAGAGACATACATGTTGACCGCGTGAACACTATGGCCAATCAGAGACATACATGTTGACCGCGTGAACACTATGGCCAATCAGAGACATACTTGTTGACCGCGTGAACACTATGGCCAATCAGAGACATACATGTTGACCGCGTGAACACTATGGCCAATCAGAGACATACATGTTGACCGCGTGAACACTATGGCCAATCAGAGACATACATTTTGACCGCGTGAACACTATGGCCAATTAGAGACATACATGTTGACCGCGTGAACACTAGGGCCAATCAGAGACATACTTGTTGACCGCGTGAACACTATGGCCAATCAGAGACATACATGTTGACCGCGTGAACACTATGGCCAATCAGAGACATACATGTTGACCGCGTGAACACTATGGCCAATCAGAGACATACATGTTGACCGCGTGAACACTATGGCCAATTAGAGACATACATGTTGACCGCGTGAACACTAGGGCCAATCAGAGACATACATGTTGACCGCGTGAACACTATGGCCAATCAGAGACATACATGTTGACCGCGTGAACACTATGGCCAATCAGAGACATACATGTTGACCGCGTGAACACTATGGCCAATCAGAGACATACTTGTTGACCGCGTGAACACTATGGCCAATCAGAGACATACTTGTTGACCGCGTGAACACTATGGCCAATCAGAGACATACTTGTTGACCGCGTGAACACTATGGCCAATCAGAGACATACTTGTTGACCGCGTGAACACTATGGCCAATTAGAGGGGCTTTAAGAATCCGTTCAACAAAGCTCAAAATGCTAGAGGGAAATGCTGGTATAGTCATATTTGTAAAATTTCTATACCGTTTTGGTACTGAAGTTGGTACTTTTGACAACACTAGTCCATTGTATAAACAGCCTTAAGCTGCTATGGTGCAATGCGAGAACAGAATTTTGACATAATTCTGATTTAACAAAGCATGCTTTTTTTAACTTTTGAGGCAGAAATGGTCTTCCAACACTTTCTACCTTATGCAGAACACAGAAGAGATATTTAGATTTTTTTTTTTCAAACGTTTTCTAAAATGTAAAGTTTTTATGCATCTATGAAGCAGATTTTCCACAAAGTTTAGTACATAATTCATTTTTACTCAAATGTACACATTTATCAATTTTTGTAATGGTAGACCATTCAGCTTTAATGTTATTAGCCACTGAAATCTGATTAGCTCCTGATGGACATGTTTTTATCCAAGTCATATTAGAGCATAGGATGTCCGCCAAAGAAGATACACCAATTTTTAACTTCATGGATCATACAGGTACGAAGTTATAATTGATTTTATTTGCAGTGCCCACTATTGGCAGAACTGTGCGAAACTGTGTGTGTCCTCAGATTGTCCTGTTGTCTTTGTGCATCAAGTTTCATTAAGCTTGGACATTGCGATCAGCAGCTATAGGTCAACTCATACAAATGGGCATTGTCTCACCAATTAAATAACTGTTATATATATATATATATATATATATATATATATATATATATATATATATATATATATTCACAATGCTTGGACAAATCAAGGTTCTTTTGCTAATTTGCCAACACTGTCCCTAGCTGTTGTGTGCCTATTTTGTTGAAGATTGGACCAACGGCCTAGGAGGGGTTCGAAAAGTAGTTTAAGAAACTTCAAAAATCTGTGATTTGCCAGAAGCAGTGCTTTTCCCAAGTAGCAGTGCTTCACCTTCTGAAAATATAGTTCCTCACCCAAGTTGTTCCAAAACTGTATAGCTGAGCTAATGGGTAAGAGAAATAAGTTTGAGCTAAGAAAAAAAAGTTTTTGTTGCTTGTGTGAAATTGAATCATAACAAACTGGTTTCGGAGAGAACAGGTATATTTGCATGTCTATTGGCTACATAGAGAATTGCTTGGAGCATGCCCGACACGTAAACTTACATGGCTCAAAAAGGGACTTTGATCAAACCTTGCATGCCATTGTGTGAAAAAAAAACTCATGCTAAATGTTTGATAACACTCTTTCACACGTGCTCTTACTGAAACAAACAAAAGGCAGCAAGTGCCAAGTAGGCCTGTCGCGATAGTCGATAAATCAATTAATCGCACGATAAAAAAAAATAAGCTCGATCATTTTTACGGACGCGATTATTTCCATTTGCATGCTTGTTTGTTTTCCTCGTCTCTCTCTCTCTCTACCAAAGAGACTGGATGACAACTCTCGGTTCCTTAGCATGAACTAGAGCTTAGATTCTCTGCCCGAGCCCGAACTTGACCCGACCCGGCCCGACACTATCCTCGGGCCGGGCCCTTGATCTAGAGACGTGCTGCGTGCACTCCCAACGCAATAGAGTGCGGCGCGGCACTAGATTTGATGGCCGGGCGCGGGCGGTAATGCACTCACTCTGTGTGTGCGGGTCGCGGGAGAATAAAACGATTCGCGGGACTCTCGTAAACTAGAAATATCTATGAATAAAACATATATAAACGAATAGATTTTTATTCATTTGTTGCAGAAAAGCAACAAGAACAACTAAAACAAAACGATTTACAGGCCAGAGTTTCTATTCATAACATGTTTGCAGCGATGAGCGATGTAGCCAATCACAGACATATGTGTTGATTTCTTGAACGCAATGGCCAATCAGAAGCATTTAAGATAGACTCCCCTCACCGCTCAAAACTGACTTTTTGTTCAGTGCTGAATTCTGTATGCTGGCAAATCCTCTAATTATAACGAACAAAGTGTGGATATTATGAAAGATTCATTGTGCAGTCAGCTTCATTGATAATAACAGAGATGTGTGAGATTGTTATTAATGCTTTAATAACAAATCATTTAGGGTAGGGTCGAGTTTTGTTTACATCCATTTTATGTATTGTTTTTGGTATTTATTCAAGTGCATTTTTTAACAGAGACAATAGCCATGTTTCCATTCACTTGTCAATCGAATTATCTGAAGTTCGGTAAAAAACCTCATGCGAATAAAGCTGGTGAAAGTTTCCATCAAACGGCTTTAAAGCGGGTAAAAACCTGTGCGTAATGACGTCACATGCTGTTTTGTGATCAAATTGGTATATTGAATTGATTTGAGACATGATACGGTGTTTCCATTCATTTTCTCACCGAATTGCACAACATTCAAGCCAACATTTGCGAACAAAGTTTTACTAGGCAAAATGGATCGCGCCATAATAACGTTTCCATCCGCGTTTATCGCAAAAGCCGTATATCCATCAAGATAAAATCCGATGAGACCGATCGTATTTCATTTGAGTCGATATTCATGAAATTCAATCGAATTTTACTGTTTCCATAAGGCATTTTGCATTCAATGTCACTTAATGCAGATAAAAACGTGTGGATGGAAACATAGCTATTGCTTTTATTGTTTTTTGTTGTTTTGTTCATTTATTGTGGATATTTAAAATGTTTTCCATTTTCAGTGTTAAATAGTCTTTAGAAATAAAAGTTTATTGATCTTTGAAAAGGTGTACCTGCCTTATTATGCCATTATCATTATTTTAGATGTAAATGGTCTCGGAACGACAATATTATCGTTTATCGCAATAATTTCTTAGACAATTTATCGTCCAGCAAAATTTGTTATCGTGACAGGCCTAGTGCCAAGTAGGTGGTTGTAGGTGTAAGCGAATCTTCTCATCTATCACCAATACCAGGTCAAGACCATCAAAGATAGCTTTCTGAGAACATCTTTTTTCACTACTCACTGCTCCTAATGTGTGTGGGCTAACTTGGATGGGTTAAATGCAGAGGACAAATTCCGAGTATGGGTTACCATACTTGTCCTTCACGTCATGTCACATTCACTTTCACTTTATACTAATCTATGTGATTATGTGACCTGTGCTGTCAAAATGAGTCACAATAAGCAACTTTTATTTTTATATTATTTATTATTATTTATATATGTATTTATATTATACTATTATTTTCACATTCTTTATTAAAAAACCTTCAAAATGCCGTATGATTTGTTGGAATCAGACCAAAAATGACTGAGCTACACCTGTTTGAAGTCGATAGAGTCAGCAAAGTTAATTGAGAAAAATCAAGTTAAAGTTTTCTGAAGGTTCCAAAACAAAAATCACCTAGCAATCATTATTTTAAAATAACCTGGTAATGACACAAAATTTGGCACACACCAAGTCAAAACCAAATATTTCCTATATATCTATAGCAAAAATATAACTTTTCTTCATTATACCACAATTGTTTAATTAACATTAATGAAACAGACAGCCTATATACACCTAATGTACCGCACGGATCTAAAATAATGTTACACATCCAATGTTTTTTTTTCCCCAACAGTTAACCAAACGTTCACATAAGACATAACAGATAATGTTTGCGTGAATACTGGCCAACACAGATATTTTGAAATACTGTAATTCTGTGTATGCGTGTATATCAGGACTAAGGGTGTCACGATTTCGATATTAAATCGAAATCGATCGAAATTAATTCAATGGTATCGAAATCGAAATAAAAAATGGTATCGTCGATACTGCCACGCCCCATGTCGCGTCCGTGATGGAAAGTTCGGATCGTTTTACAGACTCTATTGTTCAATCTCGTTCATCAATAAAGTTATTGTTACATTTATGATGTTACTTGTTTTTGTTATATTTTAAATTTGGCAATGGTGTATGGTAATGGCAATGGTAGTGTACATTGTGAACAAATTTATATTGCATAATGCATAAACGTGTAGTCTAAAAATTGCATAGCAATCTGCGCTTTAAAATTTTTTTTTTAAATCGAGAATCGAATCGAATCGTGACCTTAGAATCGAAAACTTAATCGAATCGAGGATTTGGAGAATCGTGACACCCCTAATCAGGACCGCGTCTGAGGCGTCCTTGTGCGCACGCATCAGATCTGTCAGTCAGCGCGAGTAAGATCGTTTTTCATGGACAAAGGAAAGGTGCTCCTCCCAGAAAACGTAAAAATAAAGATAATTTCAGATGTTTAATTGCTATTTGGAGCATTGGGATCACTAGACGAGGGCTTAATGAACTCATTTTTGGGAAAACCTCAAAATAGACATTTTTCACTTGTTTGGCATGTAGCTCGAAATTAGCCTGTGCACATTACGACTCATTTTGCCAGCACAGGTCACATATATTTAATGTTGATATAAGTGATTAATTTAATTAAATCATTTTAAGTAATTAATTTGATTCAAACATTCAATTGACGGCCAAGATTTTTTAACAAATCATTTGACAGCCAACCAATTCTAATCCACACAAGCACTCACAACATCTAGCCAATTAAATATTGGCTAGATATTATATTAAGTCTTATGTACAGACTATTAATATAAGAAAATGTATATTAACAAAAGAAGCTTTTCCAGTATTAGAATGTTAGGTTTATTATTAAACATTCTATGTTTGAGCTTTAAAGTAATAAGCATTCTTACTTTGATTCATTTAGCAAAGAACCTAGACAAATAAGGGAATTTAAAAATCAAAGTAGCAAATAAAACAGAATATGTATATAAAAGAGATGATATTACTGAAGTAGAAGGGGATAGAGGTGTTGTTGTGAACCTCTCTGTAGGCAATGAGGTTGATCTCGTGCTGTCGTTGTTGCTGTTGCAGTCTGTGTTTGGTGCGACGGTGATGACACACACAGCAGCAGCTCAGGATGAAGATGATGGCCCACACCAGCCAGAACCCTGAAAAAAAAAAACATGGAATAATCCCACACAGAAAAAAAATAAAACATTTAAAGTATGCATTTGTACTTTATACTGCTACTTAAAACCTGACTAATTCCTCTTAGACTAAAACCACTGCTTGTGCATATATGGTCACACATAAGTATTTGCGAGACTCATGTCATTCTTACTCCACAGTTTGCAGAAGGTCGAGCATCTTAAACAGAACTCACTTCCTGTACAACAGCCTTTCCTCCTCATTTCAGCATATATATTGTTTAGTTCTTCTAAACCTCTTAAGGCTGGGTTACATTTCATCTTAAACAGCGAAATTCCAACAGGCAAAATACATTTATCTGAATCGGCACGATCAGGAATTTCAGCTGATGGCGGAGACATTTTATGTAGTTTACAAAGTTTAATGAATGTTTGGACGTTTTATTTCGTCATCATTCTTGAATGTGAACGAGCCTTTATGAATTCCTATGAAACATTGTGACCCTGATATTAAACATGAAGATGCACTTACAC